>JAPQNM010000013.1:3689520-3772020 GCA_029783475.1 Metacarcinus magister | reverse complement strand
CTCCTTCTCCTCCTACTCTTCCTCCTCCAGCTCCTTTTTCTTCTCCTTCGCTACCCCCACCGTCTCCTTCTTACACTTGACATAATTTTTTTTAACTTTACGTAATTTCTTTTTTTTCTCGTATTTTTTGTATTCTATTTTTTAGTTTTATTTATTAGGTTTTATTTGTTAGGTGTTTTGTGTGTTTGTCTTTCTGTCTGTCATTCTATCTGTGTCTGTCTATCTGTCCGTCTTTTTTGTCAGTCTGTTCTTTTCTGTCTTATCTCTTCCTATCTTTTAAATAAATCTTTCTATCTGTTTCTGTCGGCTAATTAGTCAGTCAGTCAGTCAGTCTGTGTATTTATAGCTGTGTATATATCTACCTATCTAGCTATATCTATTTATCTATTTATCTATCTATATATCTATTGATTTATCTATTTTAGATTTACTCAAAATAAAAATGAACTTATATCATCATCTTATACCATGAATTGATATTGATGTTACATTTTATGTGTGTGTGTGTGTGTGTGTGTGTGTGTGTGTGTGTGTGTGTGTGTGTGTGTGTGTGTGTGTGTGTGTGTGTGTGCGTGCGTGCGTGTGCGTGTGTGTGGGTGCGTGCGTATGTGTGTGTGTGTTATGTAAGATATGGAACTAACATCAGGTATTCTATCCTTGTCTTTTATCTGCCTTGGTGTTTTTTGTGTCACTGAGATGTGGAAGTAAGTGGACACATGCATATTTAATGACGCTTTGTGTGGCCTCCATCTTGTCGTGCTGAAGCTACGGGAGACAAATTCTCTTTCTTTCTTTCTAGACTAAAGTGTGGCAGAAGTGGCGGCCCGAAAATAACAGGCGGGGCGGCGGGTCATCGGTCAGTTGCAACGTAGGTCGTGGTTCGAGGAGAGGAGGTAATTCAGGACCCACAGGACGGCGAGGTCACACTGCCCTTATGGTTGGGGAGAATATGTTGGTGTACGGCGGATACCAAGACCTTCGGGGCTCATCCTCGGAACTGTGGAGCTTCAATATACGTGAGTAATAATTTATCTTGTCCGCCACAGAGGTAAATCTTGGTTTTTTTGAGGAAATTTTCACAAACTAAGACCAAGGAGGTGATTTCTCTCCTTGTCTGGTGCGGGGTAATTCTTCTCCATTACTGAACCTCACAAATTTGTAGATCTGTTGTATAACCCAAGAGAACACATTTATTTAGGTATATTACGACCTGATTCTACTTATAATCAATACTGAATGTTATAAATGTTGCAAATGCAGTGAATCTCCGTGTCACTAATATGAATCTTACTTGAATGGAGTGTATCATCCTGTCATTAACACATTACTGTAGCATGGTATTGATTGGGTAGAATTCCTTTTCCTTCTTTTACTTCTCTCTCTCCTCATCTCTCCTTCTCCTCCTCCTCCTCCTCCTCCTTATCCTCCTCCTTATCATCATCATCATCATCATCATCACAGTTAGTAGAAGCAGCAGCAGAGAAGAAGAAAAGTAGGCAGGAAGGGACAGAGAAGAAGGCAGGTAGGCAGGAAGGCAGGAAGGGAGGGATAAGAGGTGGAGGCTGATGGGCAGCACCTTTTCCCTGGCAACACTGGCAGGACGGTGAGATATAAAGTATTCATTCTTCCCATCACTGCTGCGACTCCCACACCTTGACGTTTCTGCTCTGAGCGCAACCCCTCCCCCTCCACACACACACACACACACACACACACACACACACACACACACACACACACACACACACACACACACACACAACACACACACACACATACACACACATACACACACACACACACAAACAGTATAACGTTACATAAAAACATATATCCATACATACAAATATCTTCATGTTTGAAAAAGTGTATTCCCCAACGTCCCTCCCATGCTGTACCTCTCTATCTTTCTTCTTACTTACCTACCTTTCTATTATGTTATCCATTTATATAACTATTTACTTATTTTCATCTATCTTTATATTTTATACATACATATAAACATACATATACATATGCATATTTTTCTGTATACGTTCACTGTTTATCCAACTATTTCATTTCTCCTTTTCCATGATTGACAGCACTGTGACATTTTGTCAAATTTTTGTGCAAACTTTTCAATAAAATCTCTCCATCTTCTGTCTGGTTTCTCTTTACTATTTATGCTATCTTATGGAGTCTAATCACTCACCCTTTTGCTTTATATGTTATCTATTCCTCTAGTTACATATGCTGTCTACTTTTATTCCTATTATCATATGCTTATTATTAAGGTCGATCTTTTCCTATATCTTATCTCCCAACGATGGTCGCTATCAAGCTATGGGCAGATTTTGACTCGTTCCTCAATGATTTAGTTCCTGATTTCCGTTCCATAAGTCATAGCTGGTAGTCTAGTCCACACTGGTCTTATATCTTGTGTTTCAAGCATGTTGGAATTGAACCTCGCTTGATGGGTCTGTGTTTACCAAATACTGTTAATTCTGTACTGGTGCGTCCTTTGATTTCCTTTCGTGATATATTCTTATTTTCAGTTTATGATACAAGCGATAACATTCTTAATATCCTTCTAGAATCTACCCGTCATGTTTAGTGAAGTTTTGTGTGTTATTGTTGAAATCTTGTTTTATTTTTGCTCCTTCATTTTAGACTTACTTTAACATTATCGTTATTACTGTCAGTGAATATCTCTTAATTCATCTATGCTTTCCGAAATTTCGATGTTATTGGCAGTAAATCTTTTATGGATTGAAGCAGCATTTCTCAGCTAACGGGCTGCGGGGTAATATATGGTCTCGGTTCCAATTTATGGTACTATTTACGACGCATCCAATAGAATTTGCTTTTTGATTTTAGACTTATTGATTACATTATATAATTTAGTAACTAGTTTTTATTATTGTTTTTCAGTATATAAAGGAAAAAACATCTTTCTCAGTATTCTTGTTCGTATTGTTTATATAAATTTTCAGCTATGCGTATCACTGAAGAAAAATACGTACCAATACTAATTTACTGTGTTTATTAAAGAGGGTATTCAAGTTTTAGCAACAGTCAGGTTCCTGTAATGAGCTGCAGCATTTTGATTCACATTGATATGGACTTCGAGTAGAGTAAATTAAGAAACTCTGGTTTGAAGTATTCTCAATTTCTGTTCATTATATTAGAACCACAGTTGAGTTTTCTAAAGAATATTTCATTATAGGTAAAAAAAAAAGTTGCAATGTTTTTGTATCCACCGGCAAATCTCCTTTCCTGTTAATTAAATCGTCTGCGTTCTTTTGCAACCTAATCAATGCGTATGTCATTGGTATGAATATTTTTTTCTCTCTCTCTCTCTCTCTCTCTCTCTCTCTCTCTCTCTCTCTCTCTCTCTCTCTCTCTCTCTTTGTGTGTGTGTGTGTGTGTGTGTGTGTGTGTGTGTGTGTGTGTGTGTGTGTGTGTGTGTGTGTGTGTGTGTGTGTGTGTGTGTGTGTGTGTGTTTGCACGCCCACCTGTCTATCTTCATTCCCGCGTATATCAAGAAAAATAGTGTTGGGTGCATTTGACATTCAAAATAAAGCAGGGAAAAACGAACACAAAAACAAATGCACGCCCACGAACACACACGCACACACACACACACACACACACACACACACACACACACACACACACACACACACACACACACACACACACACACACACACACACACACACACACACACACACACACACCCGCGATAAGGTGGTGACAGCAGATCGCCTTTAATTCCTACTCGCTGAGGTCCGCCGTCCGCCTTAAAGCACTTGCTGCCACTTGACACACTGCTCACGGCGCCTCACCTTTAATGGCGCGGACGCCTCGCCGCGTGTGGGTCCGCGTGGGGATGATCCAATCCGCGCGCGCCCGCACCAGCATGTTCCTACGCGCACACGCAGCTTCCCCCTCCCCCCCCCTACAACACACACACTCACCAGAAAATAAAATGCAAACACGCACACGCACACACAAACGCTCAAGTTCACAAACATAAAAACACACATAAACAAATAAAAAAAATAGATGCACACTCACAATCAAACAAGCTAACAAACAAACAAACAAACAAACAAACAAACAAACACACGCAGTATTGTTCACTTCACAAAGCATCGCAGTTTTAAGTACACAAACTCCATTTTTATTTCTCCAGTAAATGTAATTGGTTTATACTTTTTTTTAACATAATTTAAAAGCATCTGTCTCGTAAATCATACCTGCCGTGACCTCTCCAGAGAAATTGCTATACTAATAATGATAATAATAATAATAATAATAATAATAATAATAATAATAATAATAATAATAATAATAGTAATAATGATGATAATAGTAATAAAAAAGTGAGAGTTGTGATGGAACAAACAAACAAAAAACGTATGACAGGCCGAGAGCGGACGAGGAAGAGTGAAAGAAAGGAAACTAGGAGGAGGAGGAGGAGGAGGAGGAGGAGGAGGAGGAGGAGGAGGAGGAGGAGGAGGAGGAGGAGGAGGAGGAGGAGGAGAACAGAAGAGAGTTCCGCTTTTGTCTTATTATCTGGGTCACTTTTTGCTGCGCCAGGTTAGATCTTTTTTCTCCTCTTTTATGTGGCTGCACACTATTGTATTGACCTGAAAAAATTGAAATGTATTTTTACCTATTCCGAGCTTCAGATTATTCGTAGCGTTAAGAAGATTAATAAGACCGTAAGTACAGAAAACATATATTTTTGTTTTAAAAGTTTCGTTGCCACTGGTTAAGAATTATTGAAATTTAAATTATGAAGTTGCACGGATTCTCTCTAGCTTTTCCTTTTTTTTCTCTCTCTATCTTTTTTCTCTCTTTTTCCCTCTTCACATCTTTACAACAGCTTAGGAAGAACGTATAAGCGTGTAAGTGTAACGCATCCCACCACGATATAGTGAAACAATACCTGACGCCTCCGTAGAGTTTTACCGCCGCTCGCTCCTCCCTTCCCAGAACCTCTCAGCGGACACTTAAAATTTTTAGCACCGCGCAGGATCGGATGTGAATGGAAGCTGCAAGTCTTTGAATAATTGAGTAGGTTTGAGGTGAAGTGGTCTGTGTGTTTACATATAAGAGTGTCAGTGGAAGAGCGATATTATTGGCTGCTTTGCGCTGAATTAAATACTCGCCATTAGAGGTTTTCAAAGATAGATATGTTACGTATTTGGATTCGATTTTTGTGGCATTTTGAAGGTCATGTGAAGTAAAAAAAAAATGATAATGTGTGGTGGAGGTATGGGAGGAAGTAGTGGTGTGGTGGTGGTGGTGGTGGTGGTGGTGGAGGTGGTGATAGTGGTGGTGGAGGTGGAGAACGAAAACAACGAAAATGTGGTTGGTGATGATGCCATGTCAGCGTGCCCCCCCCCCCTCCCCCCCATTACCATCACCCATCGGATCTTGAATTAATGATGTGTCGGGTCTGTGGCTGTCACGTCAAAATTAATTAATGTCTGCCGCTAAGCTGATTGCATTATTCTTTTAGAAGGTGGAAAACTTTTCATTACTTTCGTCTACTCTTTTTGATATTTTGGATTTTTAGTGAACGTTTTTGGTATAATTTAATGCTTTTAGTGCTGCTGAATATACACTTTTGTGGAATGATGAAAAGCTGTATTTTTTATGGTACTCCTGTGGTGGTGGCGGTGGTGGTGGTGGTGGTGGTGGTGGTGGTGGTGGTGGTGCTGGTGGTGGTGGTGGTGGTGGTGGTGGTCGTGGTGGTGGTGGTGGTGGTGGTTGTCGTCGTTTCACTCCCACTTTTTTAACTTGTCGTAAAAGTTCTTATAATACACGCTGGAAAGTATTGGCCAGCGAAGTTTTCTTTTTATCAATATTGCCGGCCTTTCAAACTGGTCCTTCAGTTGGAACCAGTTACGCAACCACAATCACTCATCACCAAGGAACTAAAGTCACCGGCGATACACAACTTCCTTCTGCGTAGTAAAGTGTAAAGCATCACAACAGTAATATTACCACATACGTCTCATATTATTATATTATAGTGAAGTACATGTAATAATAATAATAATAATAATAATAATAACAACAATAATAATAATAATAATAATAATAATAATAATAATAATACGTGAGGTGGAAGTGAGCTCAATTTACACCTTGCCAACACAAACGCTTCCTTCCTCTACATTAAAACACCCTAGAGAACGATTGCATTTTCTTTTCTTAAATGGAACGCGATCTAGTAGTAGTGGTAGTCCTATTATTATTATTATTATTATTATTATTATTATTAGTATAGTAGTAGTAGTAGTATAGTAGTAGTAGTAGTAGTAGTAGTAGTAGTAGTAGTAGTAGTTGCAGTAATAGTAGTAGTAGTAGTAATAGTAGTTGTAGTAGCAGCAGTAGTAGTAACAACATTACTAAATTTTAACATAGAAACAGTCGCATGTCTGTCTGTAAATAGAAAGGTTTGCAGTGTTCGTCATAATATGATGATTTATCGAAAAGCGTTTCACCAAATGGAATGATACAACAAACACTGTATTCAGCTTATTGGTGGATTTTCCAAATATACAAAAATAGTGCGTGTTAGAGCCATTTGCAGCCGTTTGAAACCAGTTGACTGGTGTTGGCTGCCTGCCAAGTGACCCTTATAATTCTTCCAAGAGCAGAGAAAACAAGGTTTCACTCACTTGGTTCTCACAACACCTCGTTTTCCAATCCATCGACTTTCATCACCAATTGCTAGAAAGAGAACACTTCCTACAAGTAGTGTATGTGTATATATATATATATATATATATATATATATATATATATATATATATATATATATATATATATACTATCATATCACACACACACACACACACACACACACACACACACACACACACACACACACACACAGAAGAGCATGCTTCTCGGCCTTCCGTTCCTGCCGGACAACGATGTCACAGCTCTTCAACTCATTTGTCTTTGTCTGGTTTGGAACTCAATCAAAGGAGTCAAACGCAGTCTACACCATACAATACAAGTATAAGGAAATAATGTCAGTGTTAATATTAGAAGAATAATGCTTGTATAACGTGAAACATGAATTTTTTTTTTCACATAATAACAATAACAACAACAATATTAATGACAATGATAATAATAATAATAATAATGATAATAATAATAATAATAATAATAATAATAATAATAATAATAATAATAATAATAATAATATTAATAATATTATTAATAATAATTATAATAATTATAATAATAATAATAACAATAATAATAATAATAATAATAATAATAATAATAAGAAGAAGAAGAAGAAGAATGATTATAATAATAGTAATAACATGAATGATAATAATACTACATCAATAATTTTGGAAAACTCCTGGAAAAGGTATAAGGAAATCGAAAATAATGTGAGTTCCAAGTTTGAATTTTCTTTCGTAAACTATATTTGACCTGAATGAAAAAAGAAAAGTGGGAAAAACACATGAAAACTTGACGATGGAATAAGTATTAGAGGTGAGGCGAGGTGTGTGGGAAAGGCAGGGAAGTAAGTCTCTCTCTCTCTCTCTCTCTCTCTCTCTCTCTCTCTCTCTCTCTCTCTCTCTCTCTCTCTCTCTCTCTCTCTCTCTCTCTCTCTCTCTCTCTCTCTCTCTCTCTCTCTCTCTCTCTCTCTCTCTCTCTCCCTTCTCTTTACGCAACTGATTACAATGACGAAATCACACTGGCAATTACTGTGAGCCAATCAACATCATCATCCCTCGTAAGGGCCAGCAGGCCTGTTGCTGTTTGTTCTTCCTATGTGTTCTATCATCATCATCATCATCATAATCATTGGCTAATATTTCTACACAACACACGTCCATGCAAATACAACGGAACACAATACACATGACAGCAGAATCGTTTGATAGAGAATGCATAATTAAACCTTTCGCATGAAGAGTTAGTTGTTGATGATGAATATAATGATAAAGGTAGTTAGGGTGTATTAGTGGAAATGATCGATGGGTCGTTATACTTGAGTTACGAGTTTGTATGTATGTATAAACTGTTCCATTTGTTATTGTGTTCAACTATTCGTTTATTCATCTATTTATTTATTTGTTTATTTTTGGCACATTTCTTTTTAAGAGAGTGTAGAAAGCACCGCTTGTGAATTTATTTGCATATATTATTAAAGGGAACTGTGTGTGTGTGTGTGTGTGTGTGTGTGTGTGTGTGTGTGTGTGTGTGTGTGTGTGTGTGTGTGTGTGTGTGTGTGTGTGTGTGTGTGCAGGGAGAAGTGTAATTAGTGCATATAATGGGAAAAAATAAACTACACAACACTAATGAAACGAGAATAAGAGAGAAAAAAAATAAAAACTCGTTCAAATTTTTTCGAAACAGGACTAACAAAAACTGCAATTACCATGAAAATAAAAATATACACTGACTCGACATCACCATGAGGCAACTCTGGAACTACATTTTTCTTTTCTAAACGTAGCAAACTTATCGACTTAAAAGGACAAACTCAGTGACAATGATAATAATAATAATAATAATAATAATAATAATAATAATAATAATAATAATAATAATAATAATAATAATAATAATCATATAATAAAGTAAAGAAAAAGAACATATATAAGGTGGAAGTGATGATCTCATTCTTGTTTATTACGAGTTGAGAGAGAGAGAGAGAGAGAGAGAGAGAGAGAGAGAGAGAGAGAGAGAGAGAGAGAGAGAGAGAGAGAGAGAGAGAGAGAGAGAGAGAGAGAGAGAGCGAGAGCGAGAGCAAGAGCAAGAGCAAAAGCGAGAGCAAGAGCGAGAGAGAAGAGGAGGAGGTACTATTGGTGAAAGGTTGAGAAGAGAGTGACGGACTTTGAAGGTTGGCAGGGTGAGAGAGCTCTCCATTAAAGTCTTTTATGAGGGAAAAAAAGGCCAGACAGGAACCTTTGTGAGGGGAAGTGGGTGAAGGGGGAGGAGGAGAGGCTTGTAGAGAGGGGAGAGAGAGGAGGGAGTAGAAGGGAGAAGCTTAAGAAAAAAATGGTAAAGAATCAGCCATGTAAAGTTAAGGGAATTAAAATTTGTTCTTTTTGTGTGAGGGTTATTCATTAAGAGTTTGGAGGCAGGGAAAGGTATACTATATTGACGGGAAGGCAAGTTTTGGGACGAAGTGGAGATGTGAAAGGGAAGTGAGTCCATCGATTCTACTGTACCCGTGAAGGAGTAAGGTATTGGATTACTTGCTATCTATCTATGTCTGTTTATCTATCTCTATTTGTATTATCTATATGTTTCTCTATATTTTTTTATCTATCACTCAATGGGTTACTAAATCAATTTATCTATTTATTTATTTATCTGTCTATTTGGTATTTGTGTCTGTCTATCTATCTTTCTTTCTTGCTATCTTTTCTTATTTTTTCTATATTTCTATTTTCTTTTTCTGACAATCTTTATTTATTTATTTATCTCATACTTCCATTCTTTTTTTTCCTTGTCGCTTTCCATCTATCTATATATCTGTCAATCTATCCGTATTTCTTTCTTTCTATGTATCTGTCAGTATCTCTCTATTTTTTTTTGAGGAAGAGACCCAGTAATTGGAGAGGAAAGGAAGGATCGTTAACATTTTTCTCAATAATGTCACGATCATAGGAACACTTTTTTTGGGGAAAGGAAAATTTTACAGGCGTAGATTGATGAGACTTTTTCCTATCCAGTGTTATATAGCTGGCGTGTTTTCTGTGAAGTGAGAATGTGGAAATACTTCATATATTGTTTTTCTAAGTAGTGTGCATGTAAAGACTGGTTCTACGAAGGAGGAATTGAGACAGAATGTTGTATATGTATGCTTGGAAGGGCACTGGTTCAAGACGGTTCACAGCGTCGACTTGTTCATACACAAAATATTTATTTCACTCACTATCACCACCAACAATATTCATATCCTTTTTCTTATCATAATTCAATTTTTCATCTATTAATTTTTTTTATCATTCCATTGTTCCCTTCTCTGTATGATCCCTTGCTATATACATATTCATTTTATTTTCCTCTAATGAACACAAAACCATATCTGCTCCTGCCCCCCACGCACGCACGCATGCACGCACGCACGCACGCACGTACCACGCCCAGAGGCAAACAAAGGTTGGCTTCTACCTTGACTTTCTAAATCTGGTGAAATATTGTTCCCGGAGTCGATCGGAGGATAGTGGCGGCGGTGCAGACCATCAGGACGCGGACCTCCAGGGAAGGGAAGGAGGGAGGAAGGGGCGTCGCTGTTCCAATATTTCAGTATTACTCGCTGCTTCCCATGTAATGCTGATAGAGCAGAGTTGACAGGCTGAGGGAGGACGCTCTATGTAAAGAGTTTCAAATCAATGCTTATGACAGATGTTCTAAGAGACTGAAACATCGCTGAGTCTGTTGAATTATTTTTTTTATATTGTCCACACAAAGGCGTGGTGATGATAGTGCTGGCGGTGGTAGATGTAATAATAGTAGTAGTAGTAGTAGTAGTAGTAGTAGTAGTAGTAGTTTCTTTGAAAGCGCCAATTCATCACCTTTATGTTGTTGTTGATATTGTTTCTGTTATATAGCAACACTAGAGTGAAAACCATTGATTGAAAAGATGAATTACGATAGCCGGCGTTCGCAAGACGAGACAGACTTTCATTGTCCATCTAACTCTGGGACGAGGCGTCAGAATTAATGGAATCTAGGCGACCATCGTTAGCATAGAAACGAGGCTCCATGTCTATTACACGGAAACTGCACAGTGAGACGGCACCTTGAGGCACTGCTGGCCACTGCTGTCTTGCCTCCCCGCCGGGCCATGCATTAGCCACCATTGTGTTGCTCGTCTTGAACACTGAACTGAGTCTGAATATTGGATCATTCGTTTTGTTTCACTCAATGTTTAGGTATATGAAGTCTGGATGGATTACGTGAAAGTAGGACATTGTTTTTATATAGTGAAGATTTGAACTGTGAATTAATTGTTTTCATCTGTTTATATCTGTTCTGAGGTAACAGTTTTGCCTGAGTGAACAAATTCGTGTCGTGATTCCTATATGTGTAAATTATAACAATTTTCATGGAGTTATATGATTATGAAATTCAATCGCAGTCGTATTTAACATTGTGACCTTAAACCACTCGACGATAATTACACGAGTACAAACGCTGTAAACTCTCATCCAGCCTCTCTTTATCAGGTTATTGTAATCGACTCTGGGATTTAGAATAATCACCGCACTTTGCATTACATTGTTGCTGCCATTGTCAGTTCATTTCAGATATACATGAATGGTTTTAGAGACTTAAAAAAGAGCGCTATCAAAGCAGACAACATGTTCGTTCGTGGAAAAGCTTTACTACATATTATTCAAATAAAAACGACAACTTTTTTTTAGTGGCAATAGATAAAATAACTGCAAATAGTCTTCATGGATCCTGTTGCTTGTGACACAAAATCTTTAGAATCGACTCAAAGCAAATTCAGGGGGAGCTTTTACAAAATTCCTCCCCTTCATTGCCCTTACTGACCCCATCTGTTAGAAGACGAGTGAGGGCAGTAAGTATTACGACCTGGTGATGGCGAAGTGAATGTACATCGAAGATTGCCTCGTTAATGGCCAGTTGAGGGGAAGGCGGTCGTGATACAAAGCCAAAATGTTCGGTTAAGCTTCTAGATTACCACAGAAGGAGGGGGATGACAGGCGCCCTGCCGGGGATGAAGGGGGCTGAAGAGACTGCCCGTGGCGAGTCATGGCGTGAAGACTCTAACTAATGCGGGATCACTATGAACAGGATTATATAAATTTAGCCCTGGAGTACGTATCCTTGCCCGTGACACCTTCAGAGGTGAAGAGATCGTCAGTTAAACCCAAGACAGAATATGTGTATATATATATATATATATATATATATATATATATATATATATATATATATATATATATATATATATATATATATATCTGTGTGTGTATGTGTGTGTGTGTGTGTGTGTGTGTGTGTGTGTGTGTGTGTGTGTGTGTGTGTGTGTGTGTGTGTGTGTGTGTATATATATATATATATATATATATATATATATATATATATATATATATATATACACACACATATATATATGTATATGTATATGTAGTCAATGAAACGAGTGTATTATTCTTTGTAAACCTTGTGTCGTTGAAAGACAGAAATCTGCCTTTCGTAGTCAATGGAAGAAGTAAATTACGTCTCGCTACGAAGAAAGAGTTCCATGAATTGAGGAATGTTGTGGGTCGTTGCTTTTGTCAAGGATTTCTGTGATTGTTAACATCAGGACAACAATACTCTTTTGTGCATCAGATATTGATTTAGCAGAACTGATTAGTGCTGGAGAGTAAAGCTTTTCAATCAAACCTGACACACTCTTTTAACACTCGTCCTTATGCTATCTAGGCAGCTCTTTGAAAATGTTGTGCACTTATTATTATCATTAGCAAAGTGTCTGTCACCTACGATCATTTGTTGCAAGTCGAACTTTGAACTTTTAAAGCCGCACACTGGCAGGCTTTCTGGAAGCCTTCACTTTTTCAGACAAAGGAAACACACACAACAAACAATGCCACCAAAATGCACTGATTAAATTTTTTTGACACGCACTGACACGTGACCGGACGAACAGACGCGTGGTGTTGGAAGCAAATATTACGTCCTGAGTTGGGAACTAAATATTCTTCCACACACTTCAACATTCTGGCAGCTTTTTAGTGACCAACAAGATGACCAACGTGAATGTGGTTGACGCATCGACAATATCGACATAAAATTGAATAATTCTGAGACCTTGGTTGCCTTTAATCCCTAGTGCTTGCATGATGACATTTACCTGACCAAGCCAATATTATCTCTCTCTCTCTCTCTCTCTCTCTCTCTCTCTCTCTCTCTCTCTCTCTCTCTCTCTCTCTCTCTCTCTCTCTCTCTCTCTCTCTCTCTCTCTCTCTTCTGGATGGGCACGTCTATTTTATCTTATTATATATATATATATTAATCTTATCTATTGAAATGTTTATTTATTTTATCATTATCTAGTTTTTGAAAGATAGCCTGTGTTAATGTTAATGAAGTGACAAACACACCGATCATAAGCATATTCATGAAACACACCAAAGTCTGGGAGTCAGTCGGAGTTGGTGGGGACGTGTGTTTGGCAGACAGTAGTATGTGGAGGCTGTGAGCATGTTTTCTGTCACCTGGATGCTCCCTTTGTGACTGGTTTGTGCGGCATTTCTGGGTCTAATTGTCAGGGATGTCACTCTTGGGATGAACTCACTGCCCAGCACTCCAAGGGAAACAGTCCTGGGTGGTGGTGGTGGTGGTGATGGCTGGTGTGATGATCGTTGATGCAGGACTGGTGACATTCAGTTACTAGTGTTTACCAAGATATGGTGCGTCATTTCCTGCTGATAAATCTGACATAAATACATGTTGTTGTTGTTGTTGTTGTTGTTGTTGTACCTCGTGGGTGTAGTGTTAGTTGTCTTGTTCCTTCCTGTGTGGCTTGTTAGCTACTGTTATATTGTGTTTTTTTTATGTATCTATAAGGTGAGATGTTGAAGGGGATAAAACACACACACACACACACACACACACACACACACACACACACACACACACACACACACACACACACACACACACACACACACACACACACAAGCACACACACACACACACTATCAGAAGCTTGACAGAAGATTACAAGCATGGACATGTGATAACAAAACCATAAGACATCAGTGAGATATTGTTAGACTCAGTGACGCACTTAGGAAAGAAGGAAAACTTATCTTATCACTGCACAGAATATAAGGAAAAAATTTAAAGGTGAAAATACAATGTGAAGAGAAAAATGAAGACTTGAAACGTTTCTTGATTTGGTGTCTTGCCTTTAGTAAAGAGAGAAGGAAAAGTTTAGGATTACAACAGCTAAATAAAGAATAAGTAGAAGAGGATAACATGATTGTAACATTTTTATCTAATAATACCAAGATGGATGAGACAATGGAAATGATTTATAGATTCTGGCAGATAAGAGAGAGAAAAAATTGAATAAAACTTAAGAAATAATACAGCTAGACAGAGAAAGAAAATCACAAACCCACATCAAGGAGTACCGTTACAAAGACAAAACTCACGACAGTCAACAGTCAACAGTCAACAATCAATATAAAAAAAAAACATGCATAAGACAAAGAAAGCTCGAAGTACACTTAACTTTTTGAAGACTTTAGTGTCAAGGTTAACGAAAAGAAAAGTGGATGAAAGCAAAGTTTGAAGTAGAAGACAGGAATAACGTGTTGAAGTGTTAGTATATTTTGTAGAAAAGTGTGATATGACTTTAATACATTCTTTGGATAGGAAAATGTTGTGTGTGGAATTGGAGGAACCATATTGAACAACAACAACAATTATAACATCAATAAAAACAATACTAACAACAACATGAACAACATCAATAACAATAACGACAACAAAGACAGAGAGAGACAACATATGCTGCTAAAAACTGACGTAGACAAGATAAAGTGAGTGCAAAATGCTGTCCTATTTTAGAGAGAGAGAGAGAGGAAAAAAAATAATGACTGAGTTAGTCCAAAAGAAAAAAAATATTCCCACACGAGCTAAAAATAAATTAAGCTGATTTTGAACCTTAGAATAGAAAAAATAGGAACGGACTTTAGGCTTAAAGTTTTGATGAAAATTAAATTAATGCAACGAATCCTAATTTGGGTAACACAGATTTTAAAAAAAATGCATAAAAATTAGGGAAGGAAGACACTAAAAAGGCGAGTAAATGTATGAAATATAATAAACCTTTGATCCTAAGATGAAAAAAAAAATGAATATGCAAAATATATCTAAAAGAGACAAAATTTAGGAAGCAGAACTAAAGATGGAGCCAAAGAGAGAGAGAGAGAGAGAGAGAGAGAGAGAGAGAGAGAGAGAGAGAGAGAGAGAGAGAGAGAGAGAGAGAGAGAGAGAGAGAGAGAGAGAGAGAGAGAGAGAGAGAGAGAGAGAGAGAGAGCGAGCAATACATGAATGTGAAATAAGAAAACATTACGGAAGGAAAGAGATTGACAACCTTTCAACGAGAACTGATTGAACGCAAACAACAAATCCTCTCAGCGAAAAAGAAAAGAAAAGAAAAAAATACGACGCTATTGAACGTAAGAATAAAAAGGTGATGAGAGTTGAAAAGTTTTATAAAAGATTAATAGTGAAGCATTCAAATATAACAGTTACCATTGAATATGTCTGTAGATAAAAATGTAGAACCTGGAGAGAGTGAGTGAGAGAGAGAGAAAAAAAAAGAAGAGAGAGATAGAGTAGTAGTAGTAGTAGTAGTAGTAGTAGTAGTAGTAGTAGTAGTAGTAGTAGTAGTAGTAATAGTAGTAGTAATCATTGAGAATAAAATAGATTGTAGAAGGAATTAAACACCTTGAAATTAGGGAGACATTGCACTGAGTGAGAAAAATCGTAAAAATATTCAACTCCTGGACATAATCTGCAGCATGAGAACGAAGGAGTAATGAAAACCAGACCTAAAGAGCTTACAGTTGTTATTCTAATTCCTATGTATCATACAACTAGCTTAAAGATGCCCAGTAGTGATTCCATTACCTTATCGCGTGTCCTTAAGAGCAGTCTGGCGTGCAAGATTTACTATTGAATGTACTCTGCCGATAACTGTCTTGAGGAACCCTTGGTAAATAAGGTTATATGTATATACATTGGAATCGAAATGTCTGACATGCTCCTGCCATTACAGTCGCTATATTTCGCTACTATTGCTGTTTATGCTGTATGCTGAGAGGTAATGTTTGGTGGTGGTTGCGGTGTTGGGTTGTAGTGGTGATGCTGCTGCTGCAAACGACACCACCACCACCACCACCACCACCACCATCGATATTTCAGCATCTTTGACCAGATAGAGAAAAAAAATATCATACACATTTTTACCGATAACAATGAAAGTCAATTTTAGTGAGATGACGAAGCCAGACGGAAAAACGAAGAGTAACAATACCTTTCCCTGCCTCCCTTTTCCCTCCCTCTCCCCTCCCCCCTTTAGTCGTCCCCTCGCTCATCATTTTATAAGCGGCTGAAGGTCTTGGGGCGATCACAACCAAGATTGCCAACCATAAATCGTACGTTCTTGGTAGCTCCCTCATTGCCATCCCTCCCTCCCTCTCTCCCTCCCTCTTTACTCTTCCTCAATTACTCCTCCTCCTCCTCCTCCTCCTCCTCCACCACCACCACCTCCTCAACCCTCACTCGACCTGTAAAAATTCCAAAGCTGACTTATTGTAATTTCTGTCTGACGAGCGATCCTTACTATTGCTTCTTGTTCTCCTCCTCCTCCTCCTCCTCTTCCTCCTCCTCCTCTTCCTCTTCTTCCTCTTACTTTTTACCTATCCTCTTTTCCTCCCCTGGGTCTTAGTCTCATTTCTCTCCTCTGTCGTTTTATCCCCTTACATTTCCCATAATCTTTTCCCTTCTCATTCCCCTTCTTCCTTTGCTCCATCTTTCTTATCTGCTTTTCCCTTGCCTCCTTTCCTCTCCCTTTCCTTCCCTTCCCTCTTCTCCTTCCTCCAGCCTCCATCCCTAACACATGACAGTACCAAATGTGTCCTCTCTCCTCCCTTCTTCCCTCCTCCTCCTCCTCCTCCTCTCTCCTCTAATACCCTCTCTTCCTCCCCTGCTCTCTCTCTCTCTCTCTCGCTCTCTCTGGCTCTCTTTCTCTCTCTCTCCCGCTCTCCAGACCGCCGCCTACCATCATCCCCAGCTGACGTAACCAGTCATCCTCCTCCTCCTCCTCCTCCTCCTCCTCCTCCTCCTCCTCCTCCTCCTCCTCCTCCTCCTCCTCCTCTCTCTTCTTCTTCTTCTTCTTCCTCCTCCTCCTCCTCCTCCTCCTCCTCCTCCTTCAATTGACGATCACGGTGGCTGCTTCTACAGGTCCTCCACCACCACTTTCACCACCACCACCATTGCTATCACTGTCACCACCACCATTCTCTCTCTCTCTCTCTCTCTCTCTCTCTCTCTCTCTCTCTCTCTCTCTCTCTCTCTCTCTCTCTCTCTCTCTCTCTCTCTCTCTCTCTCTCTCTCTTTCGTCTCGTCTCCTCGCCAATGCTGTTCGTTGATCGAGGTTAAGTACTCTCAAAGCCAGACACAGCGCTCCCTCCTCCACCACCAGTCCTCTCCCTCCTAATCTACTCCTTATCCCCTCTCCCTTGCCTCCCCATGTCAACTCCACGCCCCACGCTCCACGCCTCTCCTGCAGCGTCTGCCCTTTCGTCCCCATCCCTCCTTGGCCCCCCATAATCTGGCTGGGGAGAGGAGGATGAGGGGAGATCTGTCCTTCCATTTCCCGTTATGTCAAAAGTGTCTCTGGTCAGGATGCAAAACACGATTCAGTGATATGTTGTGGTGGTGGTGGTGGTGGTGGTGGTGGTGGTGGTGTGGTGGTGGTGGTGTTATTGATGATAGTAAGGTAGTGATGTGTTTTGAGAATGTAGTGGTAGTGTTGGTGGTGTTGGTGGTTGTGGTGGCAATGTTGGTAGCGGTAGAGATGGTGGTAGTAGTGGTGGTGGTAAATGGTGTTTTATACTAATTTCACTCGTGTATAACGTGTTTCAGTGTGTGTGTGTGTGTGTGTGTGTGTGTGTGTGTGTGTGTGTGTGTGTGTGTGTGTGTGTGTGTGTGTGTGTGTGTGTGTGTGTATGTAGGTTAGAACAACACACTATATATAGAAAATTCGTAATCAATCCATTGTGTTGTATGTTTGGAATAAAAGCAAAATAATCAAATTAATAACTTGTAAATTGTTCATTTTTTCACGTTAACAGGTAAATAAATAAAAAATAAATGTTGATGTGAAATATTTATCTGATTCGTTATTCCATACATTTTATATTCCTTTGTTCTCAAAACACTCAATTTCTGCAATTAATTTATATATAAAAAAAAAAATTTTAAATCTGTGAACTCTTTACCTCTATTGCGTTACTAGTGTTTTAGTTTTATAAGTAAACAAGAAAAAATAATAGTTTCTTTCACGAATGTACGAAATTAAATTATTATTTCCCGCATCGTCGTATTTCATTTGTTTGAATGTATAAAGTATTCAATTCATATTTTCTATTCATTTATATATTTCATCCTTTATTTCACTTGATTTCCTTTATATTCCTTTTATCGTTACTATACTTCTTCCTAATACACTATAGATACCTTGATACAGTTGTTAGTGTGTCTCGCTGCCAACCTTACCTAACACAACACTACATCACGGAGGGTTAACTAAACAAGACCCGAGTGTAGCATCTAGGGAAAGTAACAACAAGGGTAATCTAGCCAGTGCTATTCCCCGCGTCTCAGGAGAGGGGATGAATAGCTGTCCTAACGCTTAACAACCAAGGAGATGTAGATTAGTAAGACGGGTGTGCTCCATCTATTATGTAAGTCCCTCGCCGTGAATATCGTGTACAAAGATGACGAGTCTAATTATGCTGCATATTAATGATGGCCATTTGCTGATTAAGTACCATTGTTATTATTATTATTATTATTATTGTTATTGTTATTGTTATTGTTATTGTTATTGTTATTGTTATTGATTATTATTATTATTATTATTATTATTATTATATTATTATTATTATTATTATTATTATTATTATTATCATTACTACTACTACTACTACTACTACTACTA
The DNA here is from genome assembly GCA_029783475.1 of Metacarcinus magister. NCBI lineage: Eukaryota > Metazoa > Arthropoda > Malacostraca > Decapoda > Cancridae > Metacarcinus > Metacarcinus magister. Next base: position 3,753,248 of record JAPQNM010000013.1, on the reverse strand, counting down.
CTACTACTACTACTACTACTACTACTACTACTACTACTACTACTATTTTTACTACATTCAAGGCTTCATCGTAAAAAGAAAAAAATCCCGGTAAGGTGAAATACCAAGAAGTAGTAATGGGATAAGAATCTGATAAGCTGTCACCTCTGCTTCCTGTTTTGTGGGAATGTGAGATTCTTGGGGACGACGCTCCAGGCCTCAGCTCCTTTTACTCCCTTATAAGACACCCTTCATGATGTACAGGATGGAATGACACCTTTCTCTCTCTCCCTGCTCGTCATATTTAAGTGAGGAGAAATAATGAATAGTAATAATGATGATAATGATGGTAGTAGTAATAATAATGATAATGATAATAATAGTGATGATATAAATAATGATGGTAATGATATGAAGAAGAAAAACAGAAGAAAAAAAGATGATGATGATGATGAACATAAATAGCAATATAAAGACGATACAGAGAGATTAAAATTACAAAGTCTACACTCACTCTCTTTAGCACGTACTGTAGCCTCTTTGTCTCACTAAACCTCTGTGTCGCACGCCCAAGACTATCTAGCTTAACCATGGTGCTATATAACTAATGGTAAAGTATAGTATTCAGATAAACTCGGTGCGTCTGTTACTACTACTACTACTACTACTACTACTACTACTACTACTACTACTACTACTACTACTACTACTACTACTACTACTACTACTACTACTACTACTACTACTACTACTACTACTACTACTACTCTCACTCCTTGTAATAGAACCTCATATTCTCTGGCCTCAGTTCGTTGCATGTAATATATTGTGTCTGAGGTCGTGGTTATAACTTGCTGGTATTCAGTCCCTCGCAATTTGACTTTCCTAGATTGGTGTTATTCTAATTATTATTTGAAGTAGTTGATTTGGCAAGGCGGCAAGGGTGTTGTTATAATAGTAGTTGGTGTAGTTGAAGTTGTTATATGTAGTAGTTGTATGTCTGTATGTTCTCTATAGGAATTCAAATGTGCATATATATAGTAACAGATGGTACAAGGGTAACTTTTTTTTTATGGCGCAATTAAAGGTATACATTACATTCCCCTCCGGTGTAATCTGAGTTCGCAGGAAAACAATATGTAACCATAAATCCTAAGTCTATTCCTTCACCTGTGTAATACCGGATAATAGTGCTTTTGTTTTTTATTTAACTGCACTTATCTCCTTAACAATCCCACTACATTGCTCTTTTGGCTCCTGGCGCTGCTGTTTTTCTTTTATTCCACAAATTCTTCCGAGTTCGATGTATGTAATGGTGAGCGTAGAGTGTTCGGTCCATCTGCCTCGCCCACCATGAACCCTTTAACTTCCACCCGCTTCAAGAGTGCTCGCGGAGACTTACTATGAAAGGGAAAGGCGAGTCAAGATGTCTTCCAGCCACTCGAAGACGCTTGGCCTCTAGAAAGACCTTGAAGAAAGAGGATTTAGAGGAGGAGGAGGAGGAGGAGGCGAGGAGGAGGAGGAGGAGGAAGCGGTGGCGGAGGAGCTTCAAGTGAGGTCAAGGGTGAGCGGAGACTACGAGCATTGTATATATCAGGAGGCATTGTAACCGCCGCCGCCGCTCCTCATCCTCCCACCTGATGGAAGTGTTCTTACATCACCACACAGCGAGGGTCAGAGAGGCGGGTGGACGGGAGGCTGTACTCGATAGGGTGAGAGTGAGAATGTGTGCACGTATAGGTGTGAGAGACTAAAGAGTACGGCTTCCCAATCAAGGGGCTGCGAAGTGTTATATGAGGGGACATTGAGTGGTTTGCATATTATGAATTTGTATTGAATTGGAAGCACTATATCTATGTATTGGAAGCACGTAATTGTTGGGTTTTTTTCTTAGTAGCTCCGGACATCATTGTATAAATATTTACTAGTAATAATCAAATATATAATTATTACATGTGATGGAGGCCACTAAGAGTCTCTATTATGTTTTGGTAATGATAATGATAATACTACTACTAATAATAGTAAAATAATAATAACAGTAGTAGTAATGATAATAATAATAATAATAATAATACACTAACTTTCTTTCAATTGTCTTAACGTTTTTCAGTTTTCCTTTTATATATGTATTGTTGATAAACATAAAAACAGTATAGTTGATATTATCAAAAGTTATTTACATAGATTACTTTATACATATATTTCACATTATACATTATAACAAATAGCAGCACCAAAAAGCGTGTTACATGTGCTGTTGTTCAGACAAAATAAGGCATTCATGAAAAACACGCTTCATCACACGATCGTATCTCTCTTTGTAAAATTATAATAATGTTCCATGATTCATAACTGTGATATTGTCGATGCATTTTTTCATACGTGGTAGTCACATAATTTCAATAGGCACTCCGCCTCTCCCACTCCTTCAATCCAAAGACTTGACAGGGACAGAGATGCTACAGTGACTATTGACATCTGTTTTGTGATCGCGGGTGCATGTGTGTCTGTAGTCTTTTTGTATCGCTATAAAGCACATCGATATGGTTTTCTTTCGTATTACTTTCATAAACTAAACGGATGAATATTTTTTCCTAAGTTCCTTTCGTATAGAATTATGTATCATTCAGACTCCCTCTAGCGTCCTTAGAGGTGAGGTGAGGTGCAGTAAGTCAAGGGATTTTTCTTCAGTACATACCACGGTGTTGTATTATATTCCATGGCTTTGCATCTTAACAGGAAGGGCCTCAAAGCTATCTAGATTTCCCCGTGGTTGTATAAGAAGGTGGAAGGCAGTATTAGGCTGAAATGCTTGCTTTCTCGGACCCTAACTCGGCCTTAAACAAATATTTTACTTCTCCATACGATAAAATTATACAAGAACTGAATGAATCTACTTATTTTTACACCATATTTAGGAAGACAAACAGGATGTATACAACCTAACAATTATACAGTTTAAAATTTAAGTACCTTAGACAAAGTGCTCATTTAAGTGTAGATAGTGAATGATGATGATGATGATGATGATGATGATGATGATGATGATGATGATGATGATGATGATGATGATGATAATGATGATGCACGGTCCACAGGGGAGGACACGTGGAGCCCAGTGTCTTCGCGTGGTGAGCAGCCAGCTTCTCGTCATGCTCACTCGGCGGTGCTGCACGACGACGCGATGTGGGTGTACGGAGGCATGACAGACCTGCAGGAACGAAACGACTTCTGGCGCTTCGATACAGGTACAGACTTTCCTTAGTTATATAATGTTATTGATTCTATTCCTTATACAAGTATCGTGTTTATATATTTTTTTAAGTTATGCATTTATTTGATACACATACACACACAAACACACACATATACGTCTTATAATGTAGAAGTCAATTACACACACACACACACACACACACACACACACACACACACACACACACACACACACACACACACACACACACACACGTAAGTCTTCCAGGAAATCTACCTTTCTTAGAGTTTTTTTTCTTTCAGCTAATGCTCTCTTCTTCTTTAATTCTTAATGCTCCACGTCTTTAAACACGACAACCACTATGTTCTCTGTAGTACTTCTCTCCTCTCCAACCACCACTTTTATCAGATGTAGATTTATCCTTTTATCTTGTTAAATTTTTTCATATTAATTCTCTTCTCTTCAATCCTTGTTTAATTTGATTACATACGTTACATATAATGGTTCTTTGTCCTTGAACAAGTAACAAAATGACCTATTATTACTATTTCCATTTCTTTCTTTGTGTAATTGAAAGCTATTATGACGGCGACTCACTATAAAGTTGTAGCCACTAAATTATTATAGCGACAGATTATGTAAGACGGCAAGAATAAATGTAAAGGGAGAGTTGAATGAGAAAGGGAGAGGAGTGGAGGGAAGTTAGAGTGGGAGGAAGGAGGGAGGGGAGGAAGGAAGGAAGGAAGGATGAATGGTAGCCAAGACCAAGGGTTTAGCCTCAACAATTCAGGAAGAGTGAAAGACAAGTTTTTCGTGGAAAGAGAATAGGTCAAGTGTACTTTCTCTCTCTCTCTCTCTCTCTCTCTCTCTCTCTCTCTCTCTCTCTCTCTCTCTCTCTCTCTCTCTCTCTCTCTCTCTCTCTCTCTCTCTCTCTCTCTCTCTCATCCACCTCTACTAACCATGAGTACTCCCCAGTGGGAAAGACGTGGACTCAGATACGGTCTCGCCCCAACCCTGGCTACCTGCATTCACACGTGGCCGCCAAGCTTCTCTCCTCCATGGTGGTGTTTGGCGGGGAGCGGCAGGGCGAGGTGCTCAACGATCTCTGGCGGTACCACTTCGGTAAGCTGCTTCAACCTACTTTCTTTTGAGATGTGATGTTTAAAGCTTATAATATGAAGGACATGATTTGACTGCACTTGAAAGGTTACTGGGTCAATTTACATCCAAATTCATGCATCAGTTATTCATAAATCAGAAAGCATTTGAAATAAGAAATAGAGAAGTATGTAATAACACTGAATTAATCTCTCTCTCTCTCTCTCTCTCTCTCTCTCTCTCTCTCTCTCTCTCTCTCTCTCTCTCTCTCTCTCTCTCTCTCTCTCTCTCTCTCTCTCTCTCTCTCTCTCTCTCTCTCTCTCTCTCCGCCATACCCTCAGGCACTGGTGTATGGGAACGGCTGGTGTCTTCAGGAATCAAGCCACAGCCGAGGTCACAGTTCTGTTCCTTCGTGGCTCCATCGCATCATCCCAAGGGGCCTCGCTTCCACACTCCTTCCTCCCGCACCGGCTCCTCGTCCGCCGCCAGCAGCAGTAGTGGTTACAGCAGCTCCCACAGTCATGACTCCTACCGCACCAGGAGAATCCACCCAGATGACTCCCTGTCTCCTGGCGGCATGGGTAAGGGTAGTGGCGGAACAACACGAGTATCCAGTGCGACTACAAAATGTTCGTGCCAGGAATGCATGGAGGAAGACGAGGAAGAGGAATTGGATCCCACTCGTCTCCGTTCGCTCATTCAAAAGAACTGCACCAATGCCTCCACCACCCAGCTCAAGATGTCCATTTCTAAGTTTTCTCAGTTGAATCTGTCTCACCTGGGCCGCTACTACAGCTACAGCATGCTGAGTAATGACAGTACAGAGAGCATTGTAGAGGAATCCCTTGCTAGCACATGTGACAGTCTCGGCAGCAAGATCGTAAAATCGCAGAGCATCCACTTGATGGGGAAGGACAATGATGGCAGACCAGAAGGAGGAGTGTCGGGTGGCATGACTAGAGACATAGTTTCTGTGCCAAATTTTGGTGATTTGAAGGATGGTAACGGAGATGGACCAGCCTCCCAGATGCCAGTCAATCAGGTCAAGGTCATCACAGTGCTGCCAGCGGAGGGTCAGGCGGAGGCCAACCTGGAGGATGATCCTTCTGACTTAGTGGCAGACATTAAAGGTCGTCTGGCCTTCACACACGACGATAACCTGAGATCGGCAGACACCAGCATCAGTGAAAACCTCATGTCCTTTTCCTGCACCACCGACAGCAACCTCAGCAGCAACACTAATCTCTATGGCTCCACAAACAATGCCGTGGGAGGACTCAGTAGTTTTTCCAACCCGAACTATGTAGGCTTTGACCCAGCCCATGAAAGCAGCGGTGGACTGCTGAGTCAGGACTACTGGCGGACTGGTGCCCTGGATCTAGAAAGCCTCAGGCACAAAGAATTTGCCGAAATACTTAGGACACCACCAGACTCTGGCATTGGCTTGGGCGTGGAAATGGAGCGACGCACTCCCCTCGACTTTAAGTTCAGTCACCTAGAAGACTTTGTAACTTTTGACAACCAGACGGCGAGGTTCAACAAGAACCACACTGACGATCATAAATCAGCTGGCACCAACGGGGCAGCTGGCGCGACAACTTCTGCATCTGTTTCCAGAGTAACTTTCTCCTCCAGTCAACCGAAGAGCAGCACCAGAGGAGGACAAGCGGGTGGCATCCGAGGTGGAAACCGAGAGCGGGACAGAGACCCTCCGCCTCCCCGCATGAACCCCTTCATGAGGGAGGAGCCGGCACTGGAGTCTCACGCGCCCAGTGCGATGTATATTGTTGGCGGGAAGGAAATGGACCAGATGACGGCCTTCAAGCGGCCAATATCAGTGTGGAAACTAGACTTGCCGTTTTAATGGCCAGTGTCCGTAGGGTAACAATGTTATCTGAGGCCGTGATGATGTAATATAGAGTTGCCTTCCATCCATTACAGAGATGCATTTTGTACAAAGAATATGAGGAATCACATTAATTCCAAGCTTAATCATTCCCAGGATATACATATACATATATTTTTCCTCTTAGGTAGACGCCCGAATGAGTAATATATTTCTCATATATGAACGTGCGTAATATATCTGTCCAAGTATCCCGTCCTGTGCTCGCGTAGCTTCACGCCGCTATGTATTTCCGTCAGGAGCAGTTTAATGTTAATCCTCAACATTTAGTCATGATGATGTGGATCTCGTTCACCTGCAATGTTTTAGTGCTTATCGTTTTTGCATGTTTGATAGTTTTATTGTGCGTCAGTTACCGGCAACCTCCTTGGCGTATGAATTTTTCCGTGTTCTTTACGCACGTGTTTTAATGCTCACAGGGCGAGGGGCAGGAGCGGGCCGGTGCAATACAGGTAGTCGCCTGCCAGCACCTGAGAGCCGAGGCTTCACAATCACATCTTTGTTCAAACTCTGCCTGCTGCTTCCAGTCATAACATTTGACTTTCTTCCAAGAAAATTCATGTTGTGATTCACATCTAAATCAGACACTAATATTTGAAATTATAATTTAAGGCATGCAGCAACTTTTTTTTTTATCTTATCATAAGCTAATGTGCATAAGTTGTAGGCTTGTGACTGTTATAAAGGCAGCAGCATTGGGAGGGGAGGCAGCTTGGAGGAGCCCCGGGCTTTCAATGGTGGGCAAGGAAGGGAAGTGTGGCCAAAGTCATAGCCAGTATCTAGTCTGTATGCTTTTACTGTATACCTTGTTGTGTTTGCTGGATAATTATATTATTCATTATATTATTTAGGAAGCACCATTAGTGTTCTGGGGATATTGTTAGGCAAGCCCCAAAGGTCTGTGCCAAAGAGGAGACGTGTGAAGAGGAGCAGAGGACCCGTCGTCTGCACCGAGGCGTTTTAGACGGGATGTATCTCGAGTTTTAGAAAGTATGAACTTATAGAAAAAAGATAGAACAAGGAGTGCTGGCATTGTATTATTCTACAGTATTATGGTATAGCTATTCTAGTGTCATATTATTAAAACTGTGGTAACGAACTTCGTCCAAACAGAAGCCAAGTAATGGTGAAGGGCAGTGCGGTGGTGCTGTGTGTGTGTGTGTGTGTGTGTGTGTGTCGGTATGACTGGGTGTGCTGTCTATTGTCTGGTATGCATGTGTACAAGAAGTAACGTATTTTAACCCGTATGGGGACGCCTCTGTTTATTATGATATTCTTTCCGTCTTAAACTACACTTACCATTTACTTGTTTGGTCTGTCTTACTAACAAGTGAATGCAGGTATGTAACTGCCAAAACAACATATTTATAAAAAAAAGAATCAAGTGTGCGGTAACCTACATGAGATTGAATGCTTAATCAAAGTGAAGCTTCATTTTACGTGTACACTTCTGAATAATGTGATAGGAACCCATTTTGTGTCCTGACCTTCTAACTGCATCAAAGGTTGGAGCGTGTTTTAAAGGAGGAGATTCAATATGAAGAGGCAGCACGAACCTTCAAAAGCAATGCAACGCTTGTCATCTTTAGGTTCAGTACGAAGCTGGCGGCGAGGCACAGGAAGGCGCTGTGTCACCACGTCTCCAAACACCAAGTCTTAGGCAATGTATGTGTCATCTGCCACATACGGCTGGTTGATTAGGTAGATAAAAAAACAAAACAAGGGTATGACTGGTTCCCATATCCATTGTTAGCACTATTTTTAATACCCTTGCAATTCTATAAACTGTCACATATTGGCAGCATCTTAAGAGTTAAAGACAGCGGGAGATAAAGGTTCTACATGTCAGCTGGTTTCATGTCGCCTCCTCATGTTGGATCTCCTTGGTGTTGTTAGTGACAAGAGTACGTAAGATAAGCAGTCTAAGTCATGTGACAATGTTTAATCAGCTTCAAGGAAAGAAATGCAAGAGGGTTTTCCAACACACACACACACACACACACACACACACACACACACACACACACACACACATACACACACACACATACACATACATACACATACATACACACATACACGATTGAACAAATAATACTGAAAAAAACTACGTTACTCAGAACATAACAATACTCTGGGCTCAGAAGTGGATCGAAATATTAATTTATTGTTTACTTGTTCATCCAATTTCATATATGATTATCTATCTATCTACTCATTTATCTGTTATGTATTTAGCATATGTTTATCGCCGTGAGGAGAGTGCAGTGTGCGTACAGAAGGGAAAGCCCTGACAAAACTTACTCGAACTGCTCTCGATTCACTCCTTCCCCCGTGACTCCCACTCGAGTAGTCATGGATCTCACATTTCGAACATGTTGTATCCTAAGTCTCTTACATGACACGGTATTAATCGTTTATTTGGGTTGTTGGTGCAGTATTCTGTTTTAGGGAAAGCGCTCGTCGAAATATGACACTGATCAAAATAGCACTGCAGCACAACCAACCTTAACCGCAGAACAAATGGGCGAGGGAATAGGCAATCAAACAGTAGTAATTCTGGAGATACCATTTTAACGCATCATTAAATCACAAAGTGATCTTTAATGAGGTGTATCAGAATATTCAGGATAATTTTAAACAATCATGAATTAACTTTGTATAAGAATACCTACATGCTAAGCATGACGAAACTTTTGGCCATTACATATATATATATATATATATATATATATATATATATATATATATATATATATATATATATATATATATAATAAATACACACATACACACACTTAATGAATGTGAATAGATGAGAGTGATCAGCAAATTTATGAATGTTTTCAAAAAGCATGTATTATTTATAGCATCTAATTTCCTTTCCCAGAAATCTCATTAATATTTTGTTAGAACATTTAAGTAACAGTCGCTCATATGTTTTTCATGATCATAACGTACGTAAAACTGATTATGATATTTTTCGTGACCTTTATCACGATCATCATGGATAATGTTTATTTGATCAGTATTGTGTAACGCTATTATCAAAGTTCGGCTTTTTTCACCACGGCGATCAGACATTGATTGTAAAACCCCCCACGGACAATAATCAAACTCTATCACAAGCTGATCCACGGAGATATAATTACATCTTGGGGTTCGCAGGCTTCACGAGATGAGCTTTGATGGTTCACGGCAGCCAGTGAAGCAGGAAAGGGTGGTCACCTTAGTTACAATATTGTCTCTAGTTTCAAAACTTGATTAATCCAATATCTGATAATTTACTTTTATTATGACGGATAAGTATTATTTAACAAAGGCTCCACAGATTTATGGCACATATTGCAGCCTCACAGTATGCTGCGTGTCTTGCGTTGAGTCTTCACTGATTGAAGGTTCTGGTGATCTGGCAACTCACGCTAGTTAACTAAAATGAGATGCGTTGGAAGGAAATCAATTTACTGAATCAACGAAAGTCTTTGGTTATTGCAGAGAGAGAGAAAGAGAGAGAGAGAGAGAGAGAGAGGGAGAGAGAGAGAGAGAGAGAGAGGGGGGGGGAGAGAGAGAGAGAGAGAGAGAGAGAGAGAGAGAGAGAGAGAGAGAGAGAGAGAGAGAGAGAGAGAGAGAGAGAGAGAGAGAGAAAGAGAGAAGAGAGAGAGAGAGAGAGAGAGAGAGAGAGAGAGAGAGAGAGAGGATGTTACTCAATCTTACGAAACCTTATACATGGCATAGCAAATGTATAAAAATGTAGTTCTTGGTTTGTCCATATCAATCAAGCCTGCCACGGCTCCATGATATTATGTGTTTCGAATTCCGAGTAACTGCTTCGATACCAACTTCATAACAGGTGACGGTACAAAAGAACCTACAACATTTATAGTTTACTTAGCACCACTGATTTTTTAATGCATAACACAATCAAGGCATTTCTAATTATATTTAAAAATGAGCATGGTATCATATATTCCCCATAGTGTTACCAGGAATCTACTACTTCGGTGCTCGTGGCTATTGGGGAAAAATGTTCAAGTTATAAATAATACGGAAACAAGATTATTTAGATCAATCCTTCTAATATTGATTTTGTTGGGTTATCATCCTCAGTTGACCCCACTGATCAACGTTTCATTATTTAGTATTACATTGACACGCTCTTAATTTTTTAAACTTGACTGCCAGACGCACACACACACCATTACCATCAGGCCATCACACACCTTTAGAACCTGGACGCCGTCACACCTACACACACTTCCTGTAATCAGGTATGTTATTACCATGCAATAATAAGGTTTTTGATTTGTTTGAGATTGAATATATGGGTTTAATAAGTGTAGTGTATACCGAAACAATGGCCTGATAATGGTAGTGTAACTTGCTATGTGGGGTGCCCGCTATGCCTAAACTTTTGGTAATACTGTGTGTGTGTGAAGGAAGTTTTAAGCAACAAAATTTTAATAAGTTGTTGGCTATCTTGCATATATTTGCTTGCTAACTTCAACTCGTTTCTGGGCTGCTTCATGTGATGTGTCATTTGTCATTCTTTCCTTTTTGAGATCAAGACAAGACTCACTAAACACTTGATGGATTCACTTGTTGCCACAGTGGTGATAGTGTGGTACAGTTTTGCAGTTACATCCCAGCATTGGCTGATGAATCTATTTTTCCTGACAAGTTTTAGTGTGTTGGGAAATTATTTGGTTTTTCTTTACCTTTCATATGACTTTTTTTTCTCCATAACCTAACAACTTAACTATTTTGGTGAAGTTATAAAAATTTAGCCTCTTCTGCCACATACGGTTTTCTAACTGTCACATGAAGTCTCCTAACTACCACATAAAGTCTCCTAACTACCACATACAATCTCCTAACGGCTGAAACAGTACGAGCATTTTCAAATTAAACTCAAGCTACTTACAAACTATTAACCAACACAGATGTGTTTGTATAACTAATCTTAACTGCTGATGGGAACCAGCACAGCAGGTGGTGGCCACTGCTGGATATAATTGTGAAATAATACCAATATTGTAACTCACTTGCTGCCAATGATCATGATTGATGCTTGAGCTGCTAAGATCATCCTCTACAGTTATGATACTTAAATCAAACAAGAATGTTAGAAAAACATTAGATATTCATTCCCCATGAAGCCCTACCTCAATATTTTATGTATTTTGTCCTCAGTAAATCAAACAATTGTTGACATTCTCATAACCTCATACAAAAAGCAACCCATTTGATAATCCATTCTGTTAACATTTTGAATGGTTTATATGAAGTTCAATTTTTGGGTAATGTTTTTGTTACATTTTCCTCGATGAAGCCTTGTTTTAATTAATTTGTGTGCTTAGATACAAATATTATACATACTTCATACAATAGGTACCCCTTTTGCATTTCAAGGTGCATCCTTTGATATCTGTTTGCCATCGTGTAATGCCTCGTGTTTTGAAATGCCGAGGAATTGATCTAGTAAGTAAGTAGCCAAGAGAGGCTTGAGGCGGCTGGGGATTGACACCCTGACAGTGCACTCAACGCACCGACGCTTTACCAATCAAATCATAATGATCACCAAAGTACAAGTGGAGTTTGGTTGACGTTGACTGTCGCGTCACTAAGTACATTGGATTTCCTCCTCCTTTAAGATAAATTTCTGGTGTTTCTACATTTTTCTTCTATATCTCCCATTTCAACAACATGGGCTCAAAAATTAACTAGCCGTATATCATGTGAAGGAAACTACAGCTTATCCAAGCTCATTGAAGTATTTACATGTCATGAATTACTGTTCACTTATTCAAAATGTCAATTTGGCTTCTCGAAAGGAAAAATAGTTTTGTCCTTTCTTCCCTCTTATAAAACCTTAGCGTACAAGGCCAGTAAAGGTAATTTGAAATAAACAAATATTCAAGCTTTTTCCTAAACAACGACCGTAGATGAATAGTTACTGAACTTTATAGAATCCTTATAGATGTTAATAATTGTGAGTAAACTTGAGGAAACATATCAATGAAGTTCATTGGTAAATTATCTTTGAATTTTGTTTTACATGGCTCTCCATTAATTCATATATTTTTTTTTTTTTTTTTTTTTTTTTTTTTACATATTCTGATCAATTTATGGTCAGCAACTCCCCCAAATTTATATTTATCTATTTACTTTGTTCTTCATCTTGCATTGTTTCCTGCTGTCTGTCTACCTGTCACTATCACCTGCGGGTTGTTTCCATCTTATTGATTTTTCTGTATATGTGATTTATTACAGTACATACCAAGGTTATTACACTTTTTAAGAAAAAATTGCATACTTAACTCATGATTTTTCTTTTATGCATGCACATGTGTGTATGTGTGTGTTCATGTGTGTATGTTTGTGTGTATGTATGTATGTAAAGACAGTGGTGTTTGCTATACCGTAGGCGTAGAGAAGGTAATCCATGGTGTTCAAATGAAGTGTGATGACAGAAGCAGCAGGTTGGCTGGCTGCTCCTGTGTGGCAAACTAGCTAGTCAAGAATTAAGCCAGCGGGAGGAACATAGAAGTTGTTACAGTGATAACAGATCCATATAACATTAGGATAGCTATAGGGTCTACCACTAAGCAGCATATTTATGCTGGTTATAGAAGTGTCATTTTTCCAGAAAACTTGACTTTCGTCAGCACTCTGATAACATTATAGATAATTGTTTTGTTGTTTTCTTTTGGAATGAAAAACTAAACAAATGTATAACATTTGTCGACAATGGAAGGTGTTATTATTGAACACCAAAACCTTTTGTGACTAGACTCACTTGCAGTAAACTGGTCAATTTCCTGTGTTGTATAATGTGTAATGTTGTGATGAACATAAGTATTTTATGTTGTAGCTTGTCCCTAACTTTCAGTCAATGATAATTTTTGTATGCTAGACAGCTCTGTGTTCCTGCAGAGCTTTCTAAGACCAAGAAAATGACAGAGTTTGTCTTGGTATAGTACTCCTTGTTTGTCATGATTCCTTTGGTATTTGCTCCCCACCTGTCACCATGCTGCTGTTCCCGCCACCAGCATGAGGACAGCTTGCAGGTACCACTTAGAAAATTGAATCATCAGAGTGGCTGAAATCCAACACCCAGTGACTAGATCTCATCCCAAGGAGTGACACAGCCTCCTGGTGTGACTCTCCGTCCAATGGGCTGTAGATTTTAACCCAAAACATTTTATGGTACTAGTATACCATTATTGGAAATTATTGGAAAAGGAAATGTACATCTCAAAGTTGTGTCATCCCAAGTGAAGAATTGTTGACCTTTGACCTTATGTTTATAATGTTGTGAGGGAAGGACATTGAAAAGCTTATAGTAGTACTGTATAGCTTGTCCTTACCTTAGCCAGTGAGACTGGTGAAGATGAACACTTTCAGCCTCTCTGTTGTACCATAGTATTCACCACTGCTGCTTGGGGACACAGAGGTCACATTTATACATTTGTAGATAAATTAATCACAAAACAGTAAATGTACATAGCAATTTGTTTCATGTAGTTATTAACCTTACCAAGGGATGAAGGTATTGTAGTTGGGTGGGATATGGTGTCACATGGATGTTATATAAATGATAAGTAGTATTTAACTGCTGCAGAGAGCAGTCATCTATAACTTCAAAACTAGAGGTTAGGACTTGATAAGTCATTAACAGTTTTACATTCACAACAAATTTGAAAGTTACATCCTGATGCAAACTTCAATATGGTGAGTGTTGGGGCCATGTATAGTGTAGTGGTGAGTATTTATCTGGCAACTTTGTGCATCATCACTGCCTCCACATACACCTTTGTGGTGCACATGTGCTCTTACATTTATTACATAATTGATTCTTTACTTTATTTTTATTTATTTATTGTAACTCCTGAGGCAAGATGCATAAAGTTACAAGTGTAAACTCGCGTCTGGATGTTGGGAAATAAACTAGTAATTAGTAGTAATCCTTTTGAAGGAAGTAGCTTAGCATCTCTTCCTTCACGTCATTGCAATGTTACTACGCCTTAATTGGGTGGAACTATAACAGGGCGGCTACATAATAATCTGATGTTTAATGACTGCATGTTTATTTCTGGTAACTTGAGGTCCAGTTTCATCCAGGGGAACATTGCACTAAACTTGTCACTTATCACTGGATCTCAAGGGGTAGAAGGTAAGTAATTTTTTTATAATTATATGCTTTAACCTAAGTGTGTTAAGACACATCAGTTAGAAGAGGGTTGTAGAAAGTAACTTGAGGACAAGAATGCATCTACTACTAACACTGACCAAGACTCATCTATTTGGTTAAAAACTAAGTATGGAAGAGGGAGTGAATGTAGTTTTTGGGAAGACTTAGAAGAAAGTTATGCTGGAAGAGGTAAGGAAGGATGTGTGATTATTGTATAAGAATGAATATGGAAAAGTATACTTAGATATGGATGAGAAAATACAAGAATAGTGTGATTAAAGAGTAGAAATGGATTAATAAACTAGAGACTTACCCTGGTGTCATCTCACTGCTGGGGATTTTTTTTTATATGAATGAACTTGTTTGGGGAAGAAAACTGTAGGGAAGGTATTGGGAGGAATGATAAAAAGTGTTTAGTTGCAGAATAAAGGGAATTAATGTAAAGAGGAGGTTGTATGGAGTAGCTGTGTGAACTGCATTGTATAGGGATAAAACGTGGATTATGGGTGTAGCAGAGAGAAAGTGTTAAATATAATGGAGATGAGGTGGCTGAAGGGTATGTGTGGATTGGAATCGGGAGGAATGAGGTGCAAAGGAGAACTGGTGTTATGCGAGTTGGCTGGTTGAGCAGAGTAGTGTGTGCTGATGTGGTTTGGACATATGGAGGGAAGGGAGGATGACTGGTTGGTGAGAGGTGTGAGGTTGAGAGGAAGGCCATGAATGGATTGGATGTTCGGTGTGAAAAGACTGTTGAATGAAAGAGGAATGTCTATGGAGTAAGGATTATAATTGTGCATGATAGAAGTGAATGGAGAGCAATGGTGAATGCATGAGTAATAACACAGCCTTGACGACCCTTGTTTCATGAGATCAAGTGTGGAAGAAGAGGGTACAGTATTGTGTTTGAAGTGGCATAAGTTAACTAGCTTTTCCAGTGAGACTCTGACGTGGAAGTAATCCTTGGCTCCACTGCTTGGATGTCCCCTGTACAATGGCAGCTGGGAGAACAATATCTTTTTCTTGAGAGGCTTTTTGACTAAGTGGGGAGTGCATGTGTATGTATAGGTGTTTTGTCTTTACTACCCTCTTAGGGAATGTTGGCTAAATATATAGTTATATGTATAAATAGATGTCAGTTTCCAAATGCTGTCGTTCCTACAATCTTTTTCTCAGCTTTTGTGTCAGTCACCTTAAATGAAAGAGTGCTGGGTGTTGTAATTTTTCAAAACTTCCACAGCTTTGTAAAACCTCTCTACATCCTCTTTATCATATCCTAACGATATAAATTTCAGTATTTCCTATTTCTTTGTTCACTAGAAAACCTACTCCGTGTTCTTGTCTCTTTGCCCTCTGTATCAAAATATGTGGGCATTTTCCAATCGTTTGATGCTTTCTAGCTCACCTTCACTAGCTAGTAGTCTTACATTACAAGTGCCAAAATGAAAGGTCCAACGGCAGGCTGTCCGAACCCAGATTCTTAGTAACCCTTACACTGGAGCAGGGGAATAAGGGCCGTTGTAATGATGTGGTATTCATCACTAGGGTTTAAGGCAAGATACCACACCACACTGGGTTAGGGAGTCTTGATAGGATAACACATTTAGTCTGATTCCTCTCATTGGAGCCGCCTTGTATGGTTTCACCTGTCTAGTTTAGCTCGACTGATCATTGGTTTATGCAAGCCTCTTCACCACACCCTTACCTTAATTACCTCCAAATCTCTGAGGACCCTCATTATCATTTCACTGTAGTAATTGGTGAAATCTTTAATAAAATGAGGAGAATAGTAAAACTGTCAACAAAACATCTATTTATATGACTTTATAATATTTTAAAACATAAAACAAGTTTAACAAAAACTGCCATGGCAGATTTATATTAACAAAAGCTGCCATGACAGGTTTATAGTAATGTCATTTCATCAAAAGATATAGACTTGAAAGTTGAGTCGAGGTCATGTTTAGCTCATCATGATACTGGCACCTTGTGGGTTGAGGACCAGACCAGACCAGACCACAGTACAGTCTGATCCACAGGTTTTGAATTTATCCCTTTTTTTCTGCAGTGGGAAGTGGTGTCAATCAATACAAATGGTTTCATAAAAAAACACTTGCGTCATGATTACAAAACAAAGCAGATACTTAACAGGCCTTTTTACAGCATTCTATCTAAAAATAATCAGCACATTTGATGTATAGTAAAAGGAATTTATATGCATTGGATAAAATAACAATAAACAGTAATAAACAGCTCCTTAGGTGATACATATATATATATATATATATATATATATATATATATATATATATATATATATATATATATATATAT
Organism: Metacarcinus magister; assembly: GCA_029783475.1. Lineage (NCBI taxonomy): Eukaryota > Metazoa > Arthropoda > Malacostraca > Decapoda > Cancridae > Metacarcinus > Metacarcinus magister. The sequence goes on along the minus strand of JAPQNM010000013.1, from coordinate 3,736,523 downwards.
ATCAGTGTTTCCCAGTAAGTATGGAGTATATTTTCACATTTGCAAAAGCATATGTAAAAATTCAATTAAAAAAAGGCTAAACTAACCCATTGTTAAAATAAATAACACAGCTTTATTAATTCATTAAGATTTAACATAATCTAAAAAAATATATAATTGGTATTGATCTCCAGTTTGAAGACTAAGAAAATGGGTTTTAATTTAATGGAATAAAAGAACTAGATCACTCCTGTTCAGGTAGCCAACAGAATGGTATTGCACTAAAACCTTGAGTCACTTGGAACATCATTAAAGACCCACACAATGAAAAGTACAGTCAAAGTTCAAAGATCCAGTTTCAGAGATCTGGATTTGATGTAACCTCGATCTGCACCTTGTTTGTAAGTGTTGCTCCTCACCCTCACTCCTCCACTCTTGACTCTGTTAAATACCATCACCCCTGACCACTGTGTTTGATTCAGACGGTCTGTATTTTCAGGATATTCACAAGACATGTTGTGCTGTTAAACTATGGCAGCAAAGCAGAAACGTCTTAGTGCAAACACCATGGATTCCAACACCATCATCACCATAGTTCCCCGAACTCTCCATCTCAGGTGGGAATGTGAAAATATTTCTTTTTTTTACTGTTTTATCTATGTTCAGTATAAGTTACTAAACAAAATGTAGGTTTATTTCAGCAACATCAAATTTGTGACTATTATAAGGGTTACAGACTAGTGGTGGGAATGTAGGTACAATTTGGAAGATTCAGATTTTTAAAAATCTATCCACTATATACCCGGCCTATATCACCATTAAAATGGGGTAGTCGGAACAAAACATTTAGGATTCATTGAGACTTTACTCTCCCCTCCCCCTCTGTATTCTGTCTTTTCATGGGAGAGAATACAGAGGAGGGGCTTCCCAGACCCTTCCCTCCATCCCTTTTGGTTGCCCTTTATGAGCCGCAGGGAGTATGGTGGTATTCTTGCAACACTATAGGTCTGGATCTTTGATCTTTCACTGTACTTCTATTTAGTAGATATGAAAAGATATCCAGGTAAGCTCTTTCACATAACTTTGAATAAGATCAATATTCTATACACTTTTAAATTGATTTCACAGCTAATTGTCAATATATGATCCTGCACCAGTCAGTTAGATACAAATACATCACTCCATCTTTATACAGACTAAATTTATGAGGTCGAAAGATATTTTTCATAGATTACTATTGCAGCACCACATAATATACTTCCTCTCCCTGACTTTTCTGTTAAGCTGGCCTTGACATATTTCTCCTTCATAAAGTCATGTAAATGTCTATGAGAATAATTTGCTTCCATAAACTTTAATATTAGTGAAAAGCTTTCTTTGGAGACACAGAAAAAGGTACCTTTCTCATTTTTTACATTTTTTTTTCTAAAACTGAGCATGACCAAAAATTTTTCCGGTTTAATATTTCACATATGTAGGTTCATGGTTGTAAATCTATACATCATATTAAATAATCGGAATGAGCAAGATGAAATGAAGTTGGAACATTTCCCTAGCATCACACATCTTGACATGACTGCTGTTTCCCCCATAATTACCCATAGCCTAATGTCACAGCATATCTGGTCCAAGGTCAAGTCAAGGTCATGATGATGCCACCCTTGCACCTTTATTAGAGAAAAATTGATGGAAAAGAACTAACTATGATGTACTTGTAATCTGGAAGAGTGAAATAATGTCATGCTTTTTTAGTATCTGAAGGCGAGTCAAGCACAGATTGATTTGAATTAGAAAAAAAAGAGGACCAGTTTGGCAGATTATCACAAATCCCACTTGATAATGACTAAGATGAAATGAAAAGATAATAGATATTTCTCCTTAGTAATACTTTTAAATCACGTAGCTAATCATAAATTGTACAAGCTTCAAATGATGCTCCCCTCACACATGGGAATATATTGCCATAGCTTTTTCATAGGTGGAGCGAAACTCTATTTGTACATGAGCCAAAATATGCACTTAGGTTTGATAGTAAAAAATAATTAGATTTGGTCATTATTCTTTGTTAATTCTCTAAGAAGTGAAAGAGGCACCACCTTAGCTGAATTCACAGGAAGATAAATTATAACTTCTAGTCGAGAAGTTTAAAGCAACTTAATTTCTGCCAATATCCAGCCCTCTTTAATGGTATTATAACCCTTAGGAACTAAAATGATTGGATGAAGAAGATCCACTAACAAATAGGGTTATAATAAAGCATCAATGAGGATGATTAAAAATATGATCAGGTGTCTTTTTTTTCAGCACCGATTCACTAGCTGGTGTGCAACTACAGCATGCCTATTTTACTGCCTCGTGAGAATGAACAGAGCTTAATATTTGTTCTCAGCCATTTCTTTGATATATTTTTCATCCTAAAGTTAATGGGTGGAGCTTAGTTAACTTTGTTAACTGTGTTGAGATAATCAGTTTGATAGATGATAACTTGGAGTTTAAATGCTCTATATGGTAAAAATGAAATAGCAGTTGAAAAACGCTATTAATAAGAGTATAGGAAGACTAAGGATAATGAAGGGTTTTTTAATTTGATCTATGTGGAAAGACCTTTGATAATTGGCTTTTTCCACACAGACCTCCATGTCAATGAAATGAGCTCCACTACACATGAACTTGAAAATAAATTAAAGGACTGTATACACCCCATGGAATCCCACCTTAAAATTCTCTATAAGAATAACTCATTACAAGCATGTTTATACAGCACTTCACTCAGAGTACGAAAAAGAGGATTACAATTACAGCTAACACTCCAGATAATGCTCCAATGGCGGCCCACTGTCGCCGATCTGAAATGAAAGATTAAATCACATTACAAACATGTCAAGTATGATATACAGTTTAGAATCTATGATTACCACCCTTTAAATTTGAATACAGAAAGCCATGTTTTAATGCATTTCAGCTTTATTGATCCCTTAAATTTTGATGGAATGATGTTTGTTGTATTGACCACTAGTTCAATATAGGGGATGTACTAAATGCACATGTTGCCTTCCTGACTCAATACACCTGTTGAGTTACTAGATGCATGAAAATTATGTAAAATAGTCATACAGGACAGAGGACCCACAATTTATATATTCATTATTTACAGGAATCATGCAGTAACCTCAAGCTCTGTACGTTTGGTGTTCAACATTTGAGCCTGTGGTGGAAATTAATCTGTTACCCTGGGACACAGAGCCACTGTGACATCTGAGTTTACACAGTTTACCTATCCTAGGTACCCATTTGGGAGGATGAACAGCTGGGTGAGCTGTGTGCTGACTGCCCTCGTCCGGGATCAGATTCGGGCTAGCGAATTCGTAGTCAGACGTGCTAACCACTGCACCACTGAGGTGCATCTATAACTGTGTACTACAACAGAAATAATGTGGAGCAGGCTATTCAGGTATGCAAGACTTAGAAATATGATCTTAGGGTGAACTCAAATTCCACTTTCATTACCATTTTCCTTCATCTTCAGTGGTTAGCACGTCTGACTACAAATCTGCTGGCCTGAGTTTGATCCTGGATGAGGGCAGTCTGCACACAGCTCACCTAGCTGTTCATCCTCCCAAATGGGTTAGTGGATAAATGGGTACCTAGGTAAACCTGGGGAAGGTAAACTGTGGAAACTCGGATGTCACAGTGGCTCTGTGTCCCTGGGTAACATATTACTTTCCACCACAGGCTCAAAGGCCTATGTGACGGGAGATGTGCTCCCACTTGTACTGTTTTTGCACCTACGAGGCTTGTCTACCCCCAATGAACCACATAAACAGCAGGTCCGGTGTAAGTACATTTTAACACTTGAGTCCCTCCACCCTGGGAGGGGCGTGTTTACTTACCACTGGACAGGTGCATGACCTTGGCCACTTTACTGAGTGTGTTCTCCATCTTGCTCTGAGTGTTCTCCATCTCATGGCCAAAGTCATCCAACATCCTGGAAAAGTTGTAGAAAATTGTACATTCTGTGACTTGGGAATCAATACAGCTCAGTGCACTGTACGTACAGTAATTCTCGCCAACCAATAAAAAAAAAACTATGGTTGATGAATCCCTGAAATTAGCTTGATATATACTCATTCCATTTAATTCAGACACCGTATTCACTGAATAACTATTAAAAATCAACCCCTCCGTTTCCAAGCCCATTGCCGTTGTGGAGGGACATAGGGACCACAGATTGAGGTCTGATGCTGGGAAACTTCGGACTTCAGTCTCTGGTCTAACCAATTTTTACTTGGCCTTTTTTCTCTTTCTAACTTTGCTTCCCCTTGTTTCATCTCTCTTTTCTTCTTAACCTCTCACTATCCCCTTTTTCCCTAAAGTGTAGAGCCGTGCTGAGAGGATGAAAGGCAAACAAGTTCAGTCATGAACGGCCTGAGGGTGCCATGGGCACAGTATATCCTCACTTTTTCATTGCCCTTACTCTTCATGGGAGTTATGGGGAACAGACCAGTTATATCCCCCACTTACACTCGGCTCACCATGGCCAATTATGAAAATTTTAATCTAACAGGTGCACTGAGGAATGCACCTCAAAAAAATTCATTCCCCCGACTTCCCTGGCTTTGACAAGGACACGCCTCTGACCACGGCTCTGAAAACTCCTCTAACCAGCCACCTGTCAACTCACTCGTCTCATCCACCTCCTCTTTTATCTATTTCTCAAACCCCTACTTCTACATCTGTATCTTCCTCCAGTACAACCACCTTTAAACCATATATACCACCAAAAAGTAAAACCACTTGCCAACTCTCTACCCTGGCCTCTTCCTCTTCTATTACTCAGACTGTTCTCTCCTCCTCTCACTTTCACCCACGCCCATCCACTACTACTAATCACCTTCCTTTATCCATCCTCTTTGGTCCTCGCCGATGGAACAGATACTTCCATATCCCTGCTCATGCTCCATACTCAAAAAACGCTTTCCAATTCCAGAAATGCATCCGAGGACAGGTGGGAAGGGTGACCTTCCACACGGCCTGACAGATCTCGCCTTGTCATCAATGCTCACTCTAAAAGACCTCGATGGGAAACCATTCCATGTCCCCTGATACTCAATTCAACACTCGTACTGGTACTGTTCTCATTCCCAATGAAATCTGCCCAGACAGAGTCAGTTGGTCTGACTGTTCTCCTGACCTTTTTGAACTGATTGCAGACGAACTGATTGCAGACGAACATGATATTGCTCATGTGTCCTGCTTTACCATTAATCCTCGTGGCCGTCACAAACATCCAGTAAATATTGCAAGAATTGCATTCAAAGGACAAGATCTTCCAGACAGGGTATACATAGGTGGGACCTTCTATACGGTTAAATCTAAATCTTACATTCCTCCCCCACGGCAGTGCCAGAACTGCTGGAGATTCGGACATCCAGCAAAATACTGTAGATCCACTGCACGTTGCCCTCTCTGTGCCTCACCTGGCCATACCCATACAAACTGGCCTTCAACAATATGCATCTGTGCAAACTGCACCCAAGAACATAATGTCTTCTTCCGAGGCTGCCCTGTTTACAAATTTGAATCGGAGGTTGCTGCCCTCCGCTTCAAACTGCCCTTACTTCTATAATTCCTACTTCTGATCCCTCCACCTCTCCTAATCCCATTACTCCTATCCCTACCATTATCACAACTCGTTAATTTTCTTTCTTTCATTATTCAACAATGTCCATTCTCCACTGGAATATCCGTGGTTTCGGCTCCCATAGAAATTACCTCCGCTATCTACTCTCTATCTATGAACCTCATGTTATATGCCTTCAAGAAACCTTCTTGGTTCAACCACCCACACCAATCCCTAACTACCACTTCATCCATTCTCCTCATTGTATTGCTGCTGCTTCTATTCTTATCCATCATAACACACCATATACTTACCTCAACATTGACACTACTATTCCTTGTATTGTGTTACGAATCTTCCTTCAACGTTGGATTACCATTGTTTATGACACACACTCTATCGACCCTTTGTATGACTTGTAATACCCTCCTCTCTGTACACCACATTCTACTTTTCTGTCCTTGTTACACTGCTGCACGAGCTACAGCTTTCCCTCACTTAAGTCATCTATCTCGACCTCCTCGCTTTAATGATATTCTTACAGAATCACCACATTTCCACTTAGACAACATAATTTCCTTCCTACAACAAATACACATCCTTCATTTGATCTAATCCTTTGATTATAACTAATTGCTCTTTCCCTCCCCATAATTTTTGCCTTACCATCGCCTCTACTATACCGTCTACCTTTTAGATTAACATAGCGCCATATGACCTTAGATGTCTGGAGGTTGCTCCTTTTTGTATTAACTAGCTAACTAACTATCAAAAATCTAAATTCAGAAAATAAGTCAAAGTGCTCAATTTTGAAGTGATATCAAAACCAGTACGGGTTGTTGATGACAGTTGTGTTGAGTCCCACCAACAAACTAAGACTCACACAGCCTGTTCGTCCACCTCCTGTCCAATCTGGCGGGACATGGTTTTGAGGGTGCCCATTGATGATGCAATCTGGTCCAGCTGGTCATCTTGCTGGGTCATGATCATCTGTTGGATAGACAAGCAATGAGATCAGAATATTAATGGTAGATTAATTGAAAAAGAATTGTGTATCAGCCTGCAATAGGACAGTTTAGAAGAACAATTATAAACTAACTGTATAAATTCTTGCATAGTGGTTTTCAATGTGGATTAGAACATTGTATAAGTGTCTTGAAGCAAAAAATATGTAGAAGCACGCAAGTAAAAGTTGTTATGCTACAACTACATATTCTTCACCTAAAAATTCTCTTTAATGATTTCCAGACTGACTTACTACAATTATTATCCTGATGCTTCACTACCCTCTACAAACGCCCAAACAATGATGACCAAAGAAGACACTGTACCTGCTGCTGGGACATTGTTCTTTCCACGAACTCACTGTTGGGACTGTCAGCCTCATTGACCAGCCGGCTGTAGCGTGTGGCTCCATGCGTCACTACCTGAGGCATCTTGAGGGGGCTGCTGTCGTCCACGGGCTGCCGAGGGAAAAGTGTCACGAATACAAACAATTAACAACAGATCCTAACCATTCTAATAAAGCTTTAGGTTACAATAGTAAATAGATAGTAAATGCATCCAGTGTCAGTGCTAATGACTTGTGTTTAATACCAATAACAGGATGTGTTTATATTCTAGTCATATTATCAGAGCGGGTTGTTACCGTGAAACTATGAAAAAAACATAACATCATTTGAATAAAGGGTCCAGAGAAAAATAATGCAGAAATAAATAAATATATTTAACTCCTGACCTGTTTCTTTGAATTACTATCCACCTTATTATTCTATATCTTATGATACTATAAGACCAATGACAAACCTTATCTTAGCAATTCATTCAGTGATACAAATAAATAGTGTGCAAAATCAAATTAACAGTGGGTATAGCAGATAAATGCCTTGCACTATAGTGAATTACAAATGAATATAAACCATAAGCCACTAAACACCACCCATTACATGCTTCCATCAGCCTCACATGAAACCTCAAAGTTGCACAACAAAACTACATCACCATCTGACTACAAGTATGGTTATGTATTCTTGTTATAACTCAATCAATATTCGGTGCAGATAGTGAAGTCCTATTATCGTTGCAGGTAAATTATAGTTTTCTAGGAATCTGCATCCTGAGGTTACTGTATTACAGCATTTCAACACAGGTGCGTGGGACTGCTTCAGTTTCAACCTGCGACCTAACTTACTCTCAAAATTAATCTTGTAATGTTCCTTTGAATCCTGTGAGACATGGCTGACCAATAAAAATACTAAATATAAGAACATTGCATTTTCATTTCATCATGCATCTAAGAAGTGCACTGTGCATGTGTGTAGATTATAAGAGAATTTGCTGTGATGTAAGTATAATACTAATTACCAAGCATTGTATTCAACTATAATTCACCGGGAAGGTAGGAATGACCAAACATTCATTACTTTACAAACTAAGCTAGCTAATAAACCACAACTCAAAAACTGGTCATGCGCAAAGTGCATAATGTAGAAATAATGAGAAAAAAAGGCAAGAATAATGTAGTGCAGTAGTTCAACTTTTGAGGTGTTGCTTCCCTCTCCACAGGTATTTTTTTTTTTTTTTTTAATTAACACTAACCACTTAAACCTTCAACCCCATATAGAGAACAACCACCAATCCTTAACACAAGCAGAACACAAAGTTAACTGTCTGTAAATTTTACTCATAACTATCAACAACACTTTTTTTCCCCCCTTGCAATACCCTACAGGGAAAGCACTCTCTTTGGAGATTAAAAACTATCATGCACTGACTGAGATGCATTAAGAAAAATTGGCATATATATATAAAACTTCATATTAAAAACTTACCCTTACATTACCCATACATATCTTGTTAAGAGTGAGAAAGGAAACAAAATAAAAAGTGCAGCTCATGCATTACCGTTTCCGTATCTGGTACCTGTCTGGCGGTCACGTCTCTATCCTTCTTGGTGAGGTTGAGTTTCTCTTTCATAGACTGTTAAGAGAAAAGGGATCTTGTTAATGAAAGCATATAGCACATTTATCACCTGGTTCATATGTAAGTATTTCTCTGAGCTAGTTAGTATTTAGCACACTGATTCATAATAGATAATGGTAACTACATGCATGAAAAAATTAAAATATACGTAACTTTTGGATAGCACTTAATATTTTCACGTTTTTTTTCCAACCCAAGTCTTAATATTGATTTCATTCTTCTCCCTCCGTTACACTGTTATAATCTGTATCACCCATCAATGTTTAAAGTGAGTTAATCCTTGGCCTCACCTTCACCTCCTCCTTGGTGTGATCGATGAAGGTCCTCCTTGAAGACAATTCACCACCGTCGATCTTGAACTTCCTTGGGTTCTTCTCGACAATACGTGGACACTCAGAGTTAAGGAGCACAAGGAAGATAGTGTAGAGCAGCACTGCCGCTGTTACATACATGGATAATTGCACCTCCAGGACCCGGTACACAAGGAGGGGTGTTGGGGGCGGCCATCCAGGGTCCTCGCCCGTGGGTGGGGGTGGGGGGTTTTGGCATGGGGTGGATGGGGGGAGGAGGTCCAAAGAGGAAACAAAGAGATCTGACATGGGGGTGGAATGTCTAAGGAACCCTGCAGTACGTCACACCCGCTGCTGGAGAGGCGTGATACTACCTTTCACACACCTGTCACTGACCTCACCCACACCACCACACCCTCTTGTCAGCGGATGGCGGGGAAGGAAGGATAACTCGTGGGAGCCGTTGACATCATTACCATTACCATCAGTGACAACTTTTACATGGTGGTGAGAGGCCCTGAAAACACTTGGGGGCGACACCATAAGAGCCTCGGGTGGGATAGGTGAAGGAAGGTAGACGGGAAAGCAACGCTAGACATGGACGTTGCAAGGTCTTCACAACATGAGTGGCTTAGACTGGCAGACAATGATGCTGATGAAGCTGGGGTTGGCAGACTGGAGGAGGTATTGCAAAGCTTAACACATGCAATCATCACTTGATTCGCATGTCTCCCCTGGACCAATCTCCATTATGGAGGGTGAATATGATAGTCAGTATGCAATTTGTTGTTAATGTTTCCACTGCATGACAAGAAGAGTTTGTGTTACGCCAATCATCGAAAAAAAAGCCTTGTTATTGGCCAAATCACTAGGAAAGGTATAATATCATATTTATTTGCTAATTTTCTGAAATAAAAAAAAAGAAGTTATTACCATTATTACTGTTATTCAAAGCAACAAAACTAACGTATTAACCATTTACTTCCTGCCGCTGCCATCGTTTCCCGAAACAACCGCTCTACGGATAAGATAAGATAACAATCGTAACGTCGTGGTTGTGGGTGTGTGAAGGACAAACACAACGCAGATTATATACCTAATGCTTTTAACACTTTCATAAGATACGTGGCTCTCAACAAGGTGAAGAAATCCAGCCTTCACTCACATTCCCTTTCATTCAGTGTTTATTGTTTACATCACCACCTATACTTGCGATGAGGGAGGTAAAAACAACGGTTATTATCTCTATAATCAACGACCGGAACACTCCTAGTCCCGTTATCAGGCGTATATCACTCTGTGCTCTCCTTATCAATATGCTTATCTTATTTATTTATTTTACGCACACACCCCCACACACCTATACCTACACTTACACAAAGAAAGCACTATGGTCGCCTGCGTGGCTATACCGTTTGTCGAACTCTATTAAGGTTCAACAATTAAGGGCAAGCTTCAGAGCCTCACGAGCCACACAGACTAGCGGCGTTTGCAGTAGTTACACTTGTATGTTAAGATGTTAAGGTGTGTTTGATACCTTGACACACGCACTCTAACTGTCTGCATATATAATAGAGGAGTATAATAGATGCTTTGACTTTAATAATATGATTTCTGGGAAGTGTGGTAAAGTCACAAATTGAGTATGTTTTAAAACTCGCTACAAGACCAGAGAGCTAGCTGCCGGGCATCCACATAAACTTCTCCCTTAGTGATACAAAAATAGTCTGATGAATAAATAAATAAAATCTTGAATGCGATTATAAGGAGGTTTAAACTAACACGAGGCAAGGCTGCTCGAATTCTTTAGCAGAGATATATCGTTCGTGATGACTTGCACTACTAAACAAGATGATTAAAGAAAGTGAAGTTGTAGACACACACACACACACACACACACACACACACCACACACACACACACACACTAAACAGGATATAAAAAAAAGGTCAGGACATTCACTTGACATCCAATTAGCGTTGAGGAGTTTGCGTCTCCACAAAAGAGGGACGCGAGACATCCCACCCTGACACCACTCCACAAGGGACCAGCAGGAGCGTCCCATGCCAACCTAGCGCCTCCAAGGTAATGTATTCTCCACCTCGACGCCCCACCTGGCCATCACTACCACCACTGTTGTCATGTCAAGCAGGGCAACAACAACACGTCAGCACAACGATTGAACTTTATAACAAAGTAAAGTCAGTAAACGTCTTAAATCATCCAAACACGGCCGGCGACTCCCTGGCGCCAGTTTCATCCTCTACTTTTTTTTTGAGGCTCCTAAGATCGCTAATCGCATTCCTAACCCTTCACCTCTAGCTGCCATAAACGAACATGGATGAGTGAAGACCGCGACGACCGGGCCTTGACCAGCATTAATTAGGTGCATCCATAAGACCCTAAGCCCGCCCAGTAGTGTTGAGGAGGAGGTGGTGGTACGCAGGGAGGTGTAAGAGAGTAGTGTTGCTGGCGGGCGTAGGATAGCCATCACGTCACCTTGAGCGAACCTCAAGTAGGAGCTTCTGCACTGAACACTCACACTCCTTCTCCTTCTCCTCCTCCTTACAGTAACTGGCCAGGTTTCTCAAGGGTCGAGGGTGACTTCACTTGCTCATGATTATTTTTAACTCCTGTAATGTGAGGTGCGACACACCAAACGTACGTACTTGTGTGTGTGTGTGTGTGTGTTAGAAATAAATAATACATTGAAGAAAAGGAAAACAAAAAGAATGTTTAAAAAAATAACTAAGACGTGGTAATACCTTGCAAGGTATTACCACCAGAGAGAGAGAGAGAGAGAGAGAGAGAGAGAGAGAGAGAGAGAGAGAGAGAGAGAGAAGAAAAACACCTTCTTCAAAACTTAACATGCAAGTATAATTTAATTAGTTACATTCATCAGTCCTTATAACTGTCAGCTTCAACAAGTGTGTAAGTGTGTGTGTGTGTGTGTGTGTGTGTGTGTGTGTGTGTGTGTGTGTGTGTGTGTGTGTGTGTGTGCCCAGTGATACCCTGAAGGGGCGGCAGTGACGTGCTTTAAAGGCTGCACTTAGCTACTTAGCACAGCGTCAAAAATAACATCATTAAACGAGCTCTAATCCTTCACTTAAAACATTGTATTTGCTGAGATTCCTTACCTACCACCACTACAACCACTACTACTACCACCACCACCACTACTACCACCACCACCACCACTCTCACCATTTACCTAATATCATCATCATCATTATCACTACCACATCCGCAGCATCAGCATTTCTTCGTCATCAAATACATAAATACCTAGTCATTAATCCGCCGAGAGAGAGAGAGAGAGAGAGAGAGAGAGAGAGAGAGAGAGAGAGAGAGAGAGAGAGAGAGAGAGAGAGAGAGAGAGAGAGAGAGAGAGAGAGAGAGAACAATAGGATAATTTGACACCAACAAGCCTAGACAATGAAAAGAGGGAAAACCATGACATACAACCCTTAACCAACGCACATTTTTTCTTCCTTCCACCACCACAACCAAACTACCACCCACACCACAACCAACCATTAACATGTGCGATGAATGGCTTTATAAGGAGAGTGCCAATGACTAGACCAGACCAAACCAAACCAGACCTCAGAAATGTTACTACTACTACTACTATTACTACTACTACTACTACTATCACTACCACTACTACCAGTCACGTGAGAAACCTTCAGGAAACACACACATGGTCATTCCCACAACAAGACTGCCTCATCATCTCAACAATTATGAGTGAATCCAATCAGTTCTCAGTTTACACACACAGTTCTACTCGGACAGACTCACTACCACTGCCCCAAGTCAGCCTCAGCGACTCCCAAGAAGCATAGGAAAGCCTCACCCGTGACTCCATCGCCGCTTACGACCTAGGAAAGCAAACAGGGAGTGAGTAGGAATCCCACAAGTCTAACAACACATATACACACACACACACGTTGGTGGAACATTGCAAAAACTGAAACGGTTGTAGGAAACTTAAGGAAAAACTAAAACACTGATTCCGGAACACACTACCCACTATGATATTTTTCTATGACTGTTATTCGTTCCGCTACACCACAATTATGATCTTTTAGCACCCACCACAACCACCACTAACACTACCACTATCACGTGACCCTTCGCCTGCCCGTACCTAACAACAACAATTATAACACAGAGCAGAACAGAGCCAACAACAGCCACAACACTGCACTCATATCTAACGCTTCTCTGCAAACACCACCACCACCACCACCACCACTAAGGGACTTGTTCGTGTTACATGATCCTCTGTTTTGCCAGCTGGAAGGAGGATCGAGGCAGGGGCAGGGGGAGGGAGCATGGGGTAAGGGAAAGGGATTAGAGGAGGGGAGAGACACATAAACACACACACACACACACACACACACACACACACACACGGCAACTACTATTGTGGAAAATTATTATTATTATTATTATTATTGTTCTTGTTGATAATGGTGGTGTGGCTGGTGGTGGTAGGACATAGTAATAGTAATAGTTGTAGTAGTAGTAACAGTAGTAGTAGTAATAATGATGACAGTCGTGATGTAGTAACCACTACCATCACCACCACCATTACATGAACCTACAATTATTAAAGAATGTGACGAGTGAAGGGCCTAAGAATGCAAGGCTCGAGGACGCGCAGTAATACGTTCTTGCGCGAGGCATGTGTGCTTGTAACGATAATTGTGTGTGCTAATTGTCCTTAAATGGGATGGGGAGGAGGAGGAGGAGGAGGAGGAGGAGGAGGAGGAGGAGGAGGAGGAGGAGGAGGAGGAGGAGGAGGAGGAGGAGGAGGAGGTCATGTGTGTATTGGAAAGAAGGCATGGAAGACAAGAAACATCAGAGGGAACAAAAAGACAAAAAGAACAAAAAATACCAGAAGAGATGAAGAACGAAAAGAAAAGAAAAGAAAAAAAAAACTAGCTCAGACTATGAAAAAAAAAAGAAGAAGAAAAAAAAAAAAGGCCAGGAAGAGGAAGAGGAAGAAGAATCATAAGAGAAAACTTTAAAAAAAAAAAAAGGAAAAAAAAAGATTACACACGTGCGCTCGTAAACCGGAACTGTACTTCAGCTGTTTCCTATAGACTTGAAGGGGGAGGGAAGAGGAAGAGGAAGAGGAAGGAGAAGGGGAAGGGGAAGGGGAAGGGGAAGGGGATGAGGATGGGGAAGAAAGAGAAGGGGAAGATATGGATGACGGAGAAAGACAGGCAGACAGACAGACACAACCCCCCCCCCCTCCCTCCCCCACTGCAATGACATCCCCAACCCCTCCTCCACCAGCCTCAGCCTCTCTCCCTCCCCTCCTCACCCAGCCCACCCCTTCCCTCTTCACCACAAGAACACAACACCCGCCCGCCCGCCCATTCACACCCACTTCACTGCCCTCTCAAATTGCTAACATAAGCTTGTCTCTTCACACATCCTCTCATTTTCGCGTAATTAATGGTGAAAGATCTAAATTCCGCAACATGGTAATTGAAAACAGTAAGTGGTTAGTTAGCAAATCGAGGCTGTTAAGAGTTCATGTTGATATTTATTTATTTTATTTATTTATTTATTTTTTGGTGTAATTTCCGGTGTTGAAAGATGGCACTAAAGGAAGGAAGGACGCAGCCTGTACGTGACGCTGCAAGAACGTGTTATACTGTCAAGGCCTCGAGAAGGATGTACGTCTTAAAGTTTTGTTTTATATATATATATATATATTTTTTTACTATATTCTAAATAATAATAAAAAAAAAAAATAAACACACACACACACACACATTATATCTTTTCCTCTTGCGTAAAATTTCAGCAGGGTCTATTATCTTCTATTAAGTGGTAAATTCCTTAACGTTAGTCAACAAATAACGTATTCTTCAAGTGGGCTAAAAAAAATACACATACACATATAATTAAAAAATATGCGTTGTGAAACTTCAAAGCGTACAATTCGTTGAAGACCCAAGGTTACAATTGCGTCATATATAAACAAAATTCATCCCAGCAATGCAAAGAAATTTCAGGTAAAGCTAATAAAATACTGAGCTTCATGAACAGCAATTTTCCCTTTTAGAATAGGTCAAATTTGATCTCTATATCATAAGTTAGTCTGACCCAATTTTGATGTATGTGGTGAAATTTTGGTCGCTTCTTCATGCAAACTAGAGTACAATTAGGTGTTCAGTGTAGGGGCATGAAAATTATATCTTATTTGCTTAGTTAATCTTATGAGGAGAGGCTGGCAAGACTAAAAACTTGACCTCACTCTATAAGCATCGTCTCCAATGATAAGTTACGGTGCTATAAAGTTACTTAAAGGGTTGATTAATGTTGACGTAAATCGTTTTGAACTGATAACTCCACCGACGAGGACTAACGCGGTAAAACTAAGTACACAAATACAACTAGACAGCACTAAATTCCACTTCAATGACGTAGTTAAATAGTGGAATAAACTTACATCTTCTATTGTGTAGCGTAATACAATTAACTATTTTAAACGCAAACTTGACCATCATCATCTCTTCTAAGGTTTTTGTTAAGGTTATATGACCTGGCGTCCTGATGGCTGTTTGAATACATAGCTCCTGACTGCGTTTACTTTTCATTGCGTTCCCTTCTCTTAACGTTTACTTTAGATTAAGAACAGACCACCTACATATTTTAAACCCTTGGGACTGTGTGGTCTGAATGCCTACGCAATTCTCCCTCTCTGTCTCTTTCTTTCTTTCTTTCTTTTATTCTTTCTTTCAATGGGAGGCTGCCTGCGTGCCGCCCCTCGCCACGCCTCCACCCTTGCACCTGCATCAAGAGGTCCGCCAGGTGGGGCTCGAAGGGTCAGTGTCTTATTCTCACTACAACCCTAAGTGGATGGCAGCTTACCACACCAGCCACTCCCTTTCCCTCCCTCCCTCCCTCCCTCCCTGCCTGTCTGCCTGCCTGCCCTCGGAAGAGCCTTTGTGTTGACTCCGCCACTCACTCACTATCTCCAAACACTACTAACAATGAGCTGGTTACGACACACACACACACACACACACACACACACACACACACACACACACACACACACACACACATACACACACACACAGCGCAGTCATTTTTTTTTTCTCTCTCTCTCATAGGGTATATATTCATTAACATGACACCATAAGGAGCACTGTATTGGTAGTTAATAAACGAAATACCAGCATTGTGAGAGCAACCTGTTTGTTTTTGTAACCACCACCACCACCACACCAACAACCTGTACACCCGCAGCGAGGCTCTCCACTAACTCTGAGGAATGGTGGACGTTGGCGCCAGGCTGACGCGTGCTGTCCACTAAGGAAAGTGCTACGTTACTTGAAACGCTGGAAGTGAATCAGTGAATCTGTGGTGCTTGGCTCACAACGTCAAGTGTCAACAATGGTGAGATCATCATCCTTAACATGGACACACAAAGACATGCTAGATACACTGGTGCACTGCAGGACTAAGGAAGAAAGCATGGCTGTGTCTGAGAGGTCTGTTAGGTGTCTTGAGAGGCCCAGTGAGTGATGGAGCTACAATAACTACTATAACTGTGTACTCGTGTATAAGCACCTATTAATATAACATTTTACAAGACCCTGATGCGATTCTATGTAACTGTTATGATCTTACTCTTATCCTGAGCTCGTAGTAGTAGAAGTAGTGGTAGTGGTAGTAATAGTAGTGGTAATTTTTGAGTGTGAGTGTGAATGACGACATCACTTCACCACCGATCACTGTCCATCCTCCCACCCCGCCCCCCGTCAGGAACAATCAGGGTGGAGGGTGAGTGACGGGTGAGCACCTCAAGTTAAGGGTGTGCAACGTGGCTCCTCCTTCACCCTTCTCTCCCTCCACCTCACGGACTCACTCCACCTTATCTTCATCCACTTCGTATCCTAATTCCCTTCTCTCCATCCTAACTCTCTCTCTCTCTCTCTCTCTTTCTCTTCTCCATTCTAAGCCGGACCCATTCTCTTCCCTACTTTAGCTACGTAGTGCGTATCTCCTCCTCCTCCTCTCTTCCATTCTCTCACTACCTGGTCACGCCTTGAGGAAGACCTTGAAATGTGACAGTCAGATGCTTAATGCTTCCCTTTCCTTCCTTGCCTATCCTCTAGCTTTTCCTCTTCCTCTTCCTCCTCTCGTATCTCTAGTCCGGAATGACACTAGGGGCGCCCATCAGTCTCGCCGCTGCTGCAACTACACCCACACCTTCCACCACAACCTTCACCACCACTACCACACACCACCAGCCAAGGGGTATTACTTGATATTAACCTCTGACTAGGAATGCTGAAATATCCGTTTATATAAATACCATAACAACAACAACAACAACTACTACAACTAATAACAATAATAATAAGCTACAACTGTCACCAATCTTTAACCGTACCGCCAGACAACGACTTTCACTCACTGCAATCAGCACTCCAGCGTCTTCACACACCTCACGCTACTTGGTCACACTTCAGGAGACATAAGGCTAATCACTACACTTAGAGGCTGGGGGCAGAGAGGAGAGGAGAGGATGGGGGTGGGGGGCGGTGACTCCCTCTCCTCCTCCCCCTCTCTCTCTCTCTCTCACCCCCCGACCACTAGGCAGACACAACACCACATGATAATACACACAAGAATGCTGGTTAGGGAACACTGTATGTCTGGCTCTGAGCAAAACATTCTCACTGCTTTAAAATCACGATACCGCTAAGTTATAAAAGAGCCCCGTTATGAAAAAGGAATGTAAACACGATGGAATACAGGTGAGTGAGTAAGTAAGCAGGTAATACTCATCCCATGTTAATTAAGAAGACGTTAATGTGTTTGGATTGTAAGGTAAATAGTCATTTCAGTCCACCGATCTTGCTGCATTAATTACACAAAAAAATCACGATGATGTTATACGGAAAACATCAACACTTTAACGTAATATTCTTTTCAACACATCATTATCAGTGCAAAGATCTTTTTTTCTCTCTTTATCTCACTTCATTCACTTCGTTTCCATTCCAGAAGGAGTTAAATACTTTATAAATGCATTCCAGACCTTTATCAGTACTAGGGGATTAACACACTATAAGAGGCACGAGGGGAAGGAAGGAAGGAAGGAAGAACATTTATCTCACTTCATTCACTTCGTTTCAATTCCAGTGACGGTATTCCAGATGGAGTTCAATACGTTATAGATGCATTCCAGACTCTTCACTACTAGGGGATTAACACACTATAAGAGGAACTATAGGAAGCACACGAAGCACACGAAGCACATGAGAGGAAGGAAGGAAGCACAATGTCGTGGGTGTGTGCATCAGACAGGGGAAGGAAGGGGAGCGCTCAACCCCTCATCCAGACTACCACCGTCTGTACACACCTGAGGAAACTGACTGACTGACTGACCGACTACCTACACAACACACACACACACACACACACACACGTACACACACAAACACGTACAGATGGTGACTCATGTACACTTTCCGGATAGCAAAGATGCACTGGAGAGGAACACCATCTCTCTCTCTCTCTCTCTCTCTCTCTCTCTCTCTCTCTCTCTCTCTCTCTCTCTCTCTCTCTCTCTCTCTCTGGTTGTATTTTCACATTTTTTTCCTCTTCACCACCAAACCACTTTTTTCCTTCCGCCTCACCACATTTTCTTCCTTACTTTTCCAGGTAAGTCAGCAACAGGTGAACGGGAGGCAATTAATCAATCACTCAATCAATCAAAGGCAACAGGTAAGCAAAGGAACAACAGAAACAATCAACAACAACAACAGTAAGGGGTAGGGAGGTGGGAAACAGGACCAATTATAATCAATAAATAATGAGCAACATGTGAACGTGGGAGGAAAAAAAAACAGAAATACTCAATAATTTCAACAGGTGAGTGAGGATAACGAGAGAGAGAGAGAGAGAGAGAGAGAGAGAGAGAGAGAGAGAGAGAGAGAGAGAGAGAGAGAGAGAGAGAGAGAGAGACTAGGTACCGATTATCAACCAACAACTTCAAAGGTGACAACAACTATTTATAACAACCTTTCCACACACACACACACACACACACACACACACACACACACACACACAACCATCTCTTCACACCTCCTTCCTTCCTCTTCACTTCCTCTACCTATAAGTGGCTACAGGTTAATGCTAATTGGTGATCATTTAGGAAGGGAAATTGATGTCATTAGCTTGTTAATTAACGATAGACAGACAGACAGACAGACAGGTGATGTGTGGCGTTCAAAGAAATTCCTTTAGTCATCTAGAGTGAAGTTACGAGAGAGAGAGAGAGAGAGAGAGAGAGAGAGAGAGAGAGAGAGAGAGAGAGAGAGAGAGAGAGAGAGAGAGAGAGAGAGAGAGTGTATTAACCGGAAGTAGTAGTGTGTGAATGGAAGCATTGAAAAGAAAGACACAAGCTTTCCCTCAACCTTCCCTCAACCTTCTCTCTCTCTCTCTCTCTCTCTCTCTCTCTCTCTCTCTCTCTCTCTCTCTCTCTCTCTTCTTCTTCTTCTTCAATGGAGTTAAGCGATATCAATCTTATCAGTAATCAGGAAGCATTGACAGATAATTTGGACACACATACACACACATATGAGAGAGAGAGAGAGAGAGAGAGAGAGAGAGAGAGAGAGAGAGAGAGAGAGAGAGAGAGAGAGAGAGAGAGAGAGAGAGAGCGAGCTACTTATCTCGGAGTAGTGCGCAAAAAGAGGGATACTGCCAGAGAGGGAGTGAGAGAAGGAGGGAAGAAGGGGAGGGAGGGAATAAAGGGGGAGATAGGAAGGAGGCACTTAGGATGAAGGAGGGAGGGAAGGAGGGCAGGTAAGTACGCAGGGATACAAATCTCTCTCTCTCTCTCTCTCTCTCTCTCTCAAAACCACCATCACCACCACAAAATAATCCACATCCATACATACAGACACACACACACACACAGACACACACACACGAACGATTACACTACATCACAAAACATGAGAAAGCATTGAATGAAGCTTACTATTATCATCATCATTATCATTATTATCATTATTAATCCCCAAATCAGTGACCTAATTCATCACCGTGGCAGCAAGAGGATTACTGAAGCAGAACGAGGACGTAAGAAATAATCCCTGCATTAAGATCAAGGAATAATATACATAGTGAGTCTTATCCTTCCTTCCCTGCAACGGGCGGTAGGGGGAAGCACCGTCACACTCACTCTTAACGCTTTACAAGGTTATCTATACTATCAAAGGGTGTGGCTATAGTGATTTTTTTGCGCAGGGCTTAAGGTTTGAGGCTAAAGTTTGATAGTGTGTTATGTATAGTGTATGGTGTGTGTGTGTGTGTGTGTGTGTGTGTGTGTGTGTGTGTGTGTGTGTGTGTGTGTGTGTGTGTGTGTGTGTGTGTGTGTGTGTGTGTGGCAAGAGTAATCATTCTTCTATTTACATATACCCAATGATCCTTCCTTTGAAATCATAATGGAGAAGTTTGACCACAAGGGATATTTTCAAATGGACCACTTTTTACACCCCTTACCTTAACCTATGGCCCTTTACCCTCACTACCTATGGTCCCAACACCCTCACTGCTACAAAAGGATATCTATGGTCTCCTCCAAGTCCTCGAGGTCCCACTCAATGGATCGTAGGGCGTTGCGTAGTTCTGTATTGGTCCAGTCGAGTTCCTCCCTGCTGGCCGCTACCACCACTACCCCACCCTCCTCCTGCTGCTGTAGCTCACCCCACCGCTGGTACAACCCTCGGGTCTTGTTCAGCGCCTTGCACACCTCACTGAAAGGAACATCAACACCAGCTTGTAAGTATAACAATCACAACATAAGTACAATCATAATAATAATAACAACATAAGTAATAGTGTAAATAGTAAACATGATCTTTGTATAGCATAAATATCAACGCCAGCCCGTCAGTGTAACAATCATAACATCAATAGTAACATATATAATCATAATAATAATAATAATAATACCACAAGTAATAGTGTAAATAATAAACATAAATATAATAAATAGTATAATTATTACCCACCACCACCACCATGATTTTTGTATATCATAAACAACACAATGGTACAAGCTCCCTCCCCACCCACCCTCCCGCGGTACACAAGGCAGGGGTAAGGGTGATGGTAAGGGGTGGGGTTGGGGGGAGGTGGTGAGGGAGTTGGTTAATTAAACAAAAATATATTTAACCTGGGAACAAATAAACAGCTGGCAACGCAATGTTTAATGATTACCACACACACACACACACACACAAAGACAGGACTGTAAGTAAGCAAAGCAGATTGTAATTACGACTGTGTGTGTGTGTGTGTGTGTGTGTGTGTGTGCTTATTGACAATCTCTCTCTCTCTCTCTCTCTCTCTCTCTCTCTCTCTCCTGACATATACAAAGACGTTCATTAACACTTTCACCTCAACAATCCACCCAAAAAAGATGTTACTGGGTACTACTGTCACTCTAGTCTAGCCATTATCACCTCCACGCTTAATTAAAGAGAGAGAGAGAGAGAGAGAGAGAGAGAGAGAGAGAGAGAGAGAGAGAGAGAGAGAGAGAGAGAGAGAGAGAGAGAGAGAGAGAGAGCAATCACTCAAAAACTGCCTTAGCCTGTCCCAGCCCAGCCCCGCCCCGCCCCACCCTTCCCTAGCCCCGCGTCACCCCGCCAACCCACAGACTGTCGGGGCGCCGGGGTTAAGTTGTCTCCGCCGATAAGTTGGTCTCGTTTCGCAACAGTATAAGGCGCACGCCCACACTCAGACAGACAGACACAGATTGATAGATAGCTATACACACACACACATACACACACACACACACACACACACACACACACACACACACACACAGCCGGTATAAGTATTCGTATAAGGGAATCAATCAAACATCATTTCTGTTTAATATATCTTCTCCTTTATACTTCAATTTTAACTCATTGCAGAAAATAGTGCAAACTCCGCACGTGTGTGAATGCATGTGTGTGTGTGTGTGTGTGTGTGTGTGTGTGTGTGTGTGTGTGTGTGTGTGTGAGAGAGAGAGGGAGGGTTGTGCTTTGTGCTTTGTTTGGTGTGCGATGTTTGATGTGTGGTATGCTGTGTGGCGGGGTGTTGTATGTGTATGTGTATGTGTGTGTGTGTGTGTGTGTGTGTGTGTGTGTGTGTGTGTGTGTGTGTGTGTGTGTGTGTGTGTGCCCAGCAGGCGATGGTGGAGGTGGCGCCGCCGCCCGTCGTTTAGTTGGCAGGCGGCCGGCGCACACACACACACAGACACACACAGACTGACCGGTAAAGACGTGATCCCGCTGACATAACACAGCACAGAGGAGAGTCAGTGCCGTTGAACCTTTCCACTTAGCCTGGGAAAAGTGTCCTGATGATGCTAATCCCCATAGAGAGGAATTTGTGATGCGGTACAGAGGTGGGAGTGCGATGGAATTATTCAGCGAGTGACCTGTGCCGGACCACTGTGGGTTATCAAATAGAGGTGAGGTGATGGGTCCTATTTTGGTAGATAGGGGTGTGAGGGAAGGGGTGGATGTGTTCGCATAGGAGTGGAGTGGTGGGGAGTGCCAGGCGTGACTGATTGAAGATCCTTGTGTAGTGGGTATGCATCTGTGGCACCTCTCTTTGGGTACGGACTCACTCACGTACTGACAGATAGCACGTGCCTCACCACAACAACACACACGTCAAGAACTTAAGCCTCTCATCAAGTTTTTTCTTCTCTCTCTCTCTCTCTCTCTCTCTAAGAACAAAGGGAGTTTTGTGGACCTAATGCCTCAAGGATCCGATTTCTCGATCTTTCACCCCGTGACAGCCCTTAACGATACCACTTCTTACCTTAACTCTTCCACTTCATTACACAGCATCAGCTTAACCTTCGACGCACTCTCTCGAATAGAAATGTTACACTTCGTTCTTTGCTCAAGCAGCCACGACGGTAATGTTATGCACCCATGCACGGCTGCAACACCACCTCCTCCCCCATCAACGGGCCTCCAATCCTACGCAGTCTGCTTGCTTCCCACTCATCCTGGTGCTTCAATGCATTAAGTTGATCAGCATGATGTCAAAACTATCCGTCTCACCGTCTATTATTCTCTCACTGACTTTAATTAAATTGTCATCAGCGCCACTGCCAACAATATCAGTGTTATACTATTATCTTAATGTGTAAGTTGACAAGAACATCTACAGTCTGTCACGTGAATCTCAGCGTAACTCACAAATGATCTACACTTCCTCTTTGATTTCTTCTTTCAAAAGCAATAATTCATAAATGTCTAGTAGCTCCCGTAAAAACAAAATAACTACTTCAGGATTTCCTCTAGATAAATATCTTCCGATTCTCTCTTTTTTCAGGTTAGTCATATAGACACGTAACAACTCAAGTATCAGGGCAGGATGGAGAGATGTTGAAAGGTGATGAGTAGACAAAAGGCCCTCTCAACAGCCACAATATAGAGGTGACGTAAGGTGTGCTCGCCTTCGCCTGCCTGCCTGCGCACCCCCACCTTTGACGCCACCTCGCTGCCATGGCCGTCAAGGGGCATTGGGCGGCACGTGCGTAGTTACCCGTCAAGGCGTTAATGTCCTTGTGTGGGGTAAGACATTGACTGGAAGAACCTGTAATGGGCTGAAAAGATCTGAGTTTGCATATCAAAGGCTGTCACTGAAGTAAAGCTGCATTAGGTTGGTATAATCTATGAAAAGCTGGGCTGAGATGAACATTTAAGATCGGGCTGCGGTTGATTAGGCTGGAGTGGAATGGAAGCAACTGAATCAATGGGTGAAAGATGTTGGATTAGAATGAGAGAAGCGGTGTCGGGCTTGACTAAACAAGGGCAGGCCGGGCTCGTGGCGAGACTCCACAATGAAGCATCAACACATTCCCACAACACGTACTTCCTGGAGGCGAAGTAGAGGAGGTCGATGAAGCTGGAGTAGCGGAAGGCGTTCACCTCCTTGAAGCTCTTGCGTACACTTTTATTGCGGGCGAGGGCGACGGAGCGAGCAGCGGTGCCTCCCGGGCCGTACCGAGAGGGCGTCCTTCGAATTGTTACTCCCGACATCCCACTGGTACCTGCCTTCCCTGCGTCCCTTGTCTCACTACTCCAGGCTGTGTTGTCACCTGGCACTAATCGCGGCCAACTGACACGGGATCATTTTACCTTCTAAGTCCTCCTTCGTGTTTCGTTTTCACAGGTGCTTCTTCACTTCTACTAAATAATCATAATCGTTGTATCAAATTTATTCACACATATAGTTGTCTTGTGTTTATCATACGTTGCCGTTACAATTTCTTCTATTTATATATATATGACTTTCCTCCCTGATATCCGTGCACGCTGCTCCACCTCACGCACGAGTCCCGTCTTTCAGTTCACTTAATCTGAAGCCTCGACGCGGCAGCAGCTGTACTCGTCCCCCTTAAACCCGCTCCTTCACAGGTCGTCACCCATTACATCGCTATGCTTCACTCGCAACACTCTACACTACAACATCCTCAACACTCCAGGAAGGCCAAGCAACACTGCCTTACTCCCCTACACACGTACATACACACACACACTGCGTCCCTCACTGGTTCGATCTCCAGTGTCCGGGGCGGCGAGGCACTAACTCACTAGGCACAGTCACCGCCACAGCCCGACTCGCACTGACCCACGCCCGCGCCCGCACAGAGCCATCCACTTCCCTCCCACCCACCCACCCACCTGCCCCTCACTCCCTGCCTCGCTGCCCGCCGGTAGAGGGGAGGGCACTGCACGGGTGGGTCTTCACTCCTCTCTCCTCCACTCACCCTCCCTCCCTTCTCGTCATCCTTCCACAAGCCTGGTCTGTTTTCTGTTGCAGTGATGAGTGGAGGAGGAGGAGGTGGAGGAGGAGGAGGAGGAGGCAGGTTGGTTGTATCCGTGGTGGTACTGGATGTATCGTGTGGATGTGTGGGTGAACGACATGCACTGTTGTCTAAAGGGTAATGGTAGTGGTAGTGGTGGTGGTAGTGGTGGTGGTGGTGGTGGTGTGGTAGTGTTAAGTGACTGGCACCAAGTAATATTAAGTCTGCTCCCTGACACACCCATCCACTGATAAGAGTATGTAAGTATGTAAGTATGTATTTATTTTTCAACACGCTATAAGTATATAATTTGTTGTGTCTGTGTCTAGAAAATCATATAATAAGAAAAGTGTTTTGTTGCGAACTTAATCCTTTGTGGTTCCCTCCTTCTACCTTTGTACTATCCCTTCTGTCTGTATCTCTCTCTCTCTCTCTCTCTCTCTCTCTCTCTCTCTCTCTCTCACTATATTCCTTCTCTCATTCCTCCCCTATCACTATTTTCCCTTCTTTCCCAATCTCCTCCTCTCTATCCTGCAGTTTTTTCCCATAGTTCTAACACCTGTCTGCCTATTTCTTCCCTCACCTTTCTTCCCCAATCACCTGCTTGCTCCACCTTCCCTTACTCTCTCTACCACTTATGTATTCCTTCCTTCCTTCCATCCCATCATTTGCTTGCTAACTTCCACTTCTCATCTCCACAAGGAATGCAAATATCTTCCCCTCGCCTTCCCTTCCGCCTCCTCCTCAATCCTTTGCTTAATATACATCTCAGTCCAAATGCTTCCCCGAGGTAGACTTCACTATATAGGAAAGTAGTAGAGAAAGGCTGTTAAGTTAGGTTGTCAGACACTTACTCTTGACTCTTTTAACTAACTAGCGAACTAACTCGACATTTTGTTCGTTATAGAAGAGCGTTATGACAACCCTTTTTCAACGTCTTCATTTCGTATTCTGAATCTGTTTTGTTCGTGCATGAAACTCACTTGTTCTAACCTCCTTCCCCCTCACCATCACCTCCCACCTCACCCATTCCCTTCCCTTCACCCACCTCACCACCCCCACCCCTCACCCATTCCCCTCCCTTCACCCTCCTCACCCTCTTCACCCCCCCCCCACAACGATAAGAGCACTGCAAACATGTGTATTATTTATCAGTTTTCCTCCTCTCTGTGTTGCTTACATAGATCGTCACTTGTTTTAGTGCATATTTTTTTTATTTTTTATTGCATGAGTCGACCTAGCAATAATAAATGTAGGACGACAGAGAGAGAGAGAGAGAGAGAGAGAGAGAGAGAGAGAGAGAGAGAGAGAGAGAGAGAGAGAGAGAGAGAGAGAGAGAGAGAGAGAGAGAGATGGATGTACGAACAGGTTTTTTTTTCTTTCCTCTCTCTCTCTCTCACACGCATACATGTCTCGCTCACTTTTTTTTTTTTGTATTAGCATTATTATCTTTTTTTTTTTATTTATTTTTTTTTTTTACTATCAGCAGGTGTGAGTATTCGTCCTCTCTCCTCTGACCCCTTCCTTGTTTACCTCACCTCACTAACACAGGTAAACAAGATAAAGCAAAGGAGAGAAGACAGTAGCAGCAGAGAAGGAAGGTTGACGCGACCAAGGTGCTATACTAAGGTGGGGGGGAGGAAGGGGTGAAGGGGTGAAGGGGTGAAGGTGGGGGGTGTTAGTTGGTGTGGCCCCTTGCAAGGATGAGCAAGGTCAAATACTACCAGATGCTATGCGGGGCAGGTTTTTCTCCCCCCCACAATGTACCCCACTCCTACCCCCTACTCCCTCCTACCCATCACTGCACCTCCTATCCCTATCCTTACCTAGCCCCTACCCCCTTCCCCCACGCCTGGTTTTAAAGTACTCTCTCATCATCTTCTACTACCTCTCCATCTGGTGCCAACCCGTCTAACCACCTTCCTTCCCTCCTTCCACTTCAGCGTCCTTCTCTCCCTCCCTCTTCACTGCCCTCATCTTCTTCTACTTCTATTACTGTACGTAGCAATCACACCCTCCCCCCCTCCCCCAACCCTGTTACCCCTTCCTTCCATTACTCTGCTACCTTAACTACCCTGTTCCCTGCCACACTATGCTTACCCCCACACACACACACACATACATACTTCCCTTCCTCTACCATCCTCACAAAACACTGACCAGTCCTTCTTTCCAACGGGTCTTTACATCTCACAGAAAAAAAAAAAATAATAAATAAATAATAAAAATAAATCTTGTAGGTGTATTAGTAGTCAAGATTTTAAGTTTCCATACAGGTATTAATGGTGACGTGTGATGCATTAGCATATACCAACACGCTACATCACGACGTGCTGAACGAGTCAAGATTCCTAATGCACGCTGCTCCCCTCCACTCCTCGTCCTTATTCGTATACTATAAAGTGAACTCAGCACTCCCTACCCTCTTCACCTCACCTCTACCCCCTAACTAACACACACACACACACACTGTTCTCGTTCTCTCTAAGTCTATCAAGTCCATTTCTAAGAGGCAGGTAAAGAAGGAGGTGCTGAAGAGGTTATACTCATCCCTTATGTGACCCAAAGAGGAGCGATAGCAAACCATTTTTGGACCCACGAACAAAAATATGAAGCTCTGGTCTAACACGCTTTTATCTTAGGTATTGCTATGAGCCCGTGGTTATAATTAGGCTTTTGTTACCTAAATAATGGATTTGATTCGTATATCATAAAGACTGGTAGCTGCATCTGTCTGTCTGTCAGTGATATTGTTCTCTGTTCCCAATCATTCCACTGCAGCACAATACAATACATAGGTGAGGCGCGACACAACACTGTAGAATAACTGTTTAAAGTGGGAGGTACTACTTCTATCTACAGTTCATCCACTTCACATTCCCTTGCACGCCCTTCCACCCGTGCACCACAGTAATGACGCACGCCTGTGTGAGCACGTGCGTGTGTGTCCAGCGTGCGTCGGTCACCTGGTCAGTGTGTGTGATGGATGTCAGGTGTGTGTTGAAATATACGGATCCATAGCAGTTTATTTATCGTCTCTTTTTAGTGGAGAATAATGAGGCAGCTGTGACAGTGATAATTAATGGTGTGGATGTAGTTTTAGTCTTGTATGGTGATTGACATTAATTCATCATCATCATCATTGCTTTGTGAACGATAACTATAATTGGCATTCAAATAAACAATCGACTGCTTCTTTTCAAATATAAAGGTTGTGGATTTTGATATTTCACTCACATATCAAACATATTTCCCAAATCGTTTTAAACAAACTTAATACTAAAGGAACCTGCATCTTGAACCTATTATTGTTCGAACGTATCAAATATATCTTGAGGACAACATTAACTTGAAATACTTAGACCCAACTTGATTCAAACGTATAATCACTTCCCTATCACCACCACCACCACCTCCACTACCCAGCTCCACCACCACCACCACCACTGTGAAATCGCCGGCATGCACGAGCCACTGCATGTAAGGCGGTCAAACTTTAAATGTTTCCACTGTTGAATGTAGCCTACGATGTTTTAAAAAGCTGGAATCCTGATAATAAGAGGCTCTGAACACAAATAACGTATGTATTCCTTCATTAAATTACTTACAGAATAGATACAAACAACATATATTTTTACTAATAAGGTTTAAAACATTTCCATCTATAGTACTTTCACGTTCCTCAAAATATATAAAAGTCTACGGGAGATGCCTACACTTTTCACAATGACAGAAGTTTCTCGGTACAAACACTGTGAATTAAATTATACCTCATACACAAATAGAACGTTAAGGCTACTTTAGACTGGTTGACGCATATATAAGACTGCTCTACGATACATTAAACTGTACCTTGTGACTGTATGGTGAATACAACAACAACAACAACAGTAGTTTTCCACCTCCTACGAGTACGATGTAAAGTACTTTTTATCTTAGGTTAAATGAGATAATGTAGCACTATTGTATTTTAAATGAATTTCCGTTGTTCGTTTGTAAGTATAAGAACAAGTCACTTATTTCTAAAGGGGAACAGTTTTGCCAGAAGTAGTCTCTCTCTCTCTCTCTCTCTCTCTCTCTCTCTCTCCCCAACTCGCTCTACAACACACACACACACACACACACACACACACACACACACACACACACACACACACACACACTTTATAACCGTGATCTTTCAACTACCGTCACGTGTCTAGTCTAACTAATCTTCAACTGACGACACCAAACACACCCAAGAATGTGAAGCTATGAAGGTCGTGGAACTGAATGAGTCTGCATCTTTACAACACGTGTATGTAAGGGTGGTGGTGTTGACGTAACTAACTGGACCGTTATTCTAAGTTATGTTATTGTTTACGTTTGTTATACTGTAATTTTATTGTTTACGTGACTAACTGGTCCGTTATTCTAAGTTATGTTATTGTTTACGTGACTGAGTGGCCTGTTAATCAATGTTTCCTGAACTGAATATTTATTTCAGACAAATGTTTTTTCTGTATTATGAAGGAATTAAAAAAATCAAGCATTACGGTATCACATGTTATCTATGTTACGAAAAAAATGTTATAAAAGAAATATTATGAAAGAAATGTTATAGATAAAATTATACAGAAAAAATATTGTAAAGAAAACTGATACAGGAAGTAATTGTTATTCATTACAACACAATATTTTTTTTTTCTTCAAACACGTGTTCATTCATGCCTTTGTAGTTTATGTGTGTGTTCTTAGGGCGTGTGAGGAGGGTAAGGGGAGGAAGAAAGGTACATACAAGGGTACAGCACATGTCTGAACGAATGACATGACAGAATGACCGGATAGGCGTCCATTATCTTATCAAAATCTATGTTTCTTGATTGCCCACATCACATCTCCCTTCAGTGTCCGTATTAATAAATAACATATAATCAAATAACATAAATAACTCATTGGCGCCTCATTGTATACAGGAAGTGTCTTAGCATCATTCTTTAACTAATATATATTCCATTTATTCACGTATATAAATTGATAAACTCTGGAACTCTTTACCTGAATCTGTATTTCCACCTTCCTACGATTTGAACACATTTAAGAGCGGAGTATCAAGACACCTGCAACCTTAATTTGGCATCACTTTTTCTTCCCTTCTACTGGTAAACTCTGCAACTCTTTACCCTGAATCTGTATTTCACCTTCCTACGATTTGAACTCATATAAGAGAAGAGTATCAAGACACCTGCAACCCAACATTAATTTGATATCCCTTCTTTTGATTACTCTATTTTCTTTAGGGAACTGGCAATTAAGTGGACTTTTTATATATATCGTTTTTTTATGCCCTTGTCCGGTTTACCAATAGCATTAAAAAATATATAAATAAAACATGGAAGCAATGGGATGGTAGGTTAGTTCAAAAGAAATATGTTCCTTTCCTCACTAAAATTATAAATGATTGCTGGTGTAACATTCTCCATATCACACATTTCATTAATACACATTCATTATTGATGGAGCCTAAAAAAAAACAAGTTAATTTAGGACTCTCTCTCTCAAAAAAAAAAATAAATAAATAAAATGCTTCTACTTAACTCCATACAAAATTAATAAAACAAATATACGATAGAAAATATTATAACCACTGTATTTTATCCTGGATGTATTAACGTCCAATAAGTACAGATTGAACCTTAAATAACACAGGGATAAATGGTTGTATGTTCATATCACAGGATTCAATACCTAGGATGTTTCTGTTGAACTCATATGACCCTGTTTGTGTTGAAGCTTCAAGGTCAAACAACAACCACTCACGACACCAAAACCCTATAGCTGTTTGGGTCTCAAAACACAAAATAACTGCAATTAATATGAAGCAAAGTTAGGTTAGGTTAGGTTAGCTTCATATTATAGTGGAGGCTAAAGTGACCAAGGTGCTAGGCCGGAGTGACTAGGATAGGGGGCTGAAGTGACTAGGATAGGAGCTGGAGTGACTAGGATAAGGGGTTGGAGTGACTAGGATAGAGGCTGAAATGACTAGGATAGGGGGCTGGAGTGACTAGGATAGGGGGCTGGAGTGACTAGGATAGGGGGCTGGAGTGACTAGGATAGGGGGCTGGAGTGACTAGGATAAGGGCTGGAGTGACTAGGATAAGGGCTGGAATGACTAGGATAGGGGCTGGAGTGACTAGGATAGGGGCTGGAGTGACTAGGACAGGGGCTGGAGTGACTAGGATAGGGGCTGGAGTGACTAGGATAGGGAGCTAGAGTGACTAGGATAGGGGCTGGAGTGACTAGGATAGGGGGCTGGAGTGACTAGGATAGGGGCTGGAGTGACTAGGATAAGGGCTGGAGTGACTAGGATAGGGGGCTGGAGTGACTAGGATAGGGGGCTGGAGTGACTAGAATAGAGGCTGGAGTGACTAGGATAGGGGGCTGGAGTGACTAGAATACGGGGCTGGAGTGACTAGGATAGGGGCTGGAGTGACTAGGACAGGGGCTGGAGTGACTAGAATAGGGGCTGGAGTGACTAGGATAGGGGCCGGAGTGGCTAGGATAGGGCTGGAGTGACTAGGATGGTAGGCTGGAGTGACTAGGATAGGGGCTGGAGTGACTAGGATGGTAGGCTGGAGTGACTAGGATAGGGCGCTGGAGTGACTAGGATAGGAGGCTGGAGTGACTAGGGTGGTAGGTTGGAGTGAGGGTGGGGGGGGGACGGAGTGACTGGAAAATGCTTGTAGAAGAGAATAATTTAGTGTCAAGGATGAAGAAACACACATCGCGAGCTAACATGTACATAATAAATGGCAAAAATGACACTTGTTTGCATCCTTAATCACCACACATCAGTCTAAGTTGTGGCTGGAAGCAAACATATAAACACAGAATCACCACACCACAACAGTTACACCACTTAACTGCTCCCTTACTTTACAATAACAACACCTTATGACTTGATGCCACTTGAATCACCAAGAGGAAGGATTGATGAGCAATTCCATTTTCTTGAGGTTTCTAGCACTTATTACTAAGATATTAATGTAGAATGATAGACAAGTATTAAATAAATTCCCCAACTGACTCATCGATAGCAGTTAACATGAATCCATTGTTTAATATGAGTATAATTTACAGTTAATCTGCGGAACAACACCTCCAAACTGATCAGAATAATTTTAGTTGTAGTACACAGGATACTTATTGTATTGAACATCTGTGAAGGTTCTAGTGAGCGGTCGATGCCTTACTTACATGTACTGTTTGATTTGTAAGTCCCCACACCTGACATAATTAGTTAAGTTAGGTTAGGTCCGGGGGGTCGTAGTCACCTTTATCTTTATTTTAGGTGTTCAGTTTAGTTAGGTTAGGGGTTGTGTATCTGGGGGGATCCGGTTAGGTTTGGGGGTACGGAGGGACGTAGCCCCCCGTGGAAGTTTAGTTTAAGTGACCGTTCACTAAAACCTTCACAGATGTTCAGTACAGTAAGTATCCTGTGTATACTACAAAAATTATTCTGATCGGTTTGGAGGCATTGTTCTGCAGATTAACCAAATAAATCTATTATAGTAAATAGTGGCTTTATACTACAAAAAATAAATGTTGTCTACACCATGCTTTGTGTAATATTTTCTTCAAATATTATTAGTGTGTGAGTGCATCACATATTGGGGGTAATACAGTCCAGTCACCTTCCCCAACCTAAGTCTGCCCCGCCCCCCTCTGGTATTAATGGCATATCTGTACTTACTCTTTAACCACAAAAAATGGGTCTTCCAACGTCATGTCCTCATACGTCGAGACGATGACGGCTCAACACCCACCGTTATCACATCCACCACAGCAGCGACAACCACACACCTGACTCCACCACAATGTAAACAACACTGTTCCAATGTTACACACACACACACCTCTTAGTATTATATCGCATAAAATTCATTTGTAAACTCGGTGTTTTTATTATGAATATAAATGAAGAAGTTTTTGTTATATATACTTTGTGTTTAGATTAGAGTTTTATGGAATTACAGTCAGATTCCACTGTGGTGTTACTGTATATTAATATTATCCATCTTACGTAAATTAATACATCATAATTACAGAAATAATAACTAAGTGCAATTACTTGATTTGTAAAGCTTGTTAAGTCAATTTTATTATATAAAAAAAATAATTTAGTATTTTTATAACATCATCTTTATAACCTTTGATTTTACTTTAACCAAAATTACGCGCGAAAAACGTAAACAATTCCCTGGTGAGGCGTCAAGGCAGAAGGAACGCAGTATTAGAGGTAATAATGATAATAAGATGCAATATATTATAACTAGTCTACTTGAAAATACTATATATTGAATTTAATACATTTTCTCAAAGACTGAAATACAACATCATAATATACCGTTCCCGTCACGTTAAATACATCTCTGCAAGGAAATCGTCTCTTGATTTGCTTGATGTCTTGAGGTAATCCACGCTACTTCCCTGACTAACGTTTGGTGTGGACTTTGATGCCACACCACACAGTGAGGTGTATCCTGGCACTGGTGACTTATCGGACACACTCTTGACGAACTTGTCTAGTGGTGCCTTGGACTTATTAGTGCCACAATTTGTTCGGTTCCTCAGTGGTCGTGGCAGGTAGTTAAAGAGTTGAGGAGCCTTGTGTGACAGGGTGGTGGTGGTGGTGGTAGTAAGGTCTTCACTCTTCCTGGGGACTGGCTTGGGAGTGCTCTTTGGCGGCACATTCTCCCCATCCTAGGACATTGGTTATAACTTTTTCATTTTTCTTTTATTGAATTATAATTTTACGATGTATCACTTATCGGTAATAGGGTCAGAAGTACTTACTTACATAGAAGTTGTGCAATATGACTTCTTGTATCATATATTTTTATCACTATTTTATCAGCTAATCCTACAAAGTTTTAAATTAACCTGCACAATATTATGATCAATAAACAACTATCTACATCTCCTTCCAGTGACCATGGGTGATACAAACAATGATGAGGACATGGACCTCGACACACTGGCCATGATGCTGGATGATGATGACATGGATGACCCACAAGAGGAGAAGGAGGAGGAGGAGGCGGCTGTAAGTGTCCCCTCAAACCCCTCCACCATGGCTGAACTTGGCCTTGTACTCTCAGATGATGAAGAGCAACCATCTACCTCTACTTCATCATTTAGTGCCGTCTTCTCCCAGTCCAAGCTCTCTAAAAACCAACAAGAAAAGAAGAAAAGTAAAGCTGTAGAAACCGTAGATCCACTTGAATCTGAGCTTAGAGAAATGGAAGCTCGCGTCAAACTACTACAAGAGACACTATCAAAGAAGAAAAGATTAGAATCCAGCCAATCGCATAAATTCACCAAACTGACTACGACATCTAACCAGGGAAGGAAAACTAACAGCCGGACCCTCTCAGCCTCGGAAGAGACAAAACTACGAAGGAGACTAGCGGGTAAAAGTGAATTACACTCCGGAGAAACTGACTCGGAGGATGAAGAGGATAATCGCAACCCTATGGAACAGCAATACAACACTGACGGCCGGGACATGAAACAAAGGATTGCTCACCAGTCAAATAGTAATAGGAATGAAAGGTTAGAGAGGGAATTGGCCGTTAAGAAGCCAAGTCCTGTGGCGAAGCAAGGATGGAAAGCCCAAGAAGGTGCTCTAGTCTCTATTGGGAGAAAAGGTGCTGCTACATCTTCACAAAATACTGATGATAATGTGACTTTGGATTCGTATTCAGGTATCAGAATCATGTAAGTGTGCATTATGTTATATTGTTTTGTGTGTATAGAATGAGTTATAGTTTCTAGTTGTGCTTCATTAACTCTATTTTGTTAATTATTACTAATAGTTATATATACTCATTCACTGCTAGGGAGGAAGGTAATAGTTGATAATTATGCCTTTTTTTCTTTTTTTTTGAACAATATTATCGATCTATTATCCCTTTGATGTGTGAAAATACTTCAATAACTCTTAGATTAAACATTATTGGTATGGTTACTTTCTTACGTATATATTCAAGACATACATAGACACATTTACTTTGTTCACCCGCCTAGCAACCCGCTGGTGTCTCAACAAGCCATGAGGGAGAGGATGGAGGGGAGACGTATGGTGCGGATGTCCACCATTAAACTGCATCTACGTAATGGAGAGATAGAGGGAGACTGGGCCACTATAATGGTGCTGGTAGTCAAAGGAAACCCTAAAATATCCCAGAAGGTGAGTGTTAATGGTGTGTGAGGGAAGATGTTATGTTAGTTAATGTGTGAGTATGGTGTGAAAATATAGTGAAGAAACCAACATTCTTTGACAAGTATAAATTAAGCATAAGAAGAAAAAAAAAGCCATGTAATTATTAAACCAAAATAATTCATGGTTAGTGACTATATAATAATGGTAATCTGTTATGATGGTATTATATGTATTTATTATGTTATTATCTATCTTATGTGTTATTATGTTACATCGACAGGGTTCACAATACTGCATATGGAAGATGAGTGATCTGTCCGACTGCACCAAGACTGCCGCACTCTTCCTGTTTGGCGGTGCATACAAAGCCCTCTGGAAGCATAGTGTGGGCTCAGTGTTTGGCATCCTCAACCCAAGCATCATGAAGGACAAGTAAGAACAAGAAACTTTTTTAAACATGATATACTTTTTCAGCTGAAGATGTCATTAGAATCAGTAAACATGTGAGGTTTTTCTAATGTTTGACAGTTTGTTTTGGAAATTTAACTGCTGTAGGACATAAACTAATCTGAATTTGATCACTTTTAAGGCAAGATTTGAAGCTAAGAGATAATTTGTGCCTGAAAAGTACAGGAAAGTAATGATAGGGATGAAGGAGGAAAGATATAGTTTTACTCTTACAAAATACTCATGAAAAAATAGGTCACTGGTTGCTTCATCCTTTACTAAGAGTTGAATCCACTATCCTCAGAGGCGGCGAAGGATTCTCCGACATCATTTCCCTCACCCTCTTTGACGCCCATAAGGTGATGATGATGGGCATGTCAAAGGACTTAGGATGGTGTAAGGGCACGTAAGTTAACACAAAAGAATTTGCTATATTACTAGTGATTACTGATATTTTTAGACTACTGTTATAAAGTGTTTTCAGATTATATATTATACCTGAATTTCTTATGATAAAGATGTATAGATGTTTAAAGAAGTATGGAAGTTATGTTATGTTTTGATTCTTTAACAGGACTAAGATGAACGAACCCTGCCGGTCGTTTGTGAACAAGGCTTCGTGTGAGTTTTGTGTATATCACATTCAGCGGGAATACAAGAAGACATCATCCAAGCGTGCCGAGATACAAAGTTCCTTCACTCGGGTGGATCCCAAACGACTTCAGCAGAAGGTGTTAGGCAAGGACCAGGTGAGTGGATGGAGGGAAGGAAGGATGCTGCCTTACCTGGATTTCTCTTTCCTTCCTCATTCCTGCAATTTTCCTTTTCAATTTATGCTTAGAAAAATGTGAGGATGCAAAGATTACTTGAACTGAGTACCTGCCTTGCAAATGTTTACCAGAGATCCTTTTAAAGAGAGTTTATGGAGGGAATAAGGAATTTTTGTGGAGTTAATGAGGTAGTCAGGAATTCACTTTCTTGACAGAAAATTATCATGAATTGACAAATATTTACTTACCAGTTGATTGGTAAGGAATTTTGTCTTTTTTTTTACAATACAGAATAATAATATGAATGCACTTGTAACATATAAATAATTCCAAACATAAACATTGTAAACATTCCTTGCAGGTATTTTACGGTGGTCAGCTGTACACATCCCCCTCACTCCAGCCTCCACCCAAGCAGAAGCGAGCCAACAGATCCAAGGACTTAGCCACACTCAACTCCCTTAAGCTTCATCAGAAGGCAGAGGAGCTGAAGGCGGAGGACATAAGGGTCAGGGAGTTGAACATTCCTAAGCACTTTAAAGAAGAAGAAGCCTCAGCTGTGAAGGACGTGGTTAAAAAGAATGAGTTCCTGTAAGTGCCACCATTTGTAGTGTAGAGTGTGTGTGGTATGGATGTGACTTCCACTAACATCTCTAATAAACTTTAATTACTCTCATAACATAATACTTGCTACCTATGTGACCATTTCTCTGCCTTCAATCCTCATCACCTCACTCTTCTTGAAGGGGTGAGAAGCTACTGTCGCCAACACCTGGTGCTCGGAACCTCCTCAAGCACATGGTTAAGGAGGACACTGACAAGAAAGTAGCGACTGGGGCCATTCGCAGTGTGTCGGCCAAGGAACTGCTGACCATGACACACCAAAGCATGCTAGCGAGGAGGAAGCTGGTGGGTAGACTTCTTCATTTAAATTATGTTATAGTTATTAAATTTTTGTTCTTGACAGGGAGTGATTATTTTTGTTCTTGACAGGGGATTGTATTACTAGTTATTTTTTTTGTACGTGCTTAGATTGTGATGTATATATATTGCTTGGAATGATTGCAAAGAGAAGGTTGTATGAAGGAGTGGTGGTGCTTCCTGCGTTGTATGGCGCTGAAATAACGAACGATTGATGAAAAAATATATATATGTTTGGTGTGAGAAATGTAAGGTTGAAGGGAAGACCACAAATGAGATGGATGGACAGTATGCAAAATATATACATTAAAGTTAGTAATAATGATTGTAATAATTATAAAAGGATAAGATTGCTTAATTATTAATGTACTTTGTCTCCTAAACAGCAAGAGCAGAACAAGAAGGCGAGGTCCTTAGCCAGCGTGTCATCAGAGCCTCAGCTAGCCAGGGGAATTAAGCCGGGGGAAGAGGTTGACCTTGAGTTATCATTTTCCTCACCTAAACAATTTAATGTCGCTAAGGTAAGCATTTATAATAAGAACATAAGGAAATAAGGAGACTGCAAAACGCCAGTTGACCTACACAAGGCAGCTCCTGTGCACCTAACACTTACCATCTGTTTTCTTCATCCATTGAATTAATAGTAAGATAATTTAATGATTTTTTTACTTGATTTGATGAGTTTAGGATAATATAGAATTTGTTAGAAGTTTAAGTCACTATAGTAATGTCATTTCTATCACTTTACTTCCTACTTAACTAATAAAAATTGAATCAAGTATGTTGGTGAATGATGAATACAAAGTTGTGTGATTATTCCAGGCAAGGGCAGTGGCATTGATCCAGAAGAAAGGAGGTATTAATGCCGCCGAACGCAATGCAGTCAAGAATAAAAACAAGGCAGGACTTCCAGGGTTCCGTAACAAAGTACAAAAACGTCTGAACACTTCTGATGATGATGATAGTACGTACAGTAGCATATCTATAGTTTAAAACATAAGGAAGGGAGTTTCATGTATTGCTGTATATACACTTACTTTGGGTTCAAGGAATGATTAGTTGAGTCTGTTTTGAGGATCTTATGTAGTAGAGATTAATATCCGGTATTTGATTTGTCTTTTACAGCGATTGATCCGTCCACCAAGAAGTCTAAGTTAACAGAAGCTGTGGAGAATGGAAAAGGTCGCTCCAACCTTAGTGCACTGGATACAAATTCAGATAAATTCAAGGACATGATGGATAAGAAGTCTCGTCACAGTAATCTTGTTGATGTAAGAACTTTATAATTTGGCCTGAATAAATTTCCTTGTATTGTAAATTTAATATATTGTCATTTGTTCACTTTTGTCTATTTAGTGAATTGATATGACTGGTGAAGATCTGCAGTATTGTTTTTTTTTATGTATTTACAGCTAAGTTGTCATAAGCATAAGTGTAGTTTAAATTTTGAGTCATGTCAGTAATTTGCAAATTTACACAAGTACAAATGACATTTTTCCCCTCATAAGGAAAATTCTATGTACAACTTTGTCTTTTTTTTTCTTGGAATTTTTCTAGTAACTCTTAGTATTAATGTTGATGTTTGCAGGTGGTGGAGAATGAAGCGATGGACAAGTATTATCAAGGGTTGGAGAAAAAGGAAATGTTGGAAGAGAAACTTTCCTCCGTCATGGAGATCAACGTCACTGCCTATGTTTGCTTCAAGGTATTTATAATTATGCTGAATATTTTTATGTTCAACTGACCTCTCAAATAAGTGGAATGACACATAACAAAAAGAATATTTAAAAACATTTATACATCTAAAAAAAGAAAATTAAACCAAAACTACACAATCTACAATTACAATGAAACTTGAATAGTTTATATTTTAGATAATTTTTAAAAGAAATTATAATACATGGAACAATTGAGCCTTACTATCTCATTACACTTTACTTACCAGTACAGCGCATATTCTACTTGTAGGGCACAGATGTTTAAACATTATAGAAAGTAACTTTATACTTTTCTCAACAGTGTAAGTACATGTCTGAAAAGGCTTCAGATCTCTGCAAAGAAGAGAATCACGATCTGAAGAGTGTTAAAGCTAAGAAGAGATTTTTTGAATGTAAGAACTGCAAACAACGCACATCATCCTTAGACAAGCTGCCGAGTAAGGCCTGTCACCACTGTGGGCACCAGTCATGGTCGCGTGCACCCATGGGCAAGGTAAGCATTACACAGGCAACTCATGGATTTATATTTGTAGTTATATATTATTATATTTTTTATTTGTTATTCACAGGAGCTGCCTTGTGTAGATCAATTGGCCTCTTGCAGCCTCCTTATTTTCCTATGTTCTTATTTGTTTCTTTTCCCCATGTAATTGTTACTGCAAGTAGTGGTTCTTTGGGAATCCACAACACCGGTTGTGCTTACCAATATTGTCCTGTTAGATACTCACATTAGTTGCTGAAGCTGCATGTTTCATGGAAATGTTCTTCAGAGTCTTCAGCAGTACTTGAAGTCTAAGCTACAAACTAATAGAAGGATTTTTTTTTTTTCAATTTTAGTTCACCATTTTTAGTTATCTAGGTGTACCTGTGAAAATTCCCTTTATTTTATAAAACTACATTTCCTGTTAGTAATCCCTCTTTCTTCACTATCTACAGCGAAGGGATTAGTTTGAGTGGTTGATTGAGTAGAGTGAGGTACATTGAAGTGGTTTGGACATGCAGTGAAAATGAGTTTATTAAGAATGCACACAAGTGAAGTTGAAGGGTGAAATGTGAGAGTGAGGCCACCAGTAAAGGAGGAGGAGGAGGTGTGAGAAATATAGATAGGAATACATATAGATACATAAATAAAGGCAAAACAGTTAAATAAGTTTACATTTTTTTGGATTTATCTTGATATATGCGTTTCTTTTGTTTATAGATAAAGAAAGGACCCAAGCTGGACTCTGAAATCTTATGTCTGAGAGGGGATGAACTGAAGCATTACAGCGCCAGCAGTGGTCAAATGTATCTCCACATTTGAATGCTGTTACAGTTTTTTTTTTTTTTTTTTTTTTTTTTTTTTTCTTATAATTTATACAAATTGTTTCAAATACAGGTTTTAAAGAAAAATTTTCAGGAACATTTATCTGTCTACCTAATTTTTATAGTCTTTTACTTTATTTATTTTATTCTACTTATTCTGATAAAATTTCTTTTAAGTGAATGGACATAATGAAATCCTCCATTCACTTTCATGTTTATTTTATACTTAATCTTCAATCCTGGCTTCCTCCTTGCTCGTCTTGTTTTAAATAGTGACCCACTTTAACGAGCCATTTCTTTCTGTATTTCTACCTAAATAACTAAATCAAATCTCATCGTTCTCAACATATTTGAGAGAACATAAACATTCAAGGCATCACTCTATAAAAAATCTAAAAACCTACACCAAGTAACAGGCAAGAGGAGAGTCCATCTTTGCTTCTACGCCAACAGTTTATGATATAGTAAAAAAGTCACGTCATGATAAGCCTTTATAACTTTGTTGTAAACTGGTACATTAACTGATTAAAAAACAGCATCCAAATTATGTCAGTAAGCAATTATATTTATCAGATCATTAGAAAAGGATATAGAATGTGAACAAACATAATCAAGACTGGGGTTATGCCAGGAACAAATTGGGGAAAATACAAGATTTTATATTTCCCTCTAAGCCAAACTGCTTCTTGGCTGTGTTACAGTGATCGGCTTGTGACCTTAAGGTTGTGAGTTCGATCCTGGCTCATGGCTCCGTCCATTTTGGTTGCCTTTTACAAGCCAGTGGGAATACAGTGATGGAATGAATGATGTATTTATGTATATTTTCTTAAAGTTTAATTAAAATAAGAATTCTAGCATGTGGTTTGTCTGTACCTATGATGCAATAATGAAGAATATGAAAAAAATGGAATTCTGTCGGCATGTTGTGAAACGTCAGTATATGTCACAAATTAAAACATTTTTGGTATGGGTAATTGAGTAATTGGGAATATTAGTTGCATTGCAAAAAGGAACAATGTTGAGGTAAAGGTTGTAGAATTGTAGTCGCCAGTTGTTGTTGAACTACAGGAAGGTGAACATGGAAGATAGTACAGTTGGAATGCATGAGACCATTTTGTGGAATATTGTGTTGTATAAAAAGAAGAAAGATTACATCAAGAAAGAGAAGGAGAATATGGTGCAAACAGTGATCATCAGCAATGGCGATGGTGCAGAGTAGCAGACATCCTCTCAATGGGAAGGGAACTGCTACTGGTGTGCTCTGTCCTGAGCTCTAATCATTGAATTCCCGCTGCCTAGATTTGCCACAAATGTGGAAGCCGCTTAAAATATCATCATTGTTGTTGTTCAAGCCTGAGCCAGTAAGTAGTCAGGGAACCTCCATCAGCTGTGTGTATGGGTGCAGCTTCTGTTTCCTTCGAGTTGCTTGCCTATATTTTCACGCGTGATATTGATTCAGAGTGGTGTTGATTTTGTTTGTTTTGCATTTACTGTAATGACGGGAGAGGAAGATTTTGGATAAGTTGTGATATTCCAAATGTCGGAGTGGCCTGGAGCCCCTATTGTTCTGACTTCAGGAATATATATATACTTATTCACTTATTTATTTATATCACAACAAAGTAAATAATAATAAAAAAATAATGTAAAATTGAAGAGAACATAAAAGCAGACACGGATTCTAAAGTCAGTACTGATGAATAACAATAAATTCATCATATTAATAATAATGTAAATTATGAAGCCATTTTGCTTTGGTAATATGATGCCATAATTAACTGGTCAAACATTACATCCAATAACCTCAACTGGATGTGACATACCAATGGAAAAAAAAACTTAGTTGTGTAATACCTTCATATTGATGAGACTTTTTAATACAAACACTAATTCATACATACCATATTTACTAACAAATATACAATTTATAACTTAAAATAGTTATTTCTTCACTAATACTGAGTAATACTCAGTTGTGGAGATAAATGACCACTCCTGATTACAATATTTTTCATTTCACGGCATGACGACTAACATCACACCTGTCCTTCATTACCTGACCTCTCTAACCTGAGGCTGCCAGGTGCATCTTCCCTCACACTGTTATGTTAGGTTACTACATCACCCCGTTCTACACACAAAGAAAACCTAAGCATCACATACTGCTGAGTAATCAACTAAGGAATTAAATTGAAACATTTGATCTAATCATGAATAAAAGTATGTTGTTACTATAATACAACTTAACACACTCAACTCAACATAGATGAATGCTCAAGAAACAAACTCATTTATCATTTCACACTACAACCAATTATATTATAACTGTGGGACATTGTCAGTGCTTTCCCACCCTTGGAGAAAGCCTTGAAAGCATTAAGAAAAGTTATCTTATACTACTTGCCATCTTGAATTTGTTAAATGTCTTATTTTAATTCATTATTACCCAGTATTTCCTTCTTTCTTTGCTTTACGAGGCACATAGGAGTGGTAGTTTCACTAAGCATTGCATTTGATGGCTTGAGATTGGTTAGATTAAAGTTATGAACTGTTACTCAGCACTTCAAACAATCCATTTCTATCTTTTAAAACTGAGTCAAGATTGTACTCTATGGGAAAAACTGTTAACATTCCCTATGTAAGCAAGAAAAAAAGGAAAAAAAAAGAGAAGAATTATCACAGTCAGTATTAAATCTGTGATCTCTAGTCCTAGCACACAGATCACTGCTCAGTATGACACACAAACATAAAAAATTCTGATATCTTGGCCATGACGAAAACCCTTCTGTGATGTAGGGAAGAAGGTGCAACTAGAACAATAATCTAGTTCAGCCTGATAGAAGAGAGCAAACATTTAACAACCTTGTCTTCAACATCTTGATGATAACTGTCTATACAGGACTCTGGTACATCAAATGGGTCTTGTCTGTGTTATATCTGCGAGGGACTAGTACAGCATGATGCAAGGAGTGATTGGATACTCCCGAGAAGTCAGATAATTACACATACCAAGATGTACTTCAATCAGGATGTTTGTATCAAAAAACTTTAATACACATTTTCTTCTCCGACATATCAATGGAAGAGTTAATGTTTCCTTCTATTTAGACAATAATGAGGTGTTCACGGTTTCTCTCTTCTAGTTCAATATATTGAGTTTGTGGTCAATCATGAGTCACAGTGGGAAAAATACATCACCTGCAGTGTTATCACCGCAATTCAGTTTAGTCTAAAATATCTGGACTCAGAACAAATCATTTAAGTGAAAATGTCAAAACTTCCAGCCATGAATAAGAGCTGGCTGAATAGATATATCTGAATAAAGAAACTCTACATAATGTGCAAACATTTGCTTTAAATACAAACTTAATAACCTTAATAACTAGCATTTATAAGGTGAGCTGCATCCTTTGTTGCATCTTTCAATGTAAGGATCATCACCTCTGACAAATTATGAAATGACATATGAAATCTAGTTCCTTTTAAATCATT
Organism: Metacarcinus magister; assembly: GCA_029783475.1. Taxonomy (NCBI): domain Eukaryota; kingdom Metazoa; phylum Arthropoda; class Malacostraca; order Decapoda; family Cancridae; genus Metacarcinus; species Metacarcinus magister. The sequence goes on along the minus strand of JAPQNM010000013.1, from coordinate 3,692,918 downwards.
TCGTGGGATCTATAATGAGGATCTATAACTAGTAATAATATGGGACACCAGCCGACAGCATAGGCCAGCTAAATGTGCTTGGCTCTCAAACACATCATGTCTGAAATTTGTTTAGTCATTAGCATAGTGATCATACACTGGGCTTATGACTCAACAGTTCTTGCTAGAATATCCTAAGTATATATATAAATTTCAGTGCCCTGTCTAAGTAGCTAAAATTTTGTACTTGACCCTTTGCCTCAGTTCACATACAACTCAATTTATATTTCAACAACAGTGACATGTTGCTTGCTGATGGTGTCAAAGCAAGGAATCCACACTCAAAACAGCTTAAAAACATTTGGATGTTATACGTAACTTATTTATTCTGAATACAGTGGGACATAATAATTAACAAGGTTCATATAACAAAATTTATTGAGATCTTGCATTAACACTAATGATGTTTTAATGTGAAGAGTACGAAGAAGTGTTACGTACTCACTCAAAACTTTCCTTTTATCCTCCACTCAACATTGCACAATTAATTCGGTAATTTTTATATTTTCATTGCTCTGTATTCAGAATAACATATATATATATATATATATATATATATATATATATATATATATATATATATATATATATATATATATATATATATATATACATATATATATATATATATATATATATATATATATATATATATATATATATATATATATATATATATATATACATATATATATATATATATATATATATATATATATATATATATATATATATATATATATATATATATATAAAACAAAATCCACAAACTTCATTTTGAAAAATAAATACATAAACATATTTTCCTATAAAATTGGGCAACCTCAAAATCCGTTTTACAGATATGAGAAACTGAGAATTAAATTTTTTTCTGTTAGAGAAAGATATATCAATGTAATATATGAACTTAGATGAGACAAATTTATAACATATAATCATGTAAGACTAGAATTATGAAAACTAAATCATGTTATCATTACTTCCGTTAGGAAAATTAAATGAAATCCTTTCAAGGCATAGGGTTTCATGAAACCAAGATATATATATATATATATATATATATATATATATATATATATATATATATATATATATATATATATACACATATACACATATATACATATATACATATATATATATATATATATATATATATATATATATATATATATATATAAAATATATATATACATATATATTGTAACATGCCTAATTTAATTGGTACCAATATTCTGCCATAGTTCTAAAAAGAACAATTTCTTTATATAATGTCAACCTCAAGAAGTAACCTTAGAGTCCTATCTTTGCTCACACTCATCACAACTGTTGTGAACTGAACAACAATATCTAACTCAACTCATCTTCAGTGTTAACTTTGCCTTCTGCCATTATTTCAGGAAAAATTGGAATCAACTGCCTCTTGATGGCTGGTCAGACATGACAAACAAGTAACAATAAAATGAGAACAATCAAGTGAGACTGGCAAGCTATATAAAGACGGAAAATATTAAAGGATAATCATTTAGATGGAACATGTCACACTGACACAAATAATCAATGGACTATCTTCAGTACATCTCGTGCAACTCTGCCATTACACAACTTTTCACTGACAAAAAAAGAAATGTTAGAACACTATCATGATGTACAATCCAGGAAATAAATGAATACGAGCCTTTAATGGGCTGATGTAACCACTCACACATCCATACTGATGCAGTTGTACCCTCATCCATACCTCATCCACCTCCTTACCCATAAATCAAACAAAACAACAACAAAAAAACTCATATGAATGTAATAAATAAATAAACACAATACATATAAATTCATCCATTAATTACTGGTATCTTTGCAGTGTGAGTGATTGGTGTGTGCTTCCAGAACCTTATCATACTATAATTCATATGTGCAGTGAGAGGTTTCGCATATTTTCATGTTTTATCTCGTTTCGTGTTATAGTGAGTGAGTGAGTAAATGCGAATAAAACAAGCGCCAGACATCAGAGGTCATATGGCGCTATGGTAAGCTAAAAGGCAAACAGCAGAGCAAGGAAATAATGGCAAGGCGAAGTATAAAAAGGAAAGAACTGTTAGTTATAGTGCAATGGTCAGATCAAATGGAGGATTGCCAGTGGCTAAGTAGAAAGGAAGTCAAAGGAGGGAAATTATCACATGGTGGCAGGAATTGTAATGTAAGGGAATCCACTGCACACACACACACACACACACACACACACACACACACACACACAAGTGGTTAGGTAGCATAATGGTAAATGTGATGTGTTAAATTTTGTGCCCAGGCAGAGATATTTAGGTTCATTTCTTCATGCTGAGGTCACTGAACATCTAGCAGAAAGCAGGTATAGACCGGGCAAGGATTTAAGAGCCCAGCAGGGGTGGGTGCCTGCATCCTCTCATTTTGTGTGTTGTGTGTATGTGCGTGTGCGTGTGTGTGCGAGTGCGAGTGCATGTGTGTGATTTGCTTCTTGCAGCACACATGATTTGAGTTAAGCTCGTGCTGTCCTGTTTCTATATCTATATATATCCAACTTAGTCATCAACCTGTGAATGTTCCTTGCTCACACCACCTTTGCCTTTAATCCATTCCAGTTATGAATGTTTAGGAAAACAATCCTTATTAAGTCTCCTCTGCCACTTATATATATATATATATATATATATATATATATATATATATATATATATATATATATATATATATATATATATATATATATAGTATATATATATATATATATATATATATATATATATATATATATATATATATATATATATATATATATATGTATATATATATATATATATATATATATATATATATATATATATATATATATATATATATATAATGTATACACACATAAATACATATACATATGAGGTGAACAAAAGTAATAAGATTGGCTTCATAAAATATTGCTGCAAAATTTCAGTTATCCTCTGAGCACCCTCATGAGTCCTCTGTACAATGATGAATCCACTTCGCCCACTCTTGAAAACATACAAAAAAGTACTCTGGTGATAGTGTACAAAGGTGCCAATTATCCTGATGTCCATAAATTTCCATCCCAAATAATTAAAGTTGCCCGCTGGTGACAACCAAAGTCACCAAGCACTGCTTCCTGAAAGCAGCTATGCGAGGACGTCATGATGAAGAGGTCATGACAGTATTAACCAGGTAGTTATTCAATTCCAGTCAATGCATTTATGCACAATACTACCAAGGATAAGTTTTCTAGTACAGAATAATAGTACATTAACTGTCCTCAAATTCCATATTCTGCAGACCTGTCCCTCTGTGGCTCCTTGCTGTTTCAAAGGTTTAAG
>JAPQNM010000013.1:3672020-3687020 GCA_029783475.1 Metacarcinus magister | reverse complement strand
TTGATATGCAAACTTTTCCCATAAAATGAAATTTGAATATCAAAGCAGATCAGATCTGGTATATTGGTAAAACTATTAATGGATTCCAAACTTAACCATAACCAGATATTTTGCTGCTGGAGCCCAGCACTAATTCACAAACAGGATGGTGATTAAGCAGATACTATAGACAATTCCCACAAAAGAAGAAAGATTTCCTGATATGCCTTAAAAAGTAGGATGGTGGATTCAGCATTACACCAAGACCTATGTATGGGGTGTTTTGGGAGTGATTACAACTTCACATCAGTATCTAGAAAACAAAATTTTATATGCCCAATCTCATTATCTTTGGATCATATTTACTCTGAATATTACATACGTATATTCAGAGCCTTTTAAGAACTAACTTTTAAGAATGGATCAGTCAAACCAGAGAAGTTGTTGTCCGAGAAGGTGAGAGGTGGTGGTGGTGGTGTTCCCTGATACCACTAGTGAGTAGCACACTGGACACCTCGCTGGGACTCTGAGTCGTCACTTTCGTTGCTGTCATCACTGGAGGAGCCGCCGCCTCCACCCTCACCTCCCACACCACTTCCATTACTGGCGCTGCTTCCCTCAGCCATCTGTAGGTGATTGTTGAGTTTTAAATTTGTTGTAAGAACCCCTAGTTACCATAACACGTGAAGCATAGAATTACAATACATATAACATGCTTAGAAATTTTATTCTTTCAGGAAACATATAGTGTTGAATTACGTATAGGATTACATAACCACAAAAGTGTGATTTTCAGCTTGAAAACTAACGAGACATATAATTTGGAAGATCTCAATGGGAGAATAGCGGTGAGAGACCAAATTTCTATTGGCTGCTGGTAGAATAGTAAAAAGAATTTAATCAATATATAATCAATGAAGTGAAGAGGTTTAGCAGCTTTAAAATGTGCCATAGTGAGTTTGAGGCTGTGTTGTTGCAGTCCAGTACTTACCCTGCGCTGACGACGGTCATTGCGCCGAATGTAATGCCACAACACCATCAGCATCTGGGAGTCTAGGGCACTGCTGTCCTCATTGCGCTCCTTGTGTCTTTTCTCGAGGTTAGTCTTGATAATCTGAGAAATGAAAAGAAACATAAATAATATCATAACACACTAACATAGGATGCTTGGATGTATGGTTTGATGTATGTTTGTGTATGCATGCCTCAGCTACCCACCTTTAGGGCGATGACAGCCTGGTATATAGATAGATAAGTATATTGCTCTTTTTTTTTGTCCTTCCAATTGTTTCTGTACACATGGATGTTCATTTGCCTCCCCCTACATCTCATTACAATAAATGCAAAATAAAACAAAATTCAACACTCATTAATTCTGATGCAGCAGATGAGTGTTGTCAGCAGAATGAAGCTTTGTATGAACACTATTTTTCAATTAATTTATTCCACTCCTTAATGACATCATTAGCAAGGAAGAATTTAATTTAGTTCAGTCTAGTTGAATCTGTCTACATCTTAATTTGATCACGTTGCTGCTTCTTGGTAACGAATCATCATTTTGAAACTTCTTATTCATGTCAACATTCATAAATCCTTGAATTATTTTGAAGTGCATTATAAGTTTGTTACATAAGGACGGGAGCATCTAAGTGGCCCTACGCTGGACACCTAATTTTGTCGTCTTTTTCTTTTGTATGGTGAGGTGACCAAAAATCAATGAATTACTTCCTAGGTAACTCATCATGATGGGGACATGACTTTTGGACTTTCAAGATGATCTATGTGGCAACAATCTTGGCTTTCCAACAAATTACATATTACAGGAATAGATTCATAACTAAATTCTAAAATTTCACTTAGACAGATTTCTGTTTAATCTAAACCATGGTAAAAACAAGTTCTTGTCATCCCCATATGTTACCTGTTCCAGGTTGGACAGCTGCGGGTCCTCCACACAGGTGGGCACCCAGATCTTGATGTCATCAGCCAGTCCACTTGTAGCCAGTACAGGAATGTGGGGATGTGGCTCTAACACATTCACCTACAACATCAAAACATATTATAAAGTCTGTTCTGAATAAAGGGGAGTTCTTAAGAATAGGCATCAAATATAGATAGATAAATTAATTGAATTAAATGAACTGAAAGAGCAAGCAGGATTTCTGAGTGGCTAATAAAAAATTTATCATATCTGTCTATGAAAATGCTCCAAGGTTTAGAGATTAAACAGTGTTTGAGTAAGTGGTAGAAAAAAAGTTTAGGGTGATTTAGACATATAGATATGGTGGAGAAGACAGCAGAAAAATGTGATCCTTAGAGTTTGAGAGTGGCTATAAGAGGAGGATCACCTCAAAGAAGTGAATAAAATGAAGAAGTGTGTGAAGCTAAAAGGTTTGGATGGAATGAGAGGACACATGTGTATGCAAGTTCCCAGAAGTAATACAACATTAGACAAAAGAAAAACAGGTTATAGTACATACTAACATTGCAGTAATAGAAAGCTCTCTGGAGAAAGATTACTTCAAGACTAACTTGTATAATTTCTCAAGGCTTGTACATTGTACTGTCCACACTCAACTCACCACTCCACTCTCATCCCCCGGCATACACTGCACAATGGCCTCAGTCTCTCGGTGCCAGAAAAAGATGTTGCCACAGTCTGAGCCAGATACAACGTACTGACTCCCAGGACCAAAGAAATTCACACCCTTGACTGCAACAAAAATCAAATAAAATAATCAGAGATGGAAATTGCAGTAATAGTAAAGAAATATTTCCACTAAATATGCCTAATATCTATATATATAGTTTTTTTGTATTTCATGTCCACCACTATTCATTCTATGTTTCTCTATACTTCATCAACACACCTGTGGCATTGTTACGGTGGCCAGAGTACTTGTGAGTCGCATCTGCAGCCTCTGATAACGTTGTGTCAAACAGATAAATGTCATCGTCATTGTAAGATGCTACAATGGCATCTCCATTCCCACTGTAGACTGCACAGGTCACAGTCGGGGCAGGAGAGGCCTCATACTGCAGAGGAAAAGATAGGAGGTTTACATGGGATTACATAAGGAGAATAGATACCAGAAGACCTGTTTCTCTATACCGAGGGTGTCTGCTGCTACTACTAATATTAATCTATGTGTGGGAGAACAGGATAGAAAATAACAAAGCTACTCCCCACCCACCCCTCCCTCTGGTAACCTGTCAACAGGAAACAATTATAAAGGAACACCATATACAATGTAGAAAACAAGGACATGGAAATTTTATAGTAAAACAATAAATAAGAGAAGATACTATACTAGATTACCAATATCACTGGTACATCCTGTAGGGGGAATAATTTAATTAGTATGGCAATCCATTTCCGTTACTACATTTTCATCTGAAAAATGAGGAATACAAGATTATCTACATATGAATATAACAGTTCAGGGGTTGTGTGAAAACTCACCCAAATGCCTTTTCATCAGTAAAAAAATTACTCAAAACACTTCAATTGATAATAATAACCCTATACAGTATACAACAAAATATTAGAAGGAAAAACCTTACCTGACAGGCTAGAGTGATGTGCTTAAAACCAGCCATTGACACTCAGGTGTGGCCTGTACGGTGACTGAAAAGGGGCGGGGCACTGTTAGCCTGATGGGCCCCACACACACACAGGCAGCCTCATTAAATGTCTTCATTCTTTGTCCGACCACCGCTGTGTTATCACGGAGCCGCTCTCTGACGCGGACCTGTTAACTATGGAACATAATTTGTTCTTAACATTCCATAACCATGGATGGAACTTATAGAGTTCAATGAAGTTAATTCAGAACTCCTGGTCCATCCACACCTGAGACATTATAGTACAAGTGTCACAGTGCAGCAAAGTGAACAGCTGCCAGTGATAGTTTGGATGTCACTTCAAGGTCATGCCGGAGTGTGTCCCAAACACTGACTCAATTTCATCTGACTTGCTTCATGAGGACAGACCATACAAAAACGGCCCCACACACACACAATTTCCCCCACCTCAGCCCACTCTGAGGCCACTGTACAGGCCAGACTGAGAGTGTATAGCTGGTTCAATGGAGTAGATGTGGGTGGGTATTCCATTGTCTTACAGAATACTGGTAAAGTGATGGTTGGCTTCTTTCTCTGCACAAAAGTCTGATATTTTTGTGGGTAAGTCTGATCGTGAAATATTTTAGGATTGTCGCCAAATGGAATCGTGACTCATAAGGTTGGGAAAGTTGGTACATCACTCTACTAAATGGATATGCATTGAGGGGATTATTTTCTAGCAAACACCTCCTGTTTTTTAAAGCCAGATGATGCACAGGTAAACGTAGAGAAGTGAAATGTTCATAGTTTTCAATTAAAGACTGTACAGAGGAATAAGAAAGGCGCACAAGCAGAGTTAAATTATGTGAGAATATACAAGAAAAGAAAGTTAAAATAAATAATAATAATAATAATAAGAGGAAGCACCAAGCACAAAAAGGAAGAGGAAATACACTGAAGTCACAGAAAACAAAACAAATCATATATAAGGAACATTCAGATCATTGCTTCTGTATAAATAAACAACAAAACCGATCAAACCATCATTGAGGGCATACGTCGAGGGGCACATCACCTCGCCCACCCTCCAACGCTAACTCACCAGATGCCGAGGACAAAACTTGAGTACAGGGAAGTTAAGGGAGGCACAGCGTCGGTCGTACACTCGCACATACTGGTCATGGCCGCTCACACAGAACTGCTGCTCATTCACAGGGTGGACGTGGATGCTGTACAAGGAGATTCGGTTCCCTGACAAGTTCTTGACCTGTGCCACCCTGCATGATGGAGAGGATGGTACACATTAGTAAAGCTAAGACAAGAGTACAAAAACAATAATAAAACAGATCATCCATGAAGGCTGAGTATTGTCCCGAGTGAGCTTCCATCCAGACACCCTTCCTAGCTATACAAGATCAATTAATTTGCTCTTGAAATAGGCTTTGCAGACATCTTCTTGGTCTCTATTGATTAAAGAATACCACTGAACTAGATAGCTTTACACCATGTAGTTCTGCTAGGGTTAACGAGAGAGTGCTGCCCCTCTCACCAAGAAGCTGCCGTGAGCCAGGATCGGACTCACAACCTTTAGCACCACAGAGCAGAGCCACCCAGTCCCCTTGATCTCCATTGAGGATTATCTCTTACATATATAATTTGATGAGCAGATTTCACAAAACATCCACATTAACTAATTAAAGTTACTCTCATATTTTTCATTAGATTTTCATAAGTTTCATTAATTTAATTTGCTATAAAATAAATCTTATCTACATTACAAACATGATTTTTTTTCACTCCCAAATGAAAGTCGATGTAAATTTAGTGAACAATAAAACAATGATTAATCAGTTGTTTTGAGGCGATTGCAAATGGATTTTTTCTTATAAATTTCACGTCCTCCCAAACAATGACTAGATAAATATGAGAAATTTCATATGCCATAATCATTAATCAACATCACTATGGCACACCACACCACCACTCCTGAGTCTCACCTGCTGGGATGTTCTTCCCTGATATCAATATTAAACACAGCAGCATCCTCCCCGGCAGAAAGCACAACATAAGGGGAGTTGGGTAGTGTGGCTAACTTGTGGGCAGGACCATTGTGTTTAGCCAGCCTGCGCGTCGATTGGAATGCCCCGTTGGAGAGCTCAGCTAGACGTACCTGGCCATCACGTGCACAAGACACTATGTGGGAGTCCTCATTCAGAGGCAGGAACTTACTCTGGGAAAAAAAAGAGATAAAACAAAATTTATTAAGTGACTGGTTCATCAAGCTTTCAGTTCAAATTCATGGCCAACTTGGATTTCCCACTAAATGCTTTATTGCACGACTTCAATGAAATGATGCATAAAAGAGGCATTAAAGACACTAACAAGAGTGTATTTGTACATCATTGTATAAATACCACACTCATTATCTTATCTTTAACACTAACACAATAATAATCATCTTTGTGACATTGTAATCCTGGCAAGAGCAGAAGGCTAGGAATCCCCCTCCTCCACCTCCAACACAAGGGAATGGAGTGAAATTACAAACAGATCACACTTCAAATTGCAATACTTGGCTAGCTCACTTGAAAAACATTGTTGTGGTGGCCAGACTTGTACGTGATTATGGCCTTCTCCCGCGCCCAATCCCAGACAGCAATATAGAAGTCATCTGAGCCACTAGCCAGCAGCGTGCCTTTGGTGTTAAAACTGAGGGCGTTGACACACCCACGATGAAACTCCATTTTGTACATGAGTGCCAGCCGTTTGGGTACATGTAGAGAGTCATAGTAGTGGTGGCTGAACAGGACTGAACTTTGGTGACGTGCTCGACCCCCAAACTGTCTGCCAAAGGGAATAATAAAGTAGTTAGTTAATATTATAAAAGCTGCTTTCATTTGTGATAGATATTATACTCTAACAATTCTTTTAATTTTTTTCCAGGTTTTGCAAAGAATCACACCAAAGATTTTAATACTTGCTTTACAGAATGAGGCAGAAACATAAGATACTAAGATCACGTTGCAGAAACAAGCTGGAAGATGTGCAAATTCCCAAAAAAATGTGTGAGTTCCAGGACACATTTTGCCAATTAGAAGCAAAAAGTGCGAGTCCTGGTGCATACAAACAATTAATGGACTGGTAAGGTAAGGACACAAGCTTTTACCTACCACAATAAAGTCACTAACCTCTTTATAATCTGTTCTACAAAATTCCACTCATGCTTTGGCTTAGGTCGCTGTCTAATCCTCATGAGTTCTTTATTGATAGCTGCTTCCACCTCTTTCCGGTGGGTCTCATCCTCTACGGGATCAGTGATACTCCGCCTGCGACTCGTGTCATCAGAGTCTGAGTCGGTGTCAGAGAGAAGGCCGCCAAACATGTTCTGACGGCCTCCATGGTTTCTCTCGGATGCAGTTCTCCGTCGTTCAGTAGTGGGAGAGTCATCTGGAGAAATGTGTGAAGCTTCGTATTTAGAAATGTGTTGACACTATCATACCATTTTTCACTTTAACTCTCCTATTCATTAACACATAAATGATACATGACACTTTGTTCCACAGGCGGCTTAATTAACTTAAACAAAATTATAGTGATCCTATCCACCAATCATGGAATGACTAAAGGACACACAATCACCTGTTGCATCATTGTCACTGTTTCCTCCCGTAGTTTCCATTCCCTCAGGACTGGTTGGCTCCATATCCACCTCCTCTTGGCCAGGCTCTGTGCTCGCAGGGGAACCAGCATCCTTCTTGACCCCTTCCCCTCTCCCTGCCACCCTCGTCCTTGATCTTCTGGCACCTCCTCTCTCAGCCTCATCATCACTGTCCTCAGAGCTTGATTCAGACAGTCTTGGTCGGTAGAAACGGTGGCGGATTCTTATGGTTTGAGCAGGTGGACTCCCGGCCGAGGATGAACCATTCCCGGTGGATTTTGTATTGGAATCTGCATCACCCGCACCCGCACCACCACCACCCTCAGTGCCTCCATCTGTTGTACTACTGTGCTCTTTCTTCTTAGTGGATGCAGTGGTGGAGGTTTTGGTGGCAGTGGCTGTGGTAGTTCTAGTGGTGGTAGTGGTGGTGGTAGTGGTGGTGACAGTTGTGGTAGTGGTAGTGGCTCCGTTGGGGGTGTTGGTATCTTCTTTGGGGTTGGAGCCATTCTCCCCACCCCCCCCTACCAAGTCTTCTAGGGAGTTGTCGCTTTCGTCAGCCATATGGTTAGCTTCATGTACTGTGGAGGGAAGAAGTCATTACTACTTGTTGCCCTACCACAAACAAGGACAGTTTTCCATTATAAAAGTACTTGTATGACTACCTAGAGTTACAGATAAAAAATAGAAATGTTCACAATTGCCGATATCCCGTGATTCTGCGAAGGCATTTATTTCCAAAGATATTAATTTGCCTCTTCAGGTCGGTGTTCAGCCATACTCAGCCATACAGTAAGACAGGGATCCCCAGCGACATGCAGATCTGAATCTTTGTCTGTCTGCACAGGTACCAACAACGCCAGATACTCGTGCTGAGCAAGTCCATAACACCCTGGGCCAGGTCAATCCGCCGTAAGACTTCTTGACATGACCCACTATTGTTATGAATTATGTGAAGCTTTCCTACATAAATAATCCCCAGAGCTAGGTAGTTATAGACCATATATCTCAGCTAAGGTTAACGAGACCACTACCCATCTTACGAAGAAGCTGCCGTGAGCCAGGATCAAACTCGCAACTTATAGGACATGAGGCGAGCACTGAACCACAGAGCCACCCTAGTGTAGATCCTTGAGTGTGCGTTACATAATGAAGTTGTATGTGTAACAAAAGCCGATTCCTTCAAAGTGCAGCTATAAAATTATTTGGGTAATACCTTTGAGTATGAAGTTAGATATGATATGTACTGATATGAAACTATGACATATTTGTATACTAGCTTATATTGGAGAACCCAACATATATAAATAATCAAAGCAATAACAAGCTAGTAATTTTGTTAGGAATTGCTCTCCACTATTTTATTGTTTCACATCTTTTAATATTTACTCTTGCCCCTTAATTAAGCATCGAATTTACAAAGAGGTGAAGCTAATAATGAATCATAATTTGGTAGTGTTAGGTTAGGTTAGGTTAGTGCTACAGGTTAGGTTAGGCTAGGTAAGGTAAGATTAGGTTAGGTTAGGTTAGTGCTACACGTGTCACGGTATATAAGGTGTATACATAACTACATACACATCTATTCTGACCCTTACAGCAGGTTAATATATACAGGTCTAAGATAAAACAGTAAATTTCCAGTATTGCACCCGTCCGAGCCCCGCCATATTATTATGTTGCTTGGTTGAGATTCAAATGCCACTACTCTTAATTTATTGTTTTTATCTAACCTAACCTATCCAAACTAAACCCAACCTAACCTAACCTAAACCAAACCTAACCTAACGGGCTTCTCATCACCCCCCCCCATCCCCCCGTTACACCCCCAGTCAGCTGTTGGAAGAAAAAAAAAATATATATATACAGTAGTGTCCTAAATGTGCAAAACTGAACTGTGAGCTGTGATGTAAATATATATAATACACGTTTTCCTGTAAATAGGAAAATAAAAGTAAACAAATAAAAATCACGATAATTGCTGGTAATAAAAAATAATAATTAGCTATTCCATAATTGACGTTATTAGCCAACTACATACCACAATAACTGATGAAATAACTACATCAACACTTCATAAGGTAATAAAAATAATAATATAATACAACACTACGACTACATACATAAGAAAAGAAACCATTCCCACAATAGGTCTAATTAAGAAACAAATTAATGATGTCTCCCTTTAATAGCCTCTAATAGTTCTGTGAGGTATAATCAGTATGGTTTAATGACAGGACAATGGTAATAGAGGTGAAAAAGAGGTGAAATAAAGCCTCTCTTCTCACCTTCTGTTTGATGAAGAAGAAGAAGAAAATAAGTGCCAGCTACTGCAATTTGACTTATATCTCACTTTATTCCCTTTATCACATTTTATTATCGAGAGGAAAAAATGTAGGATGGTCGGAAATATAATATCAATGTTTTTTAATAAATTTGGTGGTTAGTAAATTATTTTAGACATAGTATAAATAGGTTTATTTAATACCATTGGTATATCTTGCCTTCCTTTCCCAGCTGATTGGAGAGTCTTCGAACCGCTGGATATAAAAATATTTCCTATTTTATTCTTTCTATAATACTCTATTCCAATGTCTAGCTTTTGGAATATATTAACATTAGTATATAGATGGCCGTGGAAACTACATTATGTATTAGGTATATGTCTTGCAACGTAAATTCTGTAATACATTTCACTACAGTATGTTCTTATGTTATGTTCTTACGTTCTTGGTACAATAATCTTATCATATCATACAGAAAAAGGTGATTATAATATTTTTCTAATTTGTAGGAGTTGAGACAGGTAATAAAGAGGTTTAGCAAGGTGTGTGAAAGTAGGAAATTGAAAGTGAATCAGAGTTAATGTATAATAATGAAATATATTAAGATGGTAGATAAGTAAGAGGATGAATGTATGAGTAGGAGGATGAATGTATAAATTAATGTATGGGATTAATACAGTGCTAATATATGGGTAAAAAAACAACAACTTGCATGTAGCTGGATAATATATAGATTGCTTTATTGTATTGCTATATTTCATTGTTACTCCTACAATTAACTGTTTTCTAATATATACTCGTAGAAATCTAATGTCTTAATGGTAACTACTGTAGAGCTTGGAAGCACATCAGATTAGTATTTGATATAAAGAGTGTCCTTGATTTGAAGGGAGAATATATTTGTAAAGTTAACACCATGAATGTTTAGGAAGAAACTAATTATGGTTCCTCATCCTTCTCCTCCGCCTCCTCCTTCTCCTCATCCACCTTCTCTTCTTCCTCTTCCTCCTCCTCCAATTATACGAAAATCCTGTTACTTTATTAACTGTGTGGTCTTACATGAAGAGAGTAATAACACTAATATATTGCGATTCATCAGGTGAATGTTAATAGTAAATTGTTAGTAAGCATTAAGGCTACAGATGTACGGTAGGAGATGAGTAATTATGTGATGGTATAGTACAACTTTTGGTGCTCGAATGTTATAATGTAGGAAAGGGAGAAGCATGTGGATACTGGTTCATATGTTACAAACTTGAGGAGGTGCATATTTGGATGATGGAAAAAAGTGCAATTTCCACTGGTCTCTCCCTCGCGTTTTGACATCGAAAATGTCCGCTCCGACCCAACAAAACCAGTGCTGTATCTTTGCAATGGGTTGGCTGGGTCGTTATTAAGTAGGATAGCATTGATCATTTGATGAAAGAACTGTTAATTAAAGTTTCAAAGACTATGCGTGGATGTGTAGAACTGTATGTATTACCTAAATAGACTCTACGCCTTTTAAGGCGCGAATCCACCGAGGCAACACAGATATCATGCGACTCTACTGACTTTCAACAAATATGTTGAATGCGGCTTTCAACCAGGAGACATGTTGCCTGCGACAAGGCAACATCGTTATTGCTTGTAGCATGCTAGATCCTATGTTGACTGTTGAATGCCACAAAACCTTTTCCACCAATTCAACAAAAACTAAGGCTGCTATATAGTAAGCCAGTTGTCAAACACGATGTCTCAGCAGACTGAGCAGACGGTCACTGCTGCTGCATATCTAATGCTGAGTAATGGTTGGAAAAAAAAACACTGATGGTAGATGAGATAACTTTTTAAGGGCAGTAATTTTAACATTGTTCAAAATATTTTTTTCAAAAAATTACTCAGTGCATCTAGTTTAGCATGGCTATTCTTGTAATCTGTCAAGCGTATATCCCATATAATCGCAAGTTTCCTATATTCTTCTATAAATTCCATGTTTTATTTTTAAATCAGTTCATCTTAATATTGTTGCTTTCAACTTGGAATCCTTCCCGCGACTGGTGGGAAGGCCTTCAAACAGGCTACATGTTGTCGCATGCGTCAGGTTATACGGCAACATGTTGTCACCTGTCGCATGCTACATGTTGTCTTCTGTAGAACTGGTTGAAACACACTTGGCGTATGCGACAATGTAGCATGCCACAGGTTGCCAAAATGTTGCCTCGGTGGATTCGCGCCTTTAGACATTAAGGTTAGTGTGAGATACTGAACAGCAATACCACACATAACAACAGTAATATCAATAACGTTTCCTTTGCTTCATGTCGCCTTAACCAACTCACAAAGACCGCCATACATTCCCAGAAGGACTTAATGAAAGTGTTTTGAAGCTCATGTTGACGCGAAGAAAATACAAACTGATGAGTGGGATTGCTTCTTCTTCAGTCACTCTCAAAGTTTACGTGTTATTGAATCTTGAAGGCAAGGAGAGGAAAAGTGCTGGCAAGGTTGTAAAATGTGAAATATATATACGTTGCTATTTGCACACGGTATTAGTAAAGGATGTGTTTTGAATGTGGTTGCTTGCTACAGACTTTCGTGTTTGGATAGTGTAAATTGGATAGTGAAAATTGAAATATTGATGTAGTATTGAAACTCATCCAAAATGCTGTGTAATGGAAATTTTAGTCAAACAGGGGAAACTATAGGATATGTTTGCTTATTATTCTTTCATTGATGTATTTCATCCATCCTTTTTTCTTTCCTTCCTTCTTTCTCCTTTCTTTCCTTTCTTTAATGTCATTTCCCAGCTAATGCTTCTTTGGTGCACAATACATCAAAATATAAATCGTACTTTTTTATGAGGAATATAAATGATGGAACTGTTATATTTAGCTACCAAGAGAGAGAGAGAGAGAGAGAGAGAGAGAGAGAGAGAGAGAGAGAGAGAGTGTGTGTGTGTGTGTGTGTGTGTGTGTGTGTGTGTGTGTGTGTGTGTGTGTGTGTGTGTGTGTGTGTGTGTGAGCATTACTTTTATGGCTATCGTAATTGCGTTGTGATTGTGAGGTGGTGTGGCTTTCCAGTGCGTTGCTAAGCCAGGCTACAAGACACTCCTGCATGAAAACTGCCTTCACTCCCTCTAACATTTCTTGCTCTACACATTTATATACACTCTTGGAACATCTTGAACTAGTGTTAAAGGAATTAGTATTGTGTTGTGGGACAGAGAGCCATTCATTCGTCTTCTGTCCTATGGTATTTATGGTGGAAAGTAAAGGTTTTCGTCTCAAAGAGGAGGGAAAGTGTGAGGGGATCTCTCTATTTGTCTTCTGTGATTGTTTCCATGGTGTCATGCATCTCTCTCTCTCTCTCTCTCTCTCTCTCTCTCTCTCTCTCTCTCTCTCTCTCTCTCTCTCTCTCTCTCTCTCTCTCTCTCTCTCTTTTCTCAGCACCCGAAGACTCAGTACATTTTCGATGAAGATCTGAGAAATGTCACCTTTCATTTATATAGTCAATGGTAAAGTAATCCTTATATCTCCTCTAAAAGGGTACAATTACAGTCTCATAACTTATATATCAACAGTCAGTAGCTAGGGTCTGTGTTTTCCATCAACATGTTTTTAAATAGAGTAGTAGTGACACATGGTTTACAAGGGCTCAGCTTCCAACACTGGCTATGCTTAAGTTATTGATGTCTCGATGTTCTGCCCCGGGCGTGTACAAAACTGGAGCCCATATTAGGGAGGACCAGTCTGTACGTCACGATTCTTGCGTTGCTATGGTAACCTGAGAGAGAGAGAGAGAGAGAGAGAGAGAGAGAGAGAGAGAGAGAGAGAGAGAGAGAGAGAGAGAGAGAGAGAGAGAGAGAGAGAGAGAGAGAGAGAGAGAGAGAGAGAGAGAGAGAGAGAGAGAGAGAGAGAGAGAGGAGAGAGAGAGAGGAGAGAGAGAGAGAGAGAGAGAGAGAGAGAGAGAGAGAGAGAGAGAGAGAGAGAGAGAGAGAATATGAGTTGCATCTGTTATCATTATTCAAAAAGATAGATTAGTGACAAAACCAATTCCTACCAATAAGACATGTAGTAGAATTGTATCTCACATTTCCCTGTCCGCAGCTGGTTTATAAGCTGTGGCATTTAGGTGAGGTGAAAGAGATGGTGATATTTGTATAATTTCATTTAAGTTTATGGTTCCTCCGCAATCCATTACTGATTACTTGCTCAGTGTTCTAAATTGGTTTTCCTCTTTTTGTGTTGCTTTTCACCCCTGCGTTTCATTTTGTTTTGTTTTGTGTGTGTTACTTGCTCCTTGTTTTCTGTGTTGCTTTGGTTTTTCGTGTCCTTAATCTTTTTGTGTTACTTGTGTTGCTGGTTCTTTGTAATTCCTTATTCGTTCCTCTGTGTGTTTGTCTGTTTATCTGCATGTGTTGTGTGTGCTTTTGTTCTTGTGTTTCTTGTCCTGTTGTGTTGCGTAGGGGAAAACAGGCAACACTTTAAATGCGGAACGAAATTACAATAGAGAAATGAAACTTAACAATACAACAATAACACAAAGTTTGGATAAAAAATAAATGCCACGCAGATAAAGAGAGAGAGAGAGAGAGAGAGAGAGAGAGAGAGAGAGAGAGAGAGAGAGAGAGAGAGAGAGAGAGAGAGAGAGAGAGAGAGAGATAACAGGTCATGGAAACAGGTAACGCAGTGGAATAGAATAACACAACATGTCATGAATATCATTAAACAAAGTCCAGTTGTCTGTTCCTTATTTTCTCCAACTTTGGGCCGCGATCTCTACCCAGAAAGCATCAGACATAGTCCTTATTCTGCTTCCTTCTGCCTCCTACTGCCTCCTCCTACTGTCTCCTCCACCTTGTTGTCAGCCATGCCTGTTGTCTCACTCTGTCTCTGTCTTACTCTCTCGTGTAACTGCGATGTTAATGTATATTTCCTATCTCTATATCTTATTCATTTATTTATTTATTTTTCTCAAACCCGTAACCACTGGGTAAGCTGTTATAGTTAAGCATGTAAGTGTAGGCAGTGAAAATGTGCGTTAGTGTCTGGTTGAATTGATGTTGTGTTGTATGTTATGTTTATTTACACAATGAAAGGAGGCTGGATAAGACAAAAATGGAAGTTTGATACAGGAAAGAAATGTAACCTTCTGTGTGTCTTTCAAATGAAGATTGATCATATATATTAATACAACTAAAGAAACTGAAACGAACAAATAAAGGATAAAGAGGAAAAGTCAGAGATAATTATATTGGTGGATTAAAAAAAAATTGTATATCCAGTTAGTTCTTCTAAAACCAAAAAAAATCCTTATCAAGAAACATGAGACGAATGTAGGAAAACAAAATGTCAAACGTCAATTTAAGTTTGTAATTAGTGGGATACAGATCTTGGCAGACAAAATAAAACTCAATTGTAAGAGAGAAGGATGGAAGGATGGCAGAGAATAATAAAGTGATTCAATTAAAAAAAAAAATACTGCAAAGATTTACGAATAAAAACCTAACCAGTAAGTGTGTGTGTGTGTGTGTGTGTG
>JAPQNM010000013.1:3664520-3667020 GCA_029783475.1 Metacarcinus magister | reverse complement strand
ATTTTTTTTGTGAGATTGTCTACACGTGTTCATCTCCTTCTTCCTGAACATTTAATTCCCATAGTGTGAGTTTATGTTCTTTCCTTTAGGTATTATTTTAAACACACTGCTACGTAACTTTAACAAACATGGCATTAGTAAACATTGCGTGTGGGTGTATATGTGTATAGAGTATAGAGTAGATTTGTTATAGTGGAGTGCTCTTCTTGGAGGTGGTATAGTAGACTAGTTAGCAAGTTCAGGTTAATATTCCTTTTGGTCATCTTATAACTCACATTTATATGCTTCGGTGTAATTGTTTCCGCGGCGTTGGGCGAGGATGTGCGTGTATTGTTTTCATACGGTGCGTTGTGGTAGTGGTGGTGGTGGTGGTGGTGGTGGTACTGAAGTATGAAAAGCGCTGGATAAACTTAACTTGTAAGTCCCCAACTTAGCCGTTCGTTGGAGGGAAAGAGGTCACGCGATGCAGACATGTGTGGTATTATGAATAAGTCTGTCAGGGATGTGGTCATAAGGGTGTGGGAGTGTGCAAGGCTATGTGACACCTGTAGGCTTGTGTAGAGTGGCAGTGCAGCGTGTGTTTGTGATAGCTGTTGTTATATCGTTGTGGCGCGCGTGTTGCATCAGGGTGGTGGTGGTGGTGGTGGTGGACAGGTGACAGACAGGTGTGGTGGTGGTGGTGATGATGGTGTCGCTCATGTAATTAGAAATATCACAACTAATAACTAGAAATCTTAGTATTAAAAGTGTAAAATCATCAACGTATTTAAGCTTTCTCTATTGAGTTATTATAGACTTTCAAAGAGTTTTCATTGAAGTCATTTCTGTTGAGTTACTACGGAGTTTCAAAGCGTTTTTATTTAAGCTTATTCAATGAAGTTATTATAATTTCAAAGCGTCTTGTATAACATCAGAGTGCTCCTCACCTCGCTCATAATACCGGAATGAGTGTGAGGGACAGAGTAGTATGCGTTGACTGGCACTCTCCATTCCGTGAACATTAACTTAGAGAGAATGTCGTTGACCTGAGCTTGAAGGAAGACGTCACGCAGCGAGCCACCGGGACGAATACTGGAAAGAAAAATATCTAATCACATTCCTATTTTCTTATCTACTTATTTACTCGAATGCAGATAAAAGAAGACGTGGAGATATACAGAGGAAGCAGACGTATAGATACATAAAGACAAATACTAGATACATGATTTAGTGTTTTTGCTAAATTAGGTTACATTAAGATGAGCGATTTGTGTAATTTCATAGTTTCGTCTTCCTCTCCTAGATGCTAATTATCGACAGGGGCCTTCCGTGTGTGTGTGTGTGTGTGTGTGTGTGTGTGTGTGTGTGTGTGTGTGTGTGTGTGTGTGTGTGTGTGTGTGTGTGTGTGTGTGTGTGTGTGTGTGTGTGTGTGTGTGTGTGTGTGTGTGTGTGTGTGTGTGCGTGTGTGTGTCTTTTTTTTCACACAACCCACAACACTTCTAAACATTTAAGTTAGAATTGCAATCTTTACGTCTCCTTCAACTTCCTTTCCTTAACGACAGTCTTCGATCTCTCACGGTCCGGCCAGTGTTGTTGCATTTCTTGTTGTGTTCCAACCTTGTTTTCATGGTTACACCTTTTCTAAACTTACTTCCCTGCATGTCTCGTTCTCTTCTCTCTTCCATGACCACGCTGCTCAACACTCTGCCTATTACTCTCCCTTTGCATTCTGTTCACCAAGAGTTAACTAGTACCGTCACTTCTCCATCCCGTTAAAAAGTAAACTCGAAATCACTGGTTTTATTTTGTTGCTCTCTTACGACCTTAACTTTCTTCAAGAGAGGAGTATCAGGAGACCTCAGGAGCAAATTTGTCTGTGCACTTTTTGTTGTTTTGTTGCGATTTTCTTTTCTTCTTTACTGTATGGGTGAGGAACGGCGTTGATTGGCTTGTTTCTTTTAAAATTTTGTGTTGTAGACATTGGCCAATCACTGTTTCCATGTAAGAAAGAAGGTTTTAAAATTTTTATATACACTCTAAATCGAAGGCGAGAACGCAAAACATAACAATGACCTATGGCTACATTTCTGTCAACGTAAGTAAGGAAATACTACTCTGGAAGCAAACTTTTATCAAACTAGAAGAAACTTTCGAAATTTGTTAAATCTAGGGGCAAATGACTCTCTCTCTCTCTCTCTCTCTCTCTCTCTCTCTCTCTCTCTCTCTCTCTCTCTCTCTCTCTCTCTCTCTCTCTGTTTCTTTTTAATGTGTTTTGCTGTGGTTTTTAAGATCGCACACTAGTTTTGCAGTTGTTGATGATGATGTGTGTGTGTGTGTGTGTGTGTGTGTGTGTGTGTGTGTGTGTGTGTGTGTGTGTGTGATCGTAGATAATATTATGCGTAATGCCGAATGTCCTGCGTTTTCCATACTAATACGATGGACAGTTTTAATTACAGAAAGGGAGACATATGGTAAACGGGACATTTATACACAGTGATGTAATTACTTATATATGAATAAT
>JAPQNM010000013.1:3652020-3659520 GCA_029783475.1 Metacarcinus magister | reverse complement strand
GGAGAAAGTCAATTACTGAGATAGAGAAACTTTTATACGTGTCAGCTCTGTGTGTGTGTGTGTGTGTGTGTGTGTGTGTGTGTGTGTGTGTGTGTGTGTGTGTGTGTGTGTGTGTGTGTGTGTGTGTGTGTGTGTGTGTGTGTGTGTGTGCGAACATGTGTCTTTAATTTCAAGAGAACGATGTGCATGTTATGGTTCTCGTGTTAATCTAGTAAAGTGACTTGAAGAAGAAGGAATAATAATAATTAGAGGAAGAAGAAACAGAATAAGAAAAGAGAGAAAAGAAAAGAAAAGAAAACAACAACAACGGTGATGATGAGGAAGAAAAAGAAAAAAAAGAAGAAAAACGACAAAAAAACATCAACAACAAAAACAACAACAACAACTGCAAGACGAAGAAGGAACACAACAAAACAAAAAAATATATAAATACAAATTGGAGCAGACAAAATAAATCTGAAAGAGAAACAGGAAATGGAGGCGTTGTCTTCAAAGCTTTCCTCCTCCTGCATCCTCCACCCACGCACCCACCCACCCACGCACCCACCTACCCACCAACCCACCCATCCACCACCATCACCCCTCCCCTTCCCCTTCCCCCTGGCGCTGTTTGTCAATATAAAATAACAGTTAGATGGATTTATTTGTAGGGGGAAAGAGGCGAGTGTTGTTCAATTCCAATGTTCAGTGTTGTTTTAGGTGTGAGAGGGGGAGGATGTGCCCCATATCACCTCCCCTCCACCTCCCCCCTCTCTCTCTCTCTCTCTCTCTCTCTCTCTCTCTCTCTCTCTCTCTCTCTCTCTCTCTCTCTCTCTCTCTCTCTCCCTCGCTTGCTCTGGTTGGCTTTGGTAAGTGTCATGTGTGTGTGTGTGTGTGTGTGTGTGTGTGTGTGTGTGTGTGTGTGTGTGTGTGTGTGTGTGTGTGTGCGTGCTTACGTGCGTGCATTATCGTAGGCACTGGTCCCATTTGGTAACTTCCTCATCACTCCATCATCACTCACTCTCTTTTCCTCCTCCTCTTCCTCCTCCTCTTCCTCCTCTTCCTTCCTCCTCCTCCTCCTCCTCCATAACCATGACCATGTTTGCAGTGGAAAACTTTTTTTTTTATCTTTTTTTTGTTTTGTCTGATCTATGAAAATTTGCATATCCTCTCGCCTTGACAAATATGATTATGGTGTTTGCTCACCTTTTTTTTTCCTAGCAGAGGGAGGGATGGGCGTGTGACGGGGGTGGGGGGTGAGTGAGGGGAGTCTGCTTATCCTTCTGTCCCTTAATTCTTCTCCTTCATCTCTCCTATTCCTATACAAATAATGGACAGCTGATCAATAGTATAGGACAGTGTTAAATAGGTGACCACGTAATTATTATCTTGTTATTTATTATGTGTCTGTGTTATGCTTCTATGTTCCTTGTGGTCGTGTTCAATTCTATTCTTTTTGTCTCTACGTCACATTTTCGTCATTTAAAACAGTTCTAAAATTATTAATCTCTAGGAAAAGTTGCCTTGTCAAGTAATGCCACAATATACAATGAAGTCTGACTGTAAATAATCGTAATAGAGATGTTTTACTACTAATTATAATCTATACTCACTACAGTTAGTTTTAATTTCAGTAAGTCTAAGGCATACTTAAAAATTAACACTCCTGTCATGCAGTAAAAAAGAAATTGTAGGTGTTGAGGACTTAGTAAACCTTGCACTAGCCTGGCCTGCTGGAGAGGGTTTGAGGGAGGGGAGGGAGGGAAGGAGGGAGTAAATAGACTCGTTGTTTTCAGTCATAACATTGTCTAGTCGTGATTGTACACACTTGAAGGGGAACGTACAAGGTTCATTGATACACAGTTAACCAATCATATCATATAGTACCTTAATTTAGCGTAAAAATAAATGAAACTATCTAATATTCACGGTTAAGTTATTTGGTGCAGCATACTTGTGTTCGTAGCCTGAATCGTGTGTTTGTTTACCCTGCGTGAGGATTGGGCATGGAGAGAGGGGGGAGGAGGCGTACTACGTGGCGGTATGACCTCAACAAGGCAGTGCATGAATTCTGCACGCGGGAGGCTGCGGAAAACGATTTTAGTGACACAATTGGGGGACAAACTATGAGCAGCTCAGGTTGTCATATAAGGCTATGCTAATAATAATAGTAATATAAATGATAATAATAACTTAAGAAAAAACTACAAATCATTGAAAATACACTATACATATTAATAAACGTCATCTATGGCATACACATTATAGCTATGGATGTTGCTGTACATATATAAGAAATGGTATACCGAATTACAGCTCCACTACTCGTCATTCTATAGCAACAGTAAAACCCACCCACTCTTCTATAGAACCACATACATGGGCCGAGCTTTGCCTGATGGAGTTCTCAGACTGCTCCACTCTCCTCATCATCCTTGAGCACCCACACTTTTCACCCCGTGCTTGGTGAAGGTCAGGGATGAGCTAGTCCATCTGGCCCTAGTAGCCTCTTAACAAACTTTAAGTCAATTCAGAGAAGCCATCTAGAGCAGCAACCACAGTATTTCCCCTTTATTAACCACACCTTCTCTTCGTTTTTCCTCCCTAAATCACGTTTTCATCAGCAAGGTTAAAACAAGATGGAAATGAGCTAGAGAGTAATACAAAACAGGTGAAAAAAGAATGGTAGTAAGTAGTAGAGTTAAAAGTTATCCTGTGCTTCTATCCTGCTTGCGTGTGTTGTGGCCCGTCTCCCTTACCCAGTGTCTAGTCTCTCCACGCCTCTCACACGCTCAACACTATATACAAACAGTGGACGAGAAGACACATCACGTGCTGGCGGCTAAGGGAAGGGAGGAGATGCAGGGTGGGTGATCACTTCCATTAATCGACCTCACTGGATTCCAAGTTCCTCCCTTAGTTTGCTGTTTGGTGTTAAGGAAAATAAACACATACAAACACGTATATATATGTTTTCTTAGTGTGTTTATTCCTTTCTCTTCTATATCTTTTTTTATTTAATTTTTTATATCTCTTCCTTTCTCTCTCTCTCTCTCGGTATACATATAGTAACATAAATAAAATGATAGATAGAGTGAATAATGACACTTAATTAATATTTTGTTAATTAGTATCATTCAAATGGTTTTATTTCATTAATGTTTTCCTGCTTTCATCCACCCATCTCGTTATTCATTTTATAATTTTTTTTCTTATATAAAAGAAAAATAATAATAATAAAAAAAGTGTGCTGATAAAAAAATCTAATAAAGGATTGTTATTAATTTTTTTACAACATGCTATACTTTTGATCGTTATTGTGAGGAAGATGAGAGAGGAAATTTGAAAACTGCATCTCTCTCTCTATTTTTCTCTCTCCCTCGCTCTTATCTATATATCAATTTATTCATCTATCTTTCAACCTATTTCTCTCTTTAATATTTTCTTTTCTTATTTTTTTCCTTTCTTCTCTCTCTCTCTCTCTCTCTCTCTCTCTCTCTCTCTCTCTCTCTCTCTCTCTCTCTCTCTCTCTCTCTCTCTCTCTCTCTCTCTCTCTCTCTCTCTCTCTCTCTCTCTCTCTCTCTGCAGGGTGTCCCAAGGGTGGTTTCCAGTGTCGAGACGGTCAGTGTCTCGCGAGGAGCCGAAGATGTGACAACGAAGAGAACTGTTCTGAACGAGAGGATGAAGAGGATTGTAGTGAGTAATTTTAAGACGACGTTCTGAGGGGGGGAGGGAGGATGGTAAGTTAATCTCTCTCTCTCTCTCTCTCTCTCTCTCTCTCTCTCTCTCTCTCTCTCTCTCTCTCTCTCTCTCTCTCTCTCTCTCTCTCTCTCTCTCTCTCTCTCTCTCTCTCTCATTAGTTGCATCCACTCTCTCATTTTTTATATTTTTTTATTTAGTCTTTTCCTACCGTGACAAAAAGAGATGATTAATGAATTTTTTTGTTATTTCTCTCTTTATTCACTTTTTTCTTTTTATAGCATCACTTATACTTCTATTAGATCACCATTTACCTATTTTCTTTGCACCCTTCCTATATTTCTCCATCCCTCCTATACCTCTCTTTCTTTCCTCACGCCTTCTTGCTTCTTGCTTTCTCTCCTCTTCGTTTTCTTCTCACTAAACTATCCTTCCCTCTCTTTTTTTTCTCCCTCTCTCCAGCCTCTCCCTCCTCTCCCCTAACAGACTATCTTTGCAGTGTTGCCAGATGATGTTGACGTGAAACACCTGTCCTTCCCTGCCACCAACTCCGCTCCTTGCCGTGAGTATACTTAAGTGTCAGTAGTCTTGTGAACTACTACTATTATTACTACTATTTCTACTACTACACACACGGTACTTACACTGCACCTTCGTCTACTCCTTCAGATATTTGCGTATGCCCTTCACCTCACAGTCTTCATGAGTGTGTCCTTCCCTCACCACCCCACCTGAGCCTCGTCCACTGCCACCTGACGACCGACACACCCAGCAGGGACGAGTCTGGGGTAAGGTTTCCTCGCAGTGCCTCCTCTCGCCTCCCGAAAAGTTACATTAGAGCAGCACGCAATTTGGCAAGGGGGAGACGTGCTGCTGTAAACCTGAATGCAACTCAAGGGGACCTAAAGGGAAAATGGCTGGCGAGGACGAAGAAAATTGAGATGGATGTGTATCGAACGAAGGAAACTGGAACGGTAAAGACATCAAAGGAATTACTACTTGATAAAAAGTGGAAAAAGAATGTTAGTCGACGTGTAAAAGGTAGAAGTACTGTTTTTAATGTACAAAACAGTCGCTTGTTTTACGACTCTATAAAAACTCCCCAAGCTGCTCATACAGGCTCGCTTTACAAGAATGAATATGTGCCGCGCTGCCCGACACAACACCAACAAGACGGCTGCCAACATGAAAACAGTTTTATGGACAGAAAGAAAATAACAATATCATCTTCTCTCAACTGGTTACGCAGAACGAGGACCATGGGATTCCGCCACAGGGGAAGGCTTAGTCTAGCATTGAAGGGGAACAGTAGTGGTCTCCGTGGCTCTTTTCACCAGACGCGGAAAGCCAGACATATCACCCATTGTAGAAGTGTCAGCGGAGCGGACCCTCGCCACGCCAGACACACGCACCCTGAGGACCTAAAGATGGACGACGAGCCACTCTTGAAAACTACAACAAAGGGAATAAATAACAGCACCTTGCCCTCTGTCTCTCAGTATCACACTCCCGCTAGGAAACAGATACGCAAAGCCAGAATGAGACGCCAGCTGACAACAGGAGACGCGGGGAGTAACCTTGAGATAGACACAGACTCTCACCCTCTGGAACACAATTCTAGAAAGGTGGATTTTGATAACACCACGTCCATGATGACCCCGCCTGCCAACGTAACCTTAGAGGAGGAAGAAGAGGAACATAATGTAGATCTCAACAAAGAGGAGGAGGAGGAGGAGGAGGAGGAGGAGGAGGAGGAGGAGGAGGAGGAGGAGGAGGAGGAGGAGGAGGCTAAGGGAGTAGTAGAAGAAGCAGTATCACACACTACGAAAGTCCAACAGCCAGGTGAGGTGTG
Organism: Metacarcinus magister; assembly: GCA_029783475.1. NCBI lineage: Eukaryota > Metazoa > Arthropoda > Malacostraca > Decapoda > Cancridae > Metacarcinus > Metacarcinus magister. Next base: position 3,653,990 of record JAPQNM010000013.1, on the reverse strand, counting down.
GGACTCCTGTCACTGTGAGCTGAGCAGTCACCTCAAGTGTGTTGGAACTCACATCAAGAACGTCTCGGACAGAATCGTGGGTGAAATGAAGCAACTGTGAGTACACGTGATATTGTGTTGTATTAATAATTACCTTTCCACACATACCCTTCCTAGAGCCCCCCATATAAACATAGAACATGGAGAGAGAGAAATAATATGTAGGGTAGGACTTCACCTGTGCATTACTATCATTATTAGACTAGAAATTGCAATGAATACTGAGGAAGTGATAATTTTACTGTTTTGTAAGGACAGCTTGAGAACCACAGCTCTCAGATATGTCTAGCCAACACCTCCATCTTCCTCCCCTTCCTCTAACCTCCCTGCCTTTAATCTGCCTCACGCTGTCCCGCCTACGCACCTTGCCTCCTTCCTCTATACCTCAGAACAGTGACCAGAGACGACGCCCCCACCCTGGAAGACGAGGTGTTCAGCCGATACGACAGCCTTCGGACACTGTAAGCCTCTACCACCACCACCATCACCACCACCTTCATCATCACCACCACCACCACCACCACTACCATCACCACTACCACTACCATCACCATTTTCACCATTACCATCACCACCACCACCTTCACCACTTTTATTACTAGAACCACTATATTTTTGCTTCCACCACCACCATCACCACCACAACTAGTTAGGCGTTAGACACTGAGTCCTAGAATTACAAGGGTTTCATTATCTATACAAATATCATGGTGTGTATGATTTACTACATTTATATAGCAATTAAATATGGCGTGAAGTGAGTTATCAGGTGATCAAACGTGTAGGATTAACTAATATTATAAGGATTACGTACTGTTTATTATACACACTCGGATCCTATTGAAGAGGATTAACGTGAATTGTTAAAGGGATTTGTATATTGAAAACTATTATTATTATTAGCGTTTTTTGTTTTTTGTCTTTCTGAATAATATTTCTGCATCGTCATAGAGGCTTAAGATAAATAGATTGATTGATGAATAAGCAAATAGATAGATAAATGAAAGGGTGAATAACTCTAGGCTACATCATTACTACCATCACCATCATCATCATCATCCTCATCATCATCATCATCATCATTAGCACCGTCCTGCCGCAGATCCCTCACCTCCGGAGGATTCACCAATCTGCCTCATCGCCTCTTCGTCAGCCTCAAATTCCTCGAGCATCTGTAAGTCAAACATGTGTGTGTGTGTGTGTAGTAGTAGTAGTAGTAATAGTAGTAGTAGTAGTAATAGTAGTAGTAATAGTAGTAGTAGTAGTAGTAGTAGTAGTAGTAGTAGTAGTAGTAGTAGTAGTAGTAGTAATAGTAGTAGTAGTACAGTGACACACTCACCAGATGTTTGTGAATCACTGTTTTCATGCATGTAACTACCATCATCTTCATCATTGGATTCCATTTACATTTTTAGATAATATGAAAACAAACAAGCTAGTCTGCAACATATATAGAGTTAGTAAGCGTTCTGTATCCCAGCCAAGGTCAGTATTAATAGATTTATGATATTACACTGAATGATTTTCTAGGAAAGCTATGGCTAAAAAAATATTAGAATCATGTAAAGAAAACAGGAAAAAAAATTGCCACTAGTCTCAATGAACGTCAGTCATGTTTTATATCAGAAAAATACTTATCATATCTCTCTCTCTCTCTCTCTCTCTCTCTCTCTCTCTCTCTCTCTCTCTCTCTCTCTCTCTCTCTCTCTCTCTCTCTCTCTCTCTCTCTCTCTCTCTCTCTCTCTCTCTCTCAGGTACCTAACGGGGAACATGATCAAGGTTGTGGATGAACAGACCTGCGTCGGGCTGGCCATCCTCAAGGTGTTCTTCATTAACAAGAACAAAATCACCTTCTTTAACCTCACCTGTTTCCAGCACACGCCAGCCCTTCAAGACCTGTGAGTGTATGGTAATGTTCTCTCTCTTTCTCT
>JAPQNM010000013.1:3622020-3642020 GCA_029783475.1 Metacarcinus magister | reverse complement strand
ACCGCCATAACTCAGGTGACGAGGAACGCTTGCGATGAAAATTCTTAGTCTCAGGAGTCATGTCTTGCTCGCTTCTAGGATCTTGTTATTGCAAAAAGCAAAATGATGTTTATTGATTCCTTGAGGAGTGACTCATTGCTATTAACACTTTGCACCGGCAGACACAGAGGCGTTGCGACACTCTTCGACGCGGATTGGCGGGAATCACCTGCACCATCTTCAAGCCCCGCCACCCGAGCCTCTCCTCCCCACCACCAATCCTACGCTCGTGGAGGTTCGCGGTATACACCTTAAAAACCTACCGTCACCTGGAACGCTCTCCTTACTGTCTCCTCGCGACCTGAGGAATGGGTTGCTACTGAGCATGATAGAAGCGCCAGCGGTACCAGAAGAGCCGCTGCCTCATGAGGATGGCGGCGGCGACAACACCAGTGACAACGTTGACTCAGTAATCGGGTGATGTGTATCTTCAGCATCACTCAGGGTCTCGGATTCAGTCTCTTATTGATCACTCATTCCATGGAGCAAAGGGAAGGCAGAGTTGTATATTTATTTTGTGCAAGTCAAAACGGGCTGTCGCAACTTTCCTGAGTGTGTAATTGAGGCGGATTAACGTCATCCATTCCAATACAGCGCCGTCCTCTGCTTTCAGTCCTTCATCCACGTTCCACATCAGTCCAGAGTGTTATTGTGTGTCGGGTATAACATGATATCTGATTTACATAATTGTGGTGTCCTGCAGTTAGTGTCTAAGGCAGCTGCAGGCGTAGACACAGGATCGTCAGCCGCTAATAACTCAACAATGCAAACGTTTCTGCACACAGGAAGTTTGCACTTTTCCCTGCTGGAGATGATGTCTGATCACCATGCCGTCCTCACTTCCATTTGTCCGAATTTGGAACTGAGGAACCTTCGTAACAAATCACCTTTTGGGTTGTGATGTTCAGTATTTCCCGCACTTCTTCCTCCCTCACACTCCTAATAGTAAAGAGCTCTTCAAAGTGAACATGTATATGCATTTGTCTCATGTTTTGAGTCGTAATTGTAAGTTTGTAAGATAAACTCCGTGATGATAACGTCCATACTCTTGAGGGAAATGAAACTGAATAGAGTGTAAATGTTGTTTGAAGGCCTTTGAATGGTGGCCTCGTTAGAACAGGCGATTGGTCATACACATATTCGTTGTGACTCAGATGAGTCTTACCTCACTGTAGTATTTGTGTTTACCGCCTACTCATTGGTACCAGTGAGGGGGAGGGAAGGGGTTAAACATGAGGAAGGAGTGAAGACAGCACACCTATGGCTGTCCTGTGACTGAAAGTGTTGAAACGCTGATCTCTTATGTGTATGATGTGAAATAAAATAAATAAATATAAATAAATAATATATATGTATGTATATATATATATATATATATATATATATATATATATGTATGTATATATATATATATATATATATATATATATATATATATATATAAATATACACATGTGTATATATATATATATATATATATATATATATATATATAATAAATATACACATGTATATATATATATATATATATATATATATATATATATATATATATATATACATAAATATATATATATATATATATATATATATATATATATATGTATACATAAATATATACATATATATATATATATATATATATATATATATATATATATATAATAGATAGATATATAGATAGATAGATAGATGGATAAATAGATAGATAGATAGATAGATAGATAGATAAATAGATAGATTGATTGATTGATTGAATGAATGATAGATAAATAAATACATACATTAACATGTATTTATTTTGTAACATGTATTTTATTAAGAAAGTTGCAGAATATATAGAATATTCTTCTCTTATTCCTTGTTGGTCCTGGCGGTGCCTTGTTGGAAGGAAGCCTTGTGTTTAAGTTCAGTGGGAGGTTAATGTTGTGAGTTGTGACTCGTATGTTCATGATTATAGGTCTCGCCCTTTCCCTTCCCGCGTTGAGTGCACTTCCTCAACTTATGTAGGTAATCAAATTTTAACATACATTCAAATATTTTGTCACGCCCAGTTTTGTTGTGATAACATTAGACAGAGCATTGACTGTTCAAGCTGGGGACTGGCCGTGGCCTTATTAGCTCATGTGTGTGTGTGTGTGTGTGTGTGTGTGTGTGTGTGTGTGTGTGTGTGTGTGTGTGTGTGTGTGTGTGTGTGATTCCAGCAGTTTACATTCATTCTCATGGTGTTGATGATTGAAATCCCGGCTATGTGATGTTGTTTGTATGTTGTGTGTATTTATATTCCTTACGTATGTACGAGCAGAGTCTTTGTACACGTCTAACCACGTGTAGGTTTTATCAAGTGTCAAGATGGAACCACCGAAGCATCATCTTATAGTTAATTACTGTTGTATTAATAAAATTGATACTGAATAGTTGTACTTGTGATTTGTTTATTGAATCAACAATGGCAACAACAACAGCAGCAACAACAACAATTTAATGGAATAATAAGAATACTATAAATAAAATAACAATAATAGTAATTATTATAGTAACGACAATAATAATAATGACAACATGAAAATGCTGATGAAATAAGACTACTATAATCATTTATTTCTCCAATGGTTGATAATTCTGAACGATTAATTGAATATATGAAAAACATAAATTTTATTTATTTATTTATTTATTGTATTATAATTTATGAACAGTTTTGGTCCAAGGCTTCTGGTGAAATAATGTGGACCTAATTCTTATTACACTCTACTATAGCATTAATAATATACTAATAATAATACGCTCCGCTCCGGCATGCGCCAGACATCTATGTATTCCGTTGTAGTAATCATAAGTACTTTTCATTGCTGGTATGTCCTGCCCCAAAGCAAAATAACAAAAAAACATTAATTTGACTTCTTTAATAATTTATTGGTTGCCTTGTATCAGCCTAATTGTCAATCAGGTGTTGCATTTAAGTAGCAGTTAAATGATCCTCCAGCAGTGAAGGTTTTAGCCCAACATATCGTACTGCATTCACGTATTCGCATATTACAGGATCTCAAAAGGTGGTGGAGTGATGCAGTCCTATATGTTGGTCAAAACCTTCACTTGACCGTATTCTTTAGGACAGGTGAATGCCTTGAAGAATTTTAAGTGGAAGAAACGTTCTCCCAAGTATTTCCTCCACGGTCAGAGTTTCAATTTCGTTTTTGGTCGCTAGGTGCTTCGTTAGGGTCTTAATCCTTGTGCGTCATACTCGTGCCTTTCCATACGGTACTACTACTCTCGAGTTCACGTCTCCTCTTCAGTACAAGCTCTTCGCCTGTCCCTGGAGGCTTGGCCTTCGACGCTTCCTCCAGAATAAGCTCCAATATCGCCTCCAACGACGCCAGGCTTAGACGCTCTGCTGGGTCGACGCGCCTGGCTGCCTCCATCCAGGTGATGAGGGCAGCCACCAAAGGGTGCTGGATGCATACCTTGTCCGGCTTCAGCAGCTCGTCCATCATGAGTCCAAGTCGAAATATTTCATTTGAATTATCGTCGTCCAAATCGGTTGCGAGGCCGAAGTCAATAAGAGTGGCGACGGGGCCGCTGCTCCCGTTCAACACACACACGTTACCTTCATGTAAGTCTCGGTGCGTAAATCCTTTCTCTAGTACGAGCCTACATGTCCGCGCGAGCTGCAGGAATATGGTGACTGCGTCAGGCAGCGGGACGGGATTGTTGAAGTATTTATAAAGGACGATTCCGGCAAAATGACTAATTATTTGGCAGTTATCGACGCACACTCCTACCAGACGCTGCACGCCCTCCATCTGCAGCTGAACTAAGTTCTCCGTCTCAATTATCAAATCATTGAGATCGTGATCAAAGAATGTCTTGATCACTAGCTGCTGCTGCGTGTCAGGGTCCACAGTCTTGATGCAGCCGCCGTACACCCCCGCACCAATAACAACACGCAATGCAGTAGTCATCACCTTCACCTCCTGCTGCTCAAAGATACGTACGCCCATGTACTTAAGCTCATCAATGATTTTCTGTTTGTGAGTCTTGCGAACTTTATTCTCTTTCTGCGAGGTGACGGTCGTCTGTTTCAATTTTTTACTCTGCCGTAAAGATTCATTACAATCAGAGACTGACGAGCACGACCTTTTCTTGGCGGAATTCCGGTATCCGTCAGGCCTTTCCTCATCGGCAGAGTTTGACCCACACAGGGACAGTGTTCGGCTGTCGTGGGACGCATCGCTGTCATCTGACAATCTTTTCTTCTTGTTACCATATTGTCGCCATGATTCACTCACCGATGGAGGTGGTGCTGGCCTCTTCCTTGCGCGCTGAGGCATCGTTTCAAACTTTTTCTCCAAACATTTCTTTCCAGCCAAAGATGGTTCCCGGCCAAGGAAGGAAGCGACGTCATCCGCAGAGTACCTTCGTTTCTTAATCACCGTGATGGATTCCAAATCCTCTGGTGGGGAAGGCAGCTTCCTCTTGAGTGCTTGGTTTGCCGAACCTCGCACACAGTCCTTGTCTCGCTGCTCGTCTGAGCTGTTATCTCCGTTGGGTTTCATGCCAGTCATGATGATATAATATTATAAAAAACTCTGATCTGCATTTACCAGTTACTCCTCAATATGTAAGTAGCAAAAATCCATACTAAAAAGACAAATTCCTATTTCATTCTAGCTCCAATCTATTATCTGGAACTAACTCCAACCTCAACCACTATTGGTCCAAGGCCTGAAAACTTGGTTATATGAAGTGAGTAAGTGAGTAGAAGATAATTCTCAACTAATGAGATATATATATATATATATATATATATATATATATATATATATATATATATATATATATATATATATATATAGATATAGAGAGAGAGAGAGAGAGAGAGGTGGGGATGTGGGATCAGGTGGAAGGAAAGGTGAGGAGAGAGGAGGGCGGGGCTAAGAATATAGGTTAGAGGCAGTATCCAATGAAAACAACAACAACAACTACTACTACTACTACTACTACTACTACTACTACTACTACTACTACTATTACTACCTTCTTCGTGACACATTATTAAGACACACACACACACACACACACACACACACACACACAGTGGTTGGTAGCTCAGTGGATAATGTCTCAGCCTGTCACTCTGCAGATTGAGGTTGAAGCCACGTGGAATCACGTCACTCATTATCGCTAAGTTACTAAGATTCTAAAAGCTCCCGCTATGTATTCCTTTAACTTTGAAGAAAACATATCAGTTCTACTTTACACCATCTCTGAAGAGTGCGTGGGACTTTTGAACACTTGCATGTGTTCATAGATACATGTCTAACTATTACTACAAATAAAGAGGTCTATCATAATCTATATATTTCTTTCTCTCAGGCATAAAATCATAGAGAATGAATTTTCAATGGCTAACTAAATCATAACCGGTTTAGGACTGTGTTTGTCAAATGGTGATTGTGTGACGTTATTGTGATGTCAGTGATGTAGTTCATTAACTCTTGCCCGTAAAAAACATGGCTTCTCTTGAATAACACACTACAAAAATTTCCGAATGTAGAATTTGGAGTTTTTGTCCGTAGAGTGGTACTGTGATATCACCGCTGATGTCTGGTGCTTACTTTATTCACATTGACTCACTCTCAATCCGTGGTGTGGTCCTAATGATGTAGTATGCACTATATTGTTCACACATTCATGTTCCATTTTTCATAAAAGGTATTCAATTGTTAATCTTATAGTAAAGAGAGCAGAGGTTGCTGGTATGGTATCATTAATTTGTTCTGGTTCATCCATTGGTGACTGTTACTGTATGTTATTCCTCTGTAATTCTTTGAACTCCTTAGCAAACACTGCAATTTAATTAAAAATTCAAATCATGTTGGCAAGTTAAAAGCAACAATATTTTACAACAATCTACCTGTTGTTTGTTCTCTTTCGTTAAAAAAAATTGATTTGCAGCGCTTTATGCATATCCTGTATTAGTTGGGTAATGGAGTGAAATGCAACTTATCGAAGACAAACACTCAATGAGAACTTACACCCATGAAGATGAGGACACCAGGAAATAGTGTCAGGAGCTTTGTCGATGATAAAACAATTCGTCCACTTCATCCTGGTACACGTTGTAGAGTGCATGGCAACCTGTGCTAGGGTGAAGGACGCTCGCAACACCCCATACTTGTTCTTGATTGTTATGACACTTTGCGACGTTTTCCAGCAGTGTACGAGAGTGTCAATGAGGAGGATGATTACGTCCACTGTATTATTTCCCACTGACATACCACACTTTATTACACCTTGCCATGCCATCCTACACTCTGTCATACCTTGCTAACCCCCTGCCACATATTCCTACTCCATACCACGCCTCTCTACACCCTGCCACACACTCTGCCACTTCTTCCTATACCCCTGCCACACCTTGCTACGCCTTGCTATTTCTTTCTATACCCTACCACGCTTCCCTGCACCCTACCAAGGTTCCTTATACCCTGCCACGCTACTGAAGTGAGGTTTGTTGTGTCTCAAGACTGCGTGCAAAAAAAGATTCACAATGACGTACTAATGCATTTAAGTGCTTTTTTTTGGTCGTCACTTATATGTAGTGTGTAGCGAGTATGTTAATGAAGAGAGCGTTACGTAGTACCTATCTTTTATTACAACATAATCACGGGTTGAGTTGGGAGTTTTAACACTGGCTCATGTTGCACTGAGGTATGCAAATTTTTTTTTTTTTGTAATATAGCTAGGTGGTTTGGGGTAGTTATTGCACTGGTAATATTTGTGTGACTCTCCGTGCATGCAGGCTAGTTTTACGGGTTGTGTTTTAAATGTTCTTAGAGTGTGAATTATAGTCAGACCACGTGATAGCTCTCTGGTCTTAACACATGACTTATATATGTTGGGTAATTTTCAACCTTCGTGTGTCTGTGTGATCTTATTTGACCTTTTATCTGGTTCTTCATGCATTTTTTTTTCGTTGCTGGTTCTCTCTCTCTCTCTCTCTCTCTCTCTCTCTCTCTCTCTCTCTCTCTCTCTCTCTTTCCTGGAAGTGCGAGTTGACATACAGAAAAAGGTACAGAAAAAGCATGTGAAAAGAAGTTATCCAAACATAAAAAAAAAAAAATTAAACTTGAAAAGATCTCTCGTTTTCTGTTCTGTGGGAACGTATAGTTTCTAAATTTCCCTTTTTATCCTGAATCCATATTTACAGGTTAGAAAGTTCGCTTAGCTATCACCTACATTGAGGCTAAATAAGTAGTCCGTTGTTTATCATAAGGTCGCAAAAGTACCGAAGACGTTGAAAATAAGACATGATATGATTTTGTAAACTTTCATGCTTTATAAACCTTGCGCGCGAATATAAAATAGACGGAGACTGATTATCTGAACGAGGTTGTCGACATGCATTCACACCCTTATAGTAGTATGTTCATTTGTAACATAATGCTTCTCAAAAATGTTGAAAGAAAAATTCAATCGTCCACCAAAATCATTACTCAAGAGAAAATTTGACAGCGGGAACAGCAATATTATTTTTCTTTTATTCCATGTCGTCCTTCAGTCATAGTCAATATATACAATACACAAGTGTTCGGTACGAACGTGAGTTGTACATACGTATGGCGCGCGAGTTAACTATTGATCATTGAATCAGCGGCGGAAGTGGTGGTGGTGGAGGCAAGCCACGGGGCTGCCAACCCCAAACACCACCACCACCACCACCACCGCCACCCGCACAACACCTGCCGGCCCGCCGCGGCGAACCACATCGATTGTTGCCTACTTCTGCTGCCATTCCCACACACTCGTAGCGAAGACCTAGGACTACATGGCACACACACACACACACACACACACACACACACACACACACACACACACACACACACACACACACACACACACACACACACACACACACACACACACACACACACACACACACACAGACATATATATATATATATATATATATATATATATATATATATATATATATATATAGATAGATAGAGAGAGAGAGAGAGAGAGAAAAAAAAAGAGATATGCAGTTATGGGTGTAGTTTCAAAGAGTTAGTGTTGAGATCGTGGCCAAACTTGACCCTCACAGCTTCTCATTACCAGCACGAGGCTGGTCGATGACTCTCACGGAACATTTCCTCCACTGTTTGATGGTGGGTCACCCAGCCTGGTGTGTTGCATCGAACCACGACAGAAAGAGAGGAAATAATATGCACATACGTCACTCTCGCCTTAATTTTTAACACGCAAATGAGAGCGGCAGGAAAAAAACACTGTACTTCTATGGATGTATTCGAAATGTCTGTTACATTTTATGAACGCTTTGTAATTGCACAGTGTTTACTAAATTGTGAAATGCATTTAAAAAAGATAGAAAAAATAATTTCCCTTCCACAACAATATTCAAACGAAACTCATGCTTGTTATTTGTTGCGTGTTATTTATTCATTTATTTTTGTGGTTTCATGTAACCATGTAATAGTGATTTCCTGACGTTGTCCGCTGTAAAGGTGCCTCTACATCACTGCAATGAGGCGGGCGAGGCGCCGGTAACGTGGGCCTCCGTGCTGCTACTACCTCGTCCTATACTCTTGGTTGTATCAGGACTCGTAGTAATAGCTGAGGTTAGATGTCCTGAGATGTTTGTTAAGATGCTGCTGCTTATCACTTTTTTGTCTCTCTCTCTTATTTTTTTTTTCTTCTCTCTCTCTCTCTCTCTCAAAGATGAATGTATGTGTGTGTGTGTGTGTGTGTGTGTGTGTGTGTGTGTGTGTGTGTGTGTGTGTGTGTGTGTGTGTGTGTGTGTGTGTGTGTGTGTGTGTGTGTGTGTGTGTGTGTGTGTGTGTGTGTGTGCGCGCGCGTGTGTGTATATTTACCTAGTTGTAGTATACAGGGCCTGAGCTACACTCCTGTGGTCCTGTCTCCGTATCTTTATTATTCCAGTTTTTCCTTCAGCTATATTGTAATTAAGTCACTTCTTTCTCTTCTTTCTTTAGTGTTGTTAGATACATTTCTTCTGATCTTTCGTCATATGTTATGTCTTCTAATTCTGGCGCCGTCTTAGTTGGAATTCTCTATTTTTTTCCTAATTTCAACCCATGCTTTTCCATCTTTTACTACTGTTCTCCTTTCCCTTCCTTTCAAGTAGTCTTCCATCAAGTTATTTAATGCTCCTTTCAATCCTTCAATGTGTTCCAACTTCCATAGTAATCTCATGTGCGGAACCTTATCAAATGCCTTTCTTTAACTCATGATATATGCAATCCGCCACCTCCGTCTAATTTCTTGTGTTATATTTATTACTCTTGAATAAAACTTAATAAGTTTGTGACACATGACCTTCCTGTTCTGAATCCAAATTGTCTATATGTTATCATTCATTCTCTTTCTAAGTATTCAGTCCATTGTTTTTGATGACTTTCTCACATATCTTACAGACTATGCTGGTCAGACACTGGTCTATAATCAAGTGGTTCTTCTTTGTTTTCATTTTTATAAAAAGTCATTATATCAGCTTTTTTCCATTCGTGAGCGACTTTTCCTGTTTTAATAGAACACTCAATCATATCATGAATTGGTTCAGCCATTTCTTGTAACATGTGCATGTGTGTGTGTGTGTGTGTGTGTGTGTGTGTGTGTGTGTGTGTGTGTGTGTGTGTGTGTGTGTGTGTGTGTGTGTGTGTGTGTGTGTGTGTGTGTGTGTGTGTCATTGTAGGTTAAGACCAGACTGTAAATTGACTTGATCTTGGCAAAGAAAGGTGTTTATTAAAGAAAAAGAAAAAATAAATATAACACATTAATTTAGATGCTGAGTGAAGCAAGGAAATGAAACAACAAAACAACTCAAACAAACGAAAATGAAACATAACTTAACGCCATAAAAATAAAATAAAATAAAAAAACTTATGAAGATGCATGTTATGAAAAAAATATTTAGAACTCGCAGGAGAAAATGGTTTATACATTTATACACAAGTGAGGATGCCAGTTGCCTCCAGCTGTTTAGTTCGTCTGGCAGCGGTGACGACGAGCCGAAGAGGAGCGACAAGCTGATGGTCAGTGTGGTGGTGGCGGCCACGGGTAGCGGACGTGTTGTTGTAGACTTTCTTGGCAGTTGAATGTCTATTATAATCACTGTTGTTAGTACTGATAGGCCAAGAAGATAAGGAAGGACGATCTGTGTGTTGAATCATCCTCTCTCTCTATATATATTTGTTCGTTGTGACTACTTCTGTGTTACATGTGGAAGGTTGGGAGTAACTAGTCTCTATCATCCCTCTGGAGTACCTTCAAGACTGTTAGCATCATAAGGTTAGTGACATACATACATATCATATTATAATATATTAATTCTTTATATATTATAGTTTATTTTATTCCATTTATAATTTCGTATCTTGTACTGAAGGAAAGGAAGTTATCATTGCAAGGAGTCAGTTCAAAGGCCTCTTCCTTCCTTCCTTCCATTCATACATTGAGGTTCTGTACGTGTACGTGTGTGTGTGTGCGTGGTGTGTGTGTGTGTGTGTGTGTGTGTGTGTGTGTGTGTGTGTGTGTGTGTGTGTGTTCCCAGCAGGCTAAGTGGAAGGAAGGTGGTGGTCGTGTATGTAGTAGGTTCTCACGAGGGTGAAAGTGGTTCTCACGAGGTGGTTCATTCTTGGGTGTGGAAGGTGATTGGTGGCGAGGGGCGTGGAGGACGGTGAGGCTTACGATGCTGCTTCCACGGCTCTTGTTTGTAATGCAACACACATCCTTGGCGGGAGGAACGTGTGGTGTTGTAATAGAAACACTCTTGCTGTAATAGATTATCCACGCCATTACGTATATTCATGTATCATAAGACGTGAGTTGATTTAACATATCATTCACATACATCAGTTGACACATATGTATAACAGTGTATTTTGTAATTCCCGGTGAGCTAGGAATGATAATGCTCTGGTTGACGACATGGTGATGGCCGGTATTTGTACGGTAAATTCAGGGTTGGGAGTGGAGTGAAGTGTTGACGACCAATCTTGTGGCTGGACCAGGGGCGGGAGATGGGGGTGGTGGGGGTGGGTGGGTGGGTGGTTGGATAGTCTACCGCTTTTACTGGTTGTTTGAATGATCGTGAATGGTTATGGAATCAGTCTTGTCCCGGATTTAATATTGCAGAGTGTCAAAGTGTTTAATATACTACATTCATTAAAGATGTATACTAATTTTACTCTTCACATGCCAGCTACGTTGCAAGTGTCTTTTGCCATAGTACACACACACACACACACACACACACACACACACACACACACACACACACACACACACACACACGTACACACACACACGTACACAGGTGATGAACAGCCATTGCCACCCCTACACGCTTCCATCATGTTATTATGCAGCCACTGTAGCCTGAAAGGGAACAGACAGGAAGCTTTCCCTGGACCACATAGCTGCGTGTCTGTCTGTGTCAGCCTCCGTTTGCACGTTTATCTAACAGGCTTCACTCTCAGTCTGCCTTCCTCCCTCCCTCCCTCACACACACACACACACACACACACACACACACACACACACACACACACACACACACACACACACACACACATACACGCCGTTATATGTGAACACAGGCATAACACGTTCAGTTGACTGGGCGTGTCCGGTGTCGTGGCTTGTTATGAAAGTAATAACAATAACTAATATTATTACTACTAATAATATCTATCTATCTATCTATATACCTGGCTTATATTCCACTTAAATGGGGAAGCCTTTTACGACACGCAGGGAATACGGTAATAGTATTATTGCTGCTCACACCTCATAATAGCAATAATTATACAATATTAATGATAGTAATAATGATAATAACAATAATGATGATGATAATAATAGTAATAATAAATTTGCAATAATGATTACTGCAATAATAAGTAAGTATAATACAACAACAACAAAAAGCATAGAAAGGCGCCACCACTGAGTCTCGTAAATACTGAAAGCAAGGTTTGCTACACTTGTTTACTCTCGTGCGTTTGGCTAACACTTCTCACAGCAAGAAAGTAGTACACACACACACACACACACACACACACACACACACACACACACACACACACACACACACACACACACCTTGGACGTATTTGTTAGTTAGTGTTTTATTGTAAGGATTTGAGACGATCCTTTAATCCTTGTATCCTTTTGATATGCATGATAAGATAAAACAATATTGATAATAATAATAATAGTAATGATAATAGTAATGATAATTATAATAATGATAAGATAAGACACGCTGCAGCAGCAAGGCAAGACTTAAGATACGAGGGAAATAAAACTGGATAACAACACACAGTTAATCATGGTTTCCTGTTATTTTTTTTTACAACATTCCTAACTTATCTCAAGGACTTAAAAACAATGTGAGCTTCCTTGTTTTCCTACAAGGCCTAGAATGTATTTATGACGTGGAATCCTTAATAGTTACATTGAATCTGTAAATTTATTGATCGAAAAACATATATCATTCGTGCCGGAACTAAACTGTTTTGGTTCACCTGAAGAGCGATTCTTGTCAACTTAGACCACCGCCAGGAAGCTCCGTTACACTAAGAATCATACACCCGATACCCTATCTTTAAGCTGCTGAGAGACACACAACTGCCTTTGGTATAACGAAGCGTTAATTCCAACAGGTATCGGAACCATGTAATCGTTCTTCGCATCAACAATTGTTAACGTAATTTTATGATGTGGTAGTAAGTCATCATCATTCCTCGTTCTGTCACACACACTACTTAACCCTCATCTCAGTTGTACATCCCGGGCTTGTGTTACGTTGTGTTTAATCAAAGCAAGGCTCATCACCTTCCTCCTTGAGCAGGACCTTTAAGAGTACGCTTGGCTGCTGGCCTCGTATGAATGAATGGAAGAGAGAGACTCGTGTTAATGTCATTGATTCTTGTGAGTCATTCTATCGATTCATTGAGTAAGCGCATGCGTACAAACTTAGTACTGTCTAGTATACAATGACGCTGGCGTAAATTTTCATCTCTGGACCTTACTTTGGATTCCTTATTTAATTATTCTGCTGAGATAACCTCGCAGCAGGAGTGTTATGGCACCTCAGAGGCTTGTAGTCCTACGTGAATGCTAAAAATACTATGAGTGAGGTACGGCGAGCATATGAATGGATTAGTTCTCGTACGGTGCGTTGCAGAGACTTCCTGTAGAGTTGTCACATGTATTATGCATCTTACCACGACTGCTACTACTTGCCCACCATCCGAAGTGCTCCACTCCCCCGCACAACGCCAAACTTTTGTAACATTCTACACATATTTCCGTGTGTCTGTCTGTCACACCTGAGTTTGGGGTTAAGTTGTGGCACTAAGAAAGAAAGAGAACACACACACACACACACACACACACACACACACACACACACACACACACACACACACACACACACACACACACACACGTTTCTTGGTTCAGTTTAACATGAATATTATATGAAACTAGACGAATCATATTTTTACCAACCATCACGATGCACAAATTAGAGTTGGCACAGTCGCAACAATTTTCTGGTTCATTTGCTGTCTGCCGCCGTGAAGCGTGCTGGCCCCCGTGACGAAAGTGTGGGAGGCAGCAGCGTTATGCGTCACTTTCACTGTTACATAGAGAAGCTGAACAAATCCAACACACGGATGGAGTTATTTTTTTATTATTTTTTTCTAGATGACAACAGATGATCGTTAACACTGCAGGGAAAGTGACTTAATGTGTGTGTGTGTGTGTGTGTGTGTGTGTGTGTGTGTGTGTGTGTGTGTGTGTGTGTGTGTGTGTGTGTGTGTGTGTGCGTTTGTGTGTTTGCGTTTGCGTTTTCAGGCTTTTATCCTAACATACACAAACATTACACATACAAAAAAACAAACATCACTGACTTTAGTATTGCGGTAAAGATAGTGTTGCTGGGGTGTGTTTGTGTGTTGGAACATGACAGGTGTGTGTGTTTGTGTGTTGGAACGTGACAGGTGTGTGTGTTTGTGTGTTGGAACGTGACAGGTGTGTTGCAAGGGTGTGTTTGTGTACCGATATGTGACAAGTGTGTTGCAAGTGTCGGGATGTGGGCTGGGGGAGGCAAACATAGTGAGAGAGAGAGAGAGAGAGAGAGAGAGAGAGAGAGAGAGAGAGAGAGAGAGAGAGAGAGAGAGAGAGAGAGAGAGAGAGAGAGAGAGAGAGAAGGGGGGAAACAAAAGGGAACCAGGAACAGTGGTAACAATGTGTCATATCATGGAGGTTACACAAACATCAAAATATCTCTAAAAACTACAAGCGCCCTTACTTCCTGAACGTGACTTGCCGCTGCGTGTGTGTGTGTGTGTGTGTGTGTGTGTGTGTGTGTGTGTGTGTGTGTGTGTGTGTGTGTGCGCGCGTGTGTGTATTGGGACGGGGTCATAAGGGACACACAGCTGGGCTTAAATTCCATACTCTTCATCGATCAGTTTTCTTTCCCTTCCCGAAAAAAAAGAACCCATTACAGGGACCTCTTTTCTATTCTAAGCTAAGAAAGGGACAGACTACAAAGAACCGTTGGCAGCAAGTGGACAATAACCTAACAGGTGACTTATACTCTGCCTTCACGTACTGTTATTATGTAAAGGAACCTCACCACTACGACGCGTCTCACGGCTCAGGGCACGGCAGGACTGTCTTGTACTAGAAAGAATGAGTAACTCTGTCACTCCTTTGATCTTTATTGCTGCTGCTCCACTGATTCTATATTCTCAAAAGGCAGGAATTGTTGTGTTTAATGTATGGTTAGTTTTTTTTACGCTTGGAGTGGTAGTTAGTATTCCTGAATCTTTGTTATGAATTGAAATATGTAGGCAGTATACGATTAAAAAAAAATAATAATAAATAAATAAAATAAAAAGTATTGCCAGTGTAGAGATGACAGCCGCTTGGACCTGGAAACGAGATGGAAAGAGAGAAGAGAAGATTTATGATCAAGTAAACATTTGCTTGGGGACATAAATCTTCCCTGACATTTCTTTTCTCTATAAAAGATTGACTCGATATCTATTCTTCATTTCGAACTGCCACCATACTCAAAGCTGTTTAATAAAGCTCTTGATGTTGTTGTTGTCGTGAAAGTGAACATTAATTAACGATCGACTCCCCGTGATCACTGTTTGTCGTTCATTCCGTCATTGGCTCTGATATTCGTACGTGTGAGTGTGTGGTACGGAGCTGACGGCGGGGACTGCATCAGACCAAGCCAATTAGTGTCGCATAATAGATGGGAGTGTAATGGTGTTGTTTGTATTTGTCATTAATCAACATAGTCAGTCTTGTTGTGCTGATAACGAGGAAAATAAATTGAGTATAGTAAATTCTTGTATAGTTTGAATGATTTTTATAGTCGTAATGAAAGGTAAAAAAATCTTGGTACAATATTTTTTGAAACTTAAGGTTGAACAGCTCAGTCCTTCTTGACTATGACATAAATAAATTGCATGTATACGAAAATTTACATGACTTTTTCAATATTTTCATTTCAAAACAAGACAAGGGATAATATTTTGTGAGTGCATTTGGTGGGAGTAAGAGTTTATTTCTTTCCCTTTTCCTCCACCTTGACTTATATACTTAACGAACTTCTTGCCAGAAAATCAAGCACCGCCATTACTATTAGGACAAGCCAAAAGTTCTTATCCATACCATGAAGTTTCTAATTATCTTTCCATGGCGTGAATCAACTTGAATTATTTCGTTCATGTGAAGCCAAAGTTTATCATCAATTTAAGGTGCGTCTTTGAGCGTCAATTACACCGACATGACCACGTAAAGGTAATTTTTGAAGATTGGGTAATAATCGTGTTTGTCAGACGCATCACACGCACGAACACACGTCACGATTCTACTGTGTCCTCGAGTCCACTGTGTTTTGTTATTTCACTTTTCTATGTGACATTACAACGTGAACCAATCGGGAGTCGTTCCAGTTTACGTGCAGGAACGGGCTGTTTCGTTCTGTGGCAGAAAAGAACCTCATATAAGACCGCCTGTATAGTATAGAGTCCCATTTCACCACAAACTAGACGTAGGATTGTGTCGCCGTAACAAGGGAAGTGATCTGTTAATGAAGGCGTCGCTAACATAACCTTGACGCTGATGTGGATCAAAACTGTAAAATTTTCCTTCCTTTCATCATGTCTTTATATACTGTTTTTCCTACCTTCATGTGGAAAATACGCCTCGAACATACATCTCGTCACGCCACGGTTTGCATGCGTACGTGCTGGCTGTAAAGGCCGGGAGCTTACTTGGTAACATAACTAACTAGAGATGAAGCAAGTCTTCAACTGCTTTAATCTAGCCTCAGGAATTTTCTACCACCACCAGAAATTTAAGGAAATATGATAAACACAAATAATGTGCAAGAACAAATAAAGTGAACAAGTTCACTCAAGAAAATATCCACTCAACCAAAATTTTTTTTTTTAAATGGCAACTCCATACAAAGAGGCGTCGATGTAGCTGCTGGTGCTGTGATGGTGGCGGCAGCTACCAGCAGTGTCGTACACTTGGAATCTGACGGTGACTAGCGACAGAGAGGTGTAGAGGGGTATCGGCTGAGGTACGTAGAAGTCAGTTACGTACTGGAGAGGAATACAACGCACGATGCGTGTTGGGAGGCGAGGACAGACGCCGCCCAAGCGACTGTCAAGCTCCGAAGGTGAGAGGCAGACAAAAAGATGCTCATAGGTCTTTACTGTCCTGCGTGGGGCGGCAGGGCAAAGGAGAGGCCCAAACGAGGGGGAGGGGGAGGGAACGACAACAAGTCATTACACCCACCCAATCACAAAGCTGAGTAGAAACAAGCAGACAAAAAACAACAGAAATAATCGCCCGAGTTCAACTACCTACTTGTGCGTGTGCGTGTGCGTGTGTATCGATGTAGTGTTACACTGGTATTTAATGTGCGGTTTCTAATCATATTTAGTTTAGTGTACTGAGGCCAGATTCCCTTTTTAAACGGAGATTCATGATGACGCTAACGACACAACAACTGTTCGAACCAACTATTTAAGAAACCCCGAGCATTCTGAACCACTCACTTCATGCTTCACTTCTATTACGTATGGAAACACTACTGTAGTGACACCGGATAAGTGGGCGTCAACTCTTCACCCACATAAGTATATCCAGTCGTAACGTAGCGGATTACTTGACAGGGAAGTGCGTTTGATAATAGTGCACAGTCAATAAACGTAAAGTGTGTTCGCATGCAACTCATTCTCCACTAATTTTGGCGGTCATGACATATTAAGGTGGAGGAAGGAGGAGCACACTAGATACTGCTTATTGTTCCACTCTAATTAACATTGTCAGGAAGGTGACAGTCCCCACGCAGAGAGAGAGAGAGAGAGAGAGAGAGAGAGAGAGAGAGAGAGAGAGAGAGAGAGAGAGAGAGAGAGAGGAGAGAGGAGAGCGAGGAGAGAGAGAGAAAGAGAGAGAGCAGGAAACCACTGGAGGGAGTGATTATATCGATGTTTAGTGTGACCTTTTAAGAGTTTTAGGCCTTGAAAACACACACACACACACACACACACACACACACACACACACACACACACACACACACACACACACACACACACACACACACCAGAATTTCATGTATGGTGGCCTCTCCTAATGCCCTTTCCTTTTTACTCTCCTTGGTCTCGTGGGATGCATTTCAGCCCCGCTTAGCAAAATGTGGGTCGCGCCTAACCAGCGGACTAATGCCTCCCTGGTGACGGCTCTTGCAATCAATCGTCTGAGCGCAGCCTTAAAGTAAAATAGCTTACGATCAGGCACTCCGAACAGCGTGAAGTGTTGGATCGTACGTATATGTGGAGGAACGTTTGAAATGTGTTAGATGTATGAACGTTTGAAGTGTGTTAGATGTAGCATGTCACTCTGGTACTTCGTTTACGTGTGCACCAGAAGCCTCCCTGATTATATATATAGAACTAGTGGTCCTTCATTATTATTATTATTATTATTATTATTATTATTATTATTATACTATTGACCCAAGGAAGCTAGACTTTAAATGTTACTGCACCATATAGTAACATCTATTTTATTCATTATAAGCAAGGTGCCACGTTTCTATCCAAATTAATGCAAATCTAGTAATAATGCCAAGCTATATTATTACAAAAAAAAATGTTGCATGCGCTATAAAACGAGTTGCTTTATCACTCGTCCTATTCACATGTTTACTTTTCAGCTTCGATCTCATATCTGTTTTGTAATCATTCATGCAAATCAAGGGGGAGAGAGGGAGGAGAGAGAGCAGCTTGGTGACCATTCGCTCGCTGTAGCAACACTGTCATTTTACCTTATTTCAAGTCACAAGTACTAGGAACCTGCACGTATATAAAGAACTACATTGAGTACATTCTAAGGAGAGCACACACACACACACACACAGCCTCCATTACCCAACGACGATCTGGAAAAGGAGAAATATACACTTAGCTTACTTAATATTCAATCCATCTTACTTACCTTACACTATATTACTCACAAGTTCATATCATAATTGGTGTTAATGTCTAATTCCTGAATATATATATGTTTGGATCTTTAATTTGAATACGAAAAACGAAGCCACAGATGTAAACAAGGGTGAATTTCCCGCAATTATTCTTACCATTTCACTAATCACTGTCACACATAATTACTATTTCAACAACTACCCTAGAGCCATCAAGAGCCATAGATCCTCTACCAAGTACTAATTAGTAATCATAATCATCACATTAAGAGTAATTAATAGTTTGGTTTCACCCTTACCACGTGTGACGATCCACTCACAGTCAGTGACTCACTCTCAATGTTAACTTTTTGTTCTGGCCGCGACGGTGGCGCCTCCAGCGGCCAGCGGGTAACACTACGCTGGCTCCCATACGTCTGACATTACCCACACCTTTTAAAAGCTCATTTTTAAGGATTTATCATGCCCACGAGCTTCACTGTCGATTTTAGGAGTTAGGAAATCCTTGTCTATCTGTCTATCTGTCTGTGTGTCTGTGTGTCTGTCTCGTGGCGGCGGTGCATAGCGGGTGTTGGGTCGCCGGTCTGGTTTGTTTTGTTCATCCTCAAGTCAATATTTACAGACAAACAGCTGATGCGCTAGAGTCCCGCGGCTTTGTCTTGAAATTCCTGGAGGTGGAAAGAAGAAATGATTGGCAGGCAGGACAATCACAACAGATTTCGTTGAGAGAGAGAGATAAAAAAAGAATAAGAAAGAGAAAATGCTCTGTTAAGAAACGTATTTCAGCTTGAAATTATGTGTATATTATATCTTTGATGGTAAACTGTATTTTGCTTTCGTATTTCTGTCACAGCTGGAAAGGAACTACATGTATACGTATTATTTGAAGGTAGTGTCTCGCGCATGCACGTGACGGCTCTCAACCCAAGCTCCGTAATAATCCACTTATTGAGCATGAAAGTCCACCAGAGCGATAGACAGATTCGTGAATGGAATCTGCTGGCGAGGAAATAATGAGGTTAAAGGATCATGAATTAATGTGATATTATTAAATGTTAACCACCTAACACAACTGTCTCTGTATGGTATTGATATGGATGATAAGGAAGACGAATGGATGAATGAAATTAAAAAGATGGATGGAAATAATAAGAACGTGAAGTAAAAAAAATTCGGGTAAAAAATAAGCCCACGTGGTTTTTTATTTTTTTTTATTTATTTATTTATTTTTAATGGGAGTTATTGTTTTTTTGTGAGTGGGGGAAAAGGTAAATTTTTGTTTTGTTTTAGCATCCTTGATTCTAATCGCCTTTGATTTAGTCATTCATCTTCTTTGACATCTTTGTTATTCAAGACTACACTAATTTGACGATGTTGTGTA
>JAPQNM010000013.1:3612020-3617020 GCA_029783475.1 Metacarcinus magister | reverse complement strand
CTGTTCAAATGACTGCCAACTTAAACTATCACACTGCGCTAACGAGGTAAAGATGAACACCACTACAAGGGTTGAAAAGTTGACAGGTGGGAGGCAAGCGATGATAAAGCTGATCAAAGGAGCAGCAATCAAGGGTTATCACCGCCCCTTCAACCATCAGGGAAGACCAGCATGTAATCCTCAGCATTGGGGTAAAGGTTAGGCTTCTGGTGTTCTGGTCAGGCACTTCTGCAAGAGAATGAATACGTTTATCTGACACCTTGCATACTGGAATCGAGGACAGAAGGTTAGCTTGGGGACATAAGAGAGTGAGGTGATAGAAGAACACGACCCCTAAGGCACCGTATAAATAGTGTATATACGTTTGGGTTTGCTATTGCGAATATTTTGCTCATATCATTATATTTATCAGCATCTGTCAGTAAGTATCTGGCCAATAACCACAACAGAGCAGTGGTGATGTCTGAACATGACAGCATCATCGAGGTAAAGAAGCACTGCACCGTCTGAGTGGTGTCGGCAGCGAGCGAGGTGCTTGAGAGCGTCATCACCACTCTCCGCCCAACACGCCTCAACCATCACCACCTGCTGTGTGTCAGGCAGTTCGGCTTCAAGAAGGGGCAATCAGCTCCTGACATGTGCATACTGCCGACGAGTGATTGGAACTCACTCTTGAAGGACGACACTCAACCGTTCTGGAAAAAATGAATATACTCCAGCTAGTTGAAATGGAGGATACCTTGGTGGAGTTGCTGTTGATACACCTCAGCAATCTGTGTGTGAGTGTTATCGTGAGTGGTTGTCAGTTTTCGTTGTAGGTCATCATAGCCTCACGCTTGTCTATTTAAATGACGCATGATTATTGAACTTCTTCGCCGATGCCTTTGGTGGTGATATTACATTGTCAGATCAATTTGAACACCGGGAGGAGGAGGAGGAGGTGTGCGTTCTATCCCCGATGAACGTGTTTGTCTTGCCACTTATGTCTCCAGGCGTTGACTCCCACAGACATAAGTGGCAGGTCAAGATCGTGACACGCAAGGCGAATTTTTTTTGTCGTTTCTTTGTCGCCCTTCAGAGGGATGTGGTGAGGCCTCAGGATGAACCTTAAAGTGTTGTAGGTCACGTCTAACCACAAGCTGCCTTTAAAGTCATACTAAACAACTCGCCTGGAAATAGTCGAGAAAGACGGCCTCCTTCAGGAGAATCTTTTGCCTCCTGGACAGAAGGGGACAAGTAGTGCTTTGAAGGACTCAGATCTTTCTTCGTGGAGTATTCGTGCCTTGCCTTGGACGGGACAGCCAGCAGACAGACACTTACAATTCCTCGACAAGCTGCCAACATTATCATTTAACACAGCAAGTCCAGACACTATAACACAAACTCCAGTCATCAGCAACTGGAAGATGTAACTGGTCTTGCAAAGCAGCACGTGCAGCAGCATTAGAAGGCCCATCTACAGCCCTTGTTGAAGTGAGTGCGACAAGCTCAGGTCACAATGAGGGCTGTAGAGAGAGAGAGTTCCTGCGGCAGTTGTCCTAACTTGGCATCACCAGAGGCAGGTTGCGAACACTTGCGTGAAGTGGTGGAACAAATTATCAGCATCCAAGCCGAGCATCGAAGGCTTGTTTGTATATCAACGAAAACTGGTGAACGTTCGGCTGACTGGCTAAGGTAAATATTTACTCAATCATTCAGTAATTGTATTATCTATAAAGGTCAGGCTTTAAGGGAAATGACATTGACAAAGCCATTCCTTTTGTTGAAAAATGTGAAAAAAGTGTGTGAATATGAGTGAAATTTTTAATAACATACATTTGACGGTATTGGGAGAGACACTGTGTAAGGGTGTGTGTACACTGTGTAAGGGTGTGTGTACACTGTGTAAGGATGTGTGTACACTGTGTAAGGGTGTGTGTACACTGTGTAAGGGTGTGTGTACACTGTGTAAGGGTGTGTGTACACTGTGTAAGGGTGTGTGTACACGGTCAGGATCACGACCACCTGTGGCTGGCAGGTGAAAAATTACACTCCATCTGTTTCTGTCGACCATTCTATGTAATTTACTGAGGCACATAACAATGGTATTTCTGGTGCTATTCTTCTCAAGCGTCAAATCGAGTCCAACAAACACTTACCATACATCATACCGTTGTGGGAGGATACCTTCAACTACTGTGACAAAGATCAGCATTCATATTCTCATTAATCTACAACGAAAAATATTCGCTGTTGAGTCTTTCTGCTTCATCTCGGGGAATACATTATTTGTCATGTAGAGTGAAGTATTTTTCATATCAATATCATTCAAAAGATAATTGCATCTTGTGTTCAATACCTGTATGCAGAAACATGAATAAAAACTTAGGTAAATAATTAGCGAGGTAGCGACAAGACAAAATTTTCCTTTATAGATATGGTGGTTATATATGTACAGAAGCTTTCATTGGTATGTGTGTTGTATGTGAACCATGTTTTGTTATTTAGTACAGCCTCACTCTAGGGAAATACAACCAGTGGAAAAAAAATGTGTAGATGCTCGTATACATAAAGTAGAATATAATGTCATGACAGGTAATGTTTCTCTCCTGTATTGGTTTTTTATATCCAAACTTTGTCGAGAACTTTACTGAGAATTGTATTTATAGCTCCATTATATATTAATTAGTCTTTCTAGTATAAATGTCAAGTTTGGAGACTTATAACCTTCCTTAGAACACACTAGACTGTACTATATTTATATTTGAATCTTCCCATGCTTGCAAGTTTGATGCTCGTGTATATTGACAAAGCCTCTAGAACCACCACCACACCAACACCAACACCAACGCAATGTAAAGGTTTCGAGAAAGAAGTATAACCTAATATTAACATCACTCCATGATTTAACATTACAAGTCCCTCCAAACACTCATGATGTAACGTAACCTCAGTTTGGGATCCACTGCTATACAGGGAAGTTTTTCGATCTAAAAGTTTCCTAGTAGTCGATTGCTTAACATAGCTACGTAGTAATGTATTTTTTCTTTCTATTGTGAATATACCTGTGCTGTTACATATTGAAAAGTTTGACCCAAAACTCGTCTATACTTCCCGATGACATTTCGTTGCTCAGACTTTTGGTGATGATGTTCTAGGAAGTAATGTTTCTCGGTTATATAAAGAGCGGCGGAAGTTTCTCCATACATCACCCTACACGCCGTAACTAACTAAATTTCAAGTGGTTCACAGACATTATACCACTTAAGGTTTTTAGTTAAAGCCTTGAAGGTGAAAAAAAAAGTGGAAAAGTTTTTGAGGACAATTGGCTTACATTTTGCGCTAAGTAGCCATTATCGCACACACTTTTCTGCTACATTTTAGATAACTGGCTTAGGAAATATTCCAGCAAGTTCTGTTTCCCTTCATGAGACATTTTACTGTTTGTGATACTCGTGTTCTGACTCACATTTTTACCTAATAGATGGTGTCAGTATCACTTCTCTTTCTGTATCATTTATCTTTCTTTTGACGTCTCTTTCTCTTCCACCACCACCACCACCACCACCACCACCACCACCACACCACCAACAACAACACCACCACCAACACCACCACCACCACCTCAGGCACGGCTTCCTTTGTCAAGTATTCCACAACTTGCGAGGCAGCTTCTGCATCTCATTGGAAATATCAACATGTGTATTTCATGTTATTCATGCCTTGTGGCCTTCTTAAAAATTCCTCTTAGAGCAGAAATGTATGTGTGTGTTTGTGTGTTTCAGTGCAAGGTTGGTGTTCATTGAAGTTTCACGCGGTTCAAATTATCTTGCTTCAGTTTCGTTGCCTTTTCAGGGTTAAATAACGTACTGGGAACAATTTTTACTACTGACTCTATAACATAAAACTTTACTTAGAAATAATAAATCACAAAGGATAGTGAAGTCTCTGCCTGTAACTCCTCACAGCAAGATGTAGAACAGTGTAATTACTCCCTTGCGCTCTTTATGTATGTTCTGTAAGCCACTACAACCAATGATTACTGAATACAGGAACGTTGCTGAAATTTGATGAAGTAAAAGACGAAGCGATAACTTCCGTGCCATCACATACATGGTGATCTGGTTGAGACTGAAATGTGAAGACCATTTTCCTGGTGACTTAGGGATGACTTAAGGATGTCTTAGGGATGTTTTAGGGATGATTTAGGGATGTCTTAGGGATGTTTTAGGGATGATTTAGGGATGACTTAGGGATGATTAAGGGATGAAGCTAAAAGATCGATGTCGAATACAAAATCTTCGTTCCTTTAGTTAAGGGGTTGTGGGGGTTCCAAGGCTATTTAAGTTTTCATCCGACAAAATCGATATAAAACATAATGCAAATCAATATAAACCAGTTAAATTTTGTTGGGAAGTGAGGTTGGTCTTCAAAAAAACTAAAGGAACTAATTTTTTTTCTCTTCAAACATTGAACTTTAGGCTTTGTCCCTAATGATGCTGAAAGCTCAGTAACTTGATTAATAGTGGAAGATTTTGACATTGATTAACCCCTTTCCCTTTCCGAGATAAATAATGTCAGTGCTTAGCCTCGATTCTTTTTTTCATAATTCTTTCATTGATTTGGAATAATGTTCTCATGTCAAGAATATCATATACAGTGAAATCCTAATGGTGATGGAGAGTGATAGTGTGAACAATGGACACGGCATGGAGGGAGTGTATTCTGATGCATTCACCCCACGCGTAGGTGTCCTAGGCTGCCAGTTGCAATGGTGTGAAAACAAAAGCAAACTAGACAATACAGAACTATAACGAGGAGGTTCGTTAGACATGCTGTGAGTTGAGTTGCTTCCGTGGCTGGTATTAATTGAGCCGCGTTTCAGGTCTGTTTCTTTTTATCTCTTTAAAATATCGTTTCATTTAACATGCTTGGTTTGTTTTGAATCAATGTTGCCTAATTAGCAACTTTGGAACTCACGTCAGTAATGTGTGCGTGAGTTGGGAAGCTTGAACGCACTT
>JAPQNM010000013.1:3604520-3607020 GCA_029783475.1 Metacarcinus magister | reverse complement strand
CACTAAGCCTATTCTTACTCCCTATGTACAGCACACACACACACACACACACACACACACACACACACACACACACACACACACACACACACACACACACACAAACAAACAGAGAGCCACGCCTGCGTCCGGAATAGTGCCACACCCACTCCCAAGCACGCCATGCACACACACACACACACACACACACACATACACACACACACACACACACAAACACCCACATCCACCCACACCTCCACCCACCCACCCACCCACAGATTAACACGGACACTCATACCAGCTAACAATACACAGATGGTAAAGGGAGGGAGGAAGACTCGTCTGGTTATTCCAAAAATCAATAGAAGCCTTACTGGCCCTCTCCCTCTCTCTCCCTCTCTCTCTCTGCCTCCAACCCGCCCGCCCGCCCGCCCGCCCGCCCCGCCCCGCCCGCCCGCCCCTGCCATCCCCCACTTTCCCTACCCCCGCCTCCACCACCTATTTCCCCCCTCTCTCCGTCCTTCCCTTCTTCTACTCTTTCCATTTCGGCCCCCCCCCCTCCCTCTCCCTTCTCACTGCTATGCCTAACTGCCTACCACAGCTTCAAGTAAAACTGAGAGAGAGAGAGAGAGAGAGAGAGAGAGAGAGAGAGAGAGAGAGAGAGAGAGAGAGAGAGAGAGAGAGAGAGAGAGAGAGAGAGAGAGAGAGAGAGACCACATGTACCTTATAACCTGTTAATTAAAAAGTTTCCATGTTCAGTAAACCTTTTGGTGACCTTTTTGTTCCTTGTATTAATTTATTATTATTGTTTTCACTGCTTGACGTGAATGTTTAGATTGGAACGACTTGGAACGTTGGATTAGGAACGAACCAACAGGTAAATCCTCCTTAACCCCTTTAGGAATTTTATATCATGTGCATTTGTTTCATAAAATACTTCTTTGTTGTTGTTGTTGTTGTTGTTGTTGTTATTGTTCTTTTTCTTTTTTCTTCTTCATCTTCTTCTTCTTCTTCTTCTTCTTCTTCTTTTTTTCTTCGTAATTTCTCCTTCATTTGGCTAGAGGTGGTCTCAACATTTTGATTAAACATTCATTAATCTCTCAGCTTTTTTTTCTTCTAATTTTTTTCAAGATCACGATTACATTTTTATTTCCAGACAATGTTGGTTTGCATTCGTTACACCATTAGAATGTGATGCTAAAAAAAATATGTCCTAGATTTACATTAAGCTTGGTAGTAAAGTTTCATTAATTTAAATAACGTCATTTTGTGAGGGAAGAATAATAATTGATCGGCTGTCTTGTGGTAAAAAAAAATTGTGCCTATGAAACAAGTAGTGTGTGTGTGTGTGTGTGTGTGTGTGTGTGTGTGTGTGTGTGTGCGTGTGCGTGCGTGCGTGTGTGTGTGTGAATACGAGAGATGAAGGAAAAAAAAACCATGAAACTAGGAGGGGAATCTGAAAGGAAAACAGTAAAAGTTATTCCAGTTTAAGATAAAAAGAAAAAAATAAATTCGAAAAAAAATGGAGCAGGCAGGCAGGCAGGTGGGGAGGGAGGAAAAAGCAACGCGTGCGTGGAGAGGAGGAGGAGGAGGAGGAGGAGGAGGAGGAGGAGGAGGAGGCATAGTTTGAGGGGAAAAAATGAAAAATAAAAACTGATAAAGATAAAGAGGGAACGTACAGAGAGAGGAACCAAAAAAAAAAAACAAGTTGAAATAAATGTAGTCAGTATGAAACAGACAGAAAAAAAAGCTTGGAGTTACGAAACTGAAATCAAGTTGAACAGATTTAGCAAAAGAGAAGAGAAAAGAAACACAATGATTCTAAAAGTGTTACATAGAATCCACGTGGTCTAAATGATGAGAGGGAAAGGAAAGAAACGTAAAAAAAAAATAAAGGAAGACGTGAAGAAGAGGAATAGATGAGAGACGAGAGAATATACGAATATATTCAAAGTTGGAAGGAAGCCAACAAATGGAAACGGAGTGGGGGGGCGGAGGAGGTGGAGGGGGAGATCGCCCCCTCCCCCCCACCCCCCACCACTGCCTGAATGTAATTTTAACGGAATGAAGGTCGCATGAGAGAAAGGAAAAGGGAGATACACAAGAGGGAGGGATGAAAGGAGGGAGGAAGGGGAGGGAGGTAGGTAGGTAGGTCACATGCAAGGAAGAAAAGACCAAAATAGAAAGGTCAATCGAAGAGAGAAAGAGAGAAAGAGAGAGTGAGACACAGAGAGAAAAGGTCAAGGAGGAAGAAAATGCCAAAGAAAGAATTAAGAACAAAATGTGTTGGACCATTGTAAGTAATTCTCTTTCTTTGTGGTGTAATGTTCCTCACGTTTGTTTTGAATAAATACCAATAACCGAAGAAGCACAAGATCAAAAGCAAAAACAAGAGCAAGATCAAGAGCAAGAGAGAGAGAGAGACTTCCATCATCAAATCTCACCATGAAACTCCTGAGACAAGTGACCGCTGGCAGATTAGCATGTGAATGAGGGAGCTAAATGCAGGTGTTTCTCC
>JAPQNM010000013.1:3597020-3602020 GCA_029783475.1 Metacarcinus magister | reverse complement strand
AGCTTTCTACGCATATGTATAAAAAAAAGAAAAGAAAACTGGTTAGAAAAATGAAAAACGTGTTGCTTGCAAAGTGTATTGAGACGCGAGAAAAATACATCACTAGGGTGTATATGTATTTTTTTGGCGGGAAAGCGTGTTGTGTGAAATTGAGGACAAATAAGGAAAAACTGTAT
Organism: Metacarcinus magister; assembly: GCA_029783475.1. NCBI lineage: Eukaryota > Metazoa > Arthropoda > Malacostraca > Decapoda > Cancridae > Metacarcinus > Metacarcinus magister. The sequence goes on along the minus strand of JAPQNM010000013.1, from coordinate 3,601,844 downwards.
TGAGAGAGAGAGAGAGAGAGAGAGAGAGAGAGAGAGAGAGAGAGAGAGAGAGAGAGAGAGAGAGAGAGAGAGAGAGAGAGAGAGAGAGAGAGAGAGAGATATTGGGTATAGGTTCCAGGGTTGGATATAACAGGTGAGGAACATGGATAGAGGAAGGGAAATGGAAGGGGAAGGGGAAGGGGGAAGGGGGAAGGGAAGGGGAAGGGGAAGGGAAGGGGAGGGAAAGGGAAACACAACGGAAACGGAAAGTGATATTGACGAAGTAATAACAGCGTCGTGGCTTATCCTTCTCCCTTTCTTCATTCCTTCCTTCCTTCCTTCCTTCCTTCCTTCATTACTTCATTCATTCATTCTTTCTTTCCTCTCTCCTCTCCTCCTTTCCTTCCTTCCATCTCTCCTTTCTTCCTTCCATCCTTCCTTCCACCCTTCCTTTCTTCCTTCCTTTCTTCCTTCCATCCTTCCTTCCTTCCTTCCTTCCTTCCTTCCTTCAACGTAAATAAGTACCGTAGATTTAACAAATTTAGATGTCTTCAATAAGGACTTGCTGGGTGTGAAATCAGTACCAACACTTTCTTACACCTCGCCTTTCCAAATCCATAAAATAAAGGTATAAATTTTCAACAATATGACGACAGTGTTAAAAATTTCAGCTTTGGTTTAAATCATCCTCGTTTTCTCTCCTCTTAGGAAAATTATTTGAAGTCAATGTGGAGGAGAGATGTAGGCGGGAGGGAGGGAAAGAATGAAGCAGCTGAGGCGGGCAGACAATGGCAGAAAGAAAAATGAATGAGGATTGAAGGATGGAAGTCGTGAGAGGTGAGAGGCTTTGCTTGCTCCCATCTCTCCTCTCTCCCTCTCCCCCCTTGGTTCCTATTTTAGGCTGATGGCGTGAAGAAAGAACTCATTACCAGCTAAACGAAGAAATAACTGCATATAAAGATGTGAATAATATTATTTTGATCAATAGTTAATCATTATGAAAAAAAAAATTGATAAGAGACAAAAATTGGTATATAATAATTTTTGAATCTCGCGCCAAAATCAAAATGAAGCTGTTTGTGTTGTAGGACAAGTGTTGTTGCTATGGTGTATCTCCCTTGTCGTCCACCCACACCCACACGCGTGCAATTACAGTAAAACATCCTCGTATTGGCCTTCGATTTATTGGAGACTCCCTTCACATCGGGCAGTCGTGCAGTCACGCTACCTACACAACCTTCCCTCTACCTCCTTGCGACCCTCCAGTTACCACGTCTTTCTGGAACGTCATTTATATTCACGCAACGTCACTCTGCCTTCTAGTGACCCTTTGGAAGTTAAGCCGAGGACGAGGCAAAATTTGAATGTCTCCGTAAAGCTGAAAGTGCTGAAAGAACACTACTGGGCATGTCACTATGAGAAAAAATGAGAAAAATAGGTGATTTTATAAAATATTCACTGGAAAGAAAACGGAGGAACGTTGCATTGTGAAGGTAGAAGGAGGTGGGTCGAAGGCAATATTCTACTCGTTGGCTTTTGAGGAAATCGATGAATTGGTTTATGAATGGCACGCGTCAGAGGCGGAGTGTGGTCACGGTGAGGGAGTTCAGAGAGTAGGTCCGCGTCAGGCTAACCACCTCGGGGACAGTACCTTCATGGGCAGTATGTGTTGATTCTATTAGTTATAAAGGTGAAATTGTATCCTTTTCGTCTTCTTCCACCCTAAGAAATAAAAGAAACGGCTGTTCAGAAAATATTGAGCGTGGCAGAGAAAGTGAGGTATTTTTTCCCGAACATCTGATTAAGTAAAGGCTGAACCTGGTCTTGAGTTCTTTTGTATTTGTAATGCCGCGAAAAGGGACTATTTTGGCAGTCACTTTGGGGAAATAGACAAGCGGTTAGTAATGTACACAACACAGTAGGAAGCTAAGGCAATGATAACCTTATTTTCATGCTTTCTATGTAAACGCGAACATTTCACTCACTCGCCAGTTATTATTATCCTCACAAGCATCATCTTACCTTTGTTTGTTGATCATTACCAAATCTGCTTTGTATGATTCAATGCACAAATCTTTTAATCCAATGGTTCATAGTCTTGGGGCTCAAATATCACTCATTATCGTGAGACTTCACAATGCACACTCCTTCAGACAAAGCCAAGTGTGTTTTATCTTTCAGACAAAGCCGCAGGCAACCCTTCCTTGGTGAGCTGGAAGCAATGGGTGTAAAATCAGTTATTTCCTTGCATTCAAACACCGCTCATCCACCACTGTTTATGGATCAAGAGAAGGAAATCATTAACACTGCCAACGGGTTTACTGGATAAGGTTCTGAAAACATTATCTGGTGTTGAAAGGTAGAAGAAACGCGTAGAGAAGGTCAGATGAACACCACTGACAACATAACAGAGAATAATTACATTAACTATAATTTCAAGGCTTGCATCGTTAACATAGATACCAAGACACGAGATTAACTGTAAGAACTTTGGTAAATACGTGGTGGAGGTTTTTGACTAACCAAACATCAATCAATGACTAGCTGGAGGTGCCTCGAAATATAGCAGACCAAGACCACGTACCTTCAAGTAGGTGTGTTTGCAGTGTCAAAATAATGAGACATGGCTGAAGGTTGGAACAATTAAGTAAGTTTTCTCAGGACAAAGATAAGAACATATCGGCTTAATAGCTTGATTATCTGTTGTGCGTTGGTCTTTGTGTCACGTAAAAAGAGTTTGGGATGAGGTTTGGAAGCCGTCGGATGAACGGGGAAGTCGATGGTGTGTGTGGGTGAGTCCATTACACTGCCTCGCTAGAGCACTGCCCGTTCATGCATCTTCCCTGATAATCCTTTAATAGCGTGAATAAAACGCTGAATATCCATTATATCACGTTAAAGATAAAAAATCTATAACTATCGCATACTTTGTCAAAAATCAAGACGATTAAAAAACTATTCATTGATTCATAGTTATTATTTCCGTTGTGTGTTCCCGTGATTAGCTAAATTATTTCCAAGAGTCTTTCACATTTGTTACTCTTCTTCATGTACACACTCAAGCGTCGCCTCCGAGTCAGCTCTCCACCGTTTTAATGTTTGCAGTCTGATAATGCGGACTCGAGGCAACAGGATCAGACTAGGGAAAGACCACCTCAGGAAGTTTGCGTTTCAAAGAGGGAAAAACCTAAGTAGAAGAAGGAGGAAGTTTCAAAGGAACTCTTGGCTCCTAGAATTGAGGCGCCCGAGAAGCTACTTAGGATTATAGACCAAAGAGGTGGAGTCTTTAGTCCTTTCTTTGAAGACTCGGCGAGGGTGAAGGCGGCTTGATCTTGTGCATAGGAAAACGTGAGCCAAGTCAAGATTAAAAACATCTTCAAACCAGTTTTGTCTCTCCGTTAAAGATAAGACGATTTTATGATAATTTCACAGAAGCTAAGGTAGACATTTCGCTTCAATTCCTTTATTTCGTTTACGTAAAAAACTTTCTGTCTTTCTTCAGTTGAATGATGAAAGGTTTTGATTATTATTAAACTTTGTGACAATATATGTTCAAATATTCTACATTCATAAACATAGAAATCAAGCAATTTATTTTTACGAAACAGATAAAGAAGTGTTTGTTATATAAGCTTTTTTTTTCCATCTGCAAATTGGTTTAGTTATTTTTTTTATAATTTCTTTCGTGAACACTCGCATGACTTACAAACAAAATGAATTAACGATATTGTTTTTCATATCAATTTAATATTTTATAAACTAATAACAATACCTGTGAAAAAATATATTCATGATACTCGGTAAAGGGAAAGGTTCATAAACATAAAATTCTTAAAATGATTAGGACTTTGATGACGAATTTTTCCCTCAGAGCAACGGGTGACTTGCACACACACACACACACACACACACACACACACACACACACACACACACACACACACGTACACACACACGCACACGCACACACACACACGCACACACGCACACACGCACACACGCACACACACACACACACACACACACACACACATGAAAAATAATAACTCCACCACTTACTGTGATTTTCTATGTATTAATTTATCAACTCATTTTCTTATATATTTATTTATTAATTTATGTATCTTCACTGCAGTGGACAGAATACATTGTACAGCACAACCCTTACATATTTCTATCAACACGTATGTAGGTCAGTAATTTCGTTGCTTTTGGTGCATTATTTGAACACTTATTTTTTCCAGTATCATTAACCTTATTTACTACTACTGCAGCCTTAGCGTTAGTTCCTTCGTCAGTGTTGGTGCCCGATGGTGGTGGTTGTGGTGACTCTAGACCTTAAATTTTGTCGCCCGAGCAGTGTGGGTTTTGTAGACTTTCCTTCAATATTTCATATGTTCATCTAAAAATTCTTGAGCGCTTGAAAGAAGATACGGTGTGTGAAATTTTGCAATTTTAAGGCAAGGAGACAGGCAGGCAGGCAGGCAGGCAAGCAGGCAGGCAGGCAGGCAGGCAGGCAGGCAGGCAGGCAGGCAGGCAGGCAGGCAGGCAGGCAGGCAGGCAGGTAGGCAGGTAGGCATCTTATTACTTAACCTCCCGGCTCTTATAAGCATCGATTCACGAGTATCAATATTGTGAATCTAAATACTTATAAAACAAAGATGCAAAGAGATAAATAAACAGATGTAGTAAAATTATATGAATTCTGATACTCTTTCACACTCTTATCTATGTAATATAATCTGATACCTCCTACTTACTACATTTCAGTTATGCTATTTTCATTCCTCGACTTCACGCTAAAAAAAGCAAATTAAAGCCACGTCGTTTGTATCCTGAGAAAGT
>JAPQNM010000013.1:3574520-3592020 GCA_029783475.1 Metacarcinus magister | reverse complement strand
GGTGTGTGTGTGTTTGTTTGTGTGTGTATGTAATGAGAGAGAGAGAGAGAGAGAGAGAAAAAAAAAAGATGTAACACTCGGCACCTCAACACGTGACGCTCTTGTCCTAAATACAAAGTGACAAAACAAAATATAAACTTACGTCAAATATTTGGTATTCAGGAAGACCATTCATTTGAACGGACACCTGGACTGACAGAACTCATTTTGAATTCCATCGCCTGATCGGTGGGAAGAATCAGTGTAATTTGCTTGGTCAGATTTATACGTTGCTGAATATCCAGGTGGTGTGTGTGTGTGTGTGTGTGTGTGTGTGTGTGTGTGTGTGTGTGGGTGTGGGTGTGGGTGTTTGTCTGTGTCTGTGTGTGTGTTGTGTTAATACATTTCTCTATGTGTTTGTGTGTGTGTGTGTTGCATCAAAGGTCACGTCCCTTGATCTGGAAGGCTCATCTGGATGGTGTGCACGTCCGTGTCATGGTTTTTTCCTTGTAATGCACCAGTCCACTGAGCTGCACCGTTGAACATTTATGCTTCCACCTTGATGTAGGTCAGGATTGCACATTTTCTGCCCTTCAATTTACCTTAACGGCGTCAAGTATTGGGTCACTATTGAATTATGTCAAACTGTCAAGTGTATTACACGTCACCCATTAAGTTATGATCGTCTCACCCATCGAAGAAAGCTACTCAGCCAACATTAAATCCTTGCTTTCGTGTTGAATTTCTCGTTGCAATAAATAAAAAAAAAACGTGCTTATTTCACGGTTTGGGTCTGAAGTGCTAGTAGGTTTATTTTTCAATGCATGGATGGCTGACGTGTAAGCTTATTTCTGAAAACTTGTATGGTCGGCATCCGCTTGTGGTGAAAGCAAGATTATTTGATTTTTATAGGAATGCCTCTTTTACATCTACCTAATCTTCTTAGCTTGTGCAAGGAAGAAGGAAAAATATATATCAAGGTTAGGAGAATCATGTTGCTCCTCCCTTTACATTAGAACTTAAGCTTAAAGATGTTGATTAAAGATTTTTACGGAGCGGAGCAAGTAACTTTGTGTAATATTACGAGGGTTACAGATCTTTTCTCCTCTTAACATACTCAGCGTGTCTCATGGTGGTTATTGTCTTGCTGCAGTTAGATCATTGGGGATGCTGCTTGTGCCTTATGTAGATGCTGCTCCCTAGTGTATGTTGCAATCCCGACACATCACAGCGTTGGAGAAAAAATGATGTTATAGCAAAATAATGGATGTTTTTTTTTGTTTTATTACAGTGAACAATTTTAAGCTTTTCTGTATATAAATTCAGGTGGTTACCAAAAATATTTACCGAAGTGCGCGCTACACACACGGAATGATTTTTGTTTGTAAGAGAAAATTAGTTTTGCAGAGTGCATTTGGCATTCATCTCTCTCTCTCTCTCTCTCTCTCTCTCTCTCTCTCTCTCTCTCTCTCTCTCTCTCTCTCTCTCTCTCTCTCTCTCTCTCTCTCTCTCTCTCTCTCTCTCTCTCTCTCTCTCTCTCTCTCTCTCTCTCTCTCTCTCTCTCTCTCTCTTTGTAGTCTCTCACCTCAAAAGTTTACATTCGTCAGGTGGAGAGGCTTGGAATTAAGGTGGATCAGTGTGGCCTGCACTTCCTCACTCGGGTGGAGCCTTTCCTCATTCCTGTGGATCATTCCATTACGACGGGATTGTTTGGAGTACTGTTGAGAGGATGTGAGAGGATTCCCCAAACCCTCCATCCATGTCGTCTGGCTGGTAGTTTAATTAGTTTCATGGTCTTTTTATACGTTCGTGTTGTCGTTTCCTTGGTTATTTATTAATTGTATTGCGTCTTGTGTGGTTTGAGTTATATGTTTATGTGTGTGAATTTGCTCTTTTTTGGCTGTTAATGGTATTGTATCTTTTGTTATTTATCTGGAAAAACAAGCATAAGAGGAGATTCAGAGAGCAAGAAAAAAAATGCCAATCGTCCTGTATGGCCAGAATATTCCTGGTTAGTGCTGCTGCGACTATGCTTTTTTGGGGACCCGTAGAGTGGACAGTTTTTAGAAAGGATACCTACTCTCTCTCTCTCTCTCTCTCTCTCTCTCTCTCTCTCTCTCTCTCTCTCTCTCTCTCTCTCTCTCTCTCTCTCGCACGCAGAAGAGAGAGAGAGAGAGAGAGAGAGAGAGAGAGAGAGAGAGAGAGAGAGAGAGAGAGAGAGAGAGAGAGAGAGAGAGAGAGAGAGAGAGAGAGAGAGAGAGAATCTTTATATCTGCTCCCTCCTTTCCAGTGCAACCTTTGTCCACCTGCAGATTACAGTGTCGACTTTTCTTGTCGTGTTCCAGTGGTGATCGATTTAAAAAGCGCCAGAGTGACAATACCCTAGTTGCTGCGTCAAGTTTTTCCCGCTGGATGGGATGTGTATCAGTTACAATCGGCTTTTCCAACTTCTCTTTGCAGGAGTTGTCTTTGAATCGTAGTGACCTTTTTATTAAGTCAAATATTAGATTCATCAGATTTTGTTTTCCGGTGCAATTTAGACCGCAATAGTTGTATCCTAACCTAACCTAACCTAACCTAACCTAACCTAACCTAACCTAACCTAACCTAACCTATTCCTTTCTCTCCTATACTAGCCTGTTAGTTGCTAGTGATTCCCTTATGATTCTTACACTTGCGTATCCTTCACATCACTGCTTCATTCCTAGAAATACTCTTAACTCAAATTATACATCCTTTCCTGAGCTCATTTTGGCCTCAACACAACAACATTTAGAAGCTGGGAAATGCAAGAAAGGAGGAACAGAAACCAAGCTTAACTAACCTCCTGCTATTACAGTAAGCAGTATATTTCTCTACATAATGAGAGGCAAGAGTTTTAAAAGTATTTGATGAGTCTATTAGTCGTGAGGGATCATGCCAATTTAGTGCTGAGACGCAGTGGATGGGTCGTGAGGGCGGTGGTGGGTGACGGGGGTCGAGGGATGGAAGGCAGGAGGTCAGGGCAGGTTATAATCATTAGCCAGTCAGTCAGTGATTCTCGTGGTCCAAAATTGGTTCCTGGTTATGGTCATTATGGCAGTAAGGTCACCCTGGAGTGGCGTGTAAGGTTAAAAGAAGGTCAAACTCAGTCTCTTTATTCTGTTCACTATTCTTTGCTCTCCTTCCTTCCTTTTTCTTTTTACCTCTTCTTCCTCCTCCTCCTCCGCCTCTTCATTCAGGTTTATATACGTTATTCTTGGAAGTATATTCATGCAATGTTTACTTACTTACTTCTTGCATCTTACTCACTTCTTCTTCCTTATCTTCTTCCTCCTCCTCCTCTTCCTCCTCAATCCTGGGCCCACACTTCGATCGCTCTCCTCATCCTCCTCATTCATTAACCTTCCCACCTTCCCACCTGTCCCCAGCCACCTTGCCTCCCTCCCTTGGGCGCAATTACCATCACTTTTCTCTCTCACTCATTCTGTCTTCCCCTGATACCTCCTCCTCCTCCTCCTCCTCCTCCTCCTGGTCTGCTTACCTTATCTGCGGGTATTTTCCATATCTTTCTCCTATATCTTCTTCTTCTTCTTCTTCTTCTTCTTCTTCTTCTTCTTCTTCTTCTTCTTCTTCTTCTTCTTCTTCTTCTCGTACTAGTAGTTGTATGGCGCTTCCTGGATCCGCTCTATTTACCTCTGATGGTGATAAGATGGTGGTGGTGGTGGTGGTGGTGGTGGTGGTGGTGGTGGTGGTGGTGGTGGTGGTGGTGGTGGTGGTGATAATAATGTTGGGTCTTTTGTTACGTAGATGTATAGTACTGTATTGTGTGTCGTGGCAGTACCTCTATAGTGCTATGGTACTGTCCCCTTCCTTCTTTCTTTCTTTCTTTTATTTCCTTCCATGTCTGTCTCTCTTTCTCACCTTTTTTTTTTGCTATATCTATTTTTACTCTCTTTTTCTTTCTTTCTTGTTTCTATTTCTATCTCTCTCGTGTTGTTTTTAGTCTATTTCATTATCTGTTTTAATGGAACTCGTTTTTGTGTCTTATATACGTATTTCTCTATAGATAACCACTGTATTATTGGTTTTATTTCCTATCACACTCCTCTTTGTTATCCTTCTCGTCTTCCCTCCTCCTCCTCCTCCTCCTCTTTCTCCTAATCCTCTTTTCTCATTTCCCTTATCTTGTACTCCTCGTATTCTTTGATCTGGTCATCGCCTTTTCCTTTTGTCTCTCCTTCATGTTGTTTAAAGATTCTTCCTCACCATTCACTTTCCTTCTTTCTTCCTTCTCCCTTTTTGCCTTGTACTCCTTATCCTTTGTTGTTGCTCTCGTATCTCTTCAACTTGAGCTTCATTTTTCTATCTATCTTTCTTTCATCTCATTTAATTTTTGTCTCGTGTCCTGTTTATTGTTTTTTTTTTGTATTATCCTGCGTGATTGATTTTTATTTTGTTTGATTATTATCGTCTCCTCTTCTTCTGTCTGTTCTCTTTTCGGTATCTCAACTATTGTATATACTCTGATCTCTCTCTCTCTCTCTCTCTCTCTCTCTCTCTCTCTCTCTCTCTCTCTCTCTCTCTCTCTCTCTCTCTCTCTCTCTCTCTCTCTCTCTCTCTCTCTCTCTCTCTGTCAACCTTTCTTCCACTACTTGAGTCTTTTTTTGTCTCCACTCTCCTCACGGTCTTATCTTCCTGCCTTGCCCTCTATGTCCTTCCTGAGAGGCAAGGGAATAGTCCTGTCTCAGCTTCCCGGCTTCTGGCGCTGGCCCAGGACGGAGTGCCAGAGGACCATCGTAGGGGCTGAGAGACTGTAAACTGGGAAGGCGAGGCGAGGGGAGGCGAGGCGAGGCGAGAGGAGGGGAGGGGAGGGGAGGGATGGTAAAGGGAGGCCTACAGGGTGTCACAAAGGGGGATGAAGGGAAGGGGAAGGAGTAGGGTGAGAAAGGACGAGCTGTTGTTGAAGATTGTGTGGTTTTATATATATATTTTTTTTTTCTCTCGCTGCCACTGTCCTCAGCAGTATCAACGCCACGGCTGTCAGCACCACTACCGCTACTGTCACTTATATTGCTACTTCTTCTTTTTCATCCTCCTCCTCCTCCTCCTCCTCCTCCTCCTCCTCTTCATCTTCTTCCTCCTTTCCTTCTTCTATCTTCTTCTCCTCCTCCTCCTCCTTCATGTTATTGTGTTTATGGCAAAAATGTTGTTGGTCTCGGGTCTTCCATCTTGCATTGTTATGATAATATGACAAAGCGTGCTGAAGTTATTGATTAATTTACAGCCATACTAAGAAATACAATACAATGGGTTCAGATAATAGTGTTTTTGCCAAAGTTGCCGTTCAGTCTGTGTTCGTTTGTATGTTACTTCGATAGCATGGAATGGAATGAGATGCAATTCAAAGACGTGTGTGTGTGCGTGTGTGTGCGTGTGCGTGTGCGTGTGCGTGTGCGTAAGTCGCATTGGCCACACCTGAACACAATTAAATAAAAAAATAATTATATAAAATTCGCCGCCAACCTCCGCTCCCCTCCGCTCCCCTCCGCTCCCCTCCTCTCCCCTCCGCTCCTCTGCCTCCCTCCCGAAGGTGACGTCCCGCTACAGGACTTGCCAGGTGTCGGGCAGGCGCGACAGGGGACTGTCCTTCACATTCTTGGCTCACATTTTTACTTGTTGTGTTAAGGGAAGCGAAAATAATGTTATTTCTACATGAAACATATTTGATTGGATACAATTTTGAAATATTTTCAAATCAAGTAAATTATGATAACATTCAATCTTTTCTGAATGCATTATGTTCACCAAAGTTTGATCTTCCTTTGTGGAGTATTGTGTCATGTTTTCCACCTCGTTGCCTCGAAGCCTTTGATACCGTGCACAGCCTTGCTCACATCGGATGCGTGGCATGTCAACCTTTGCCAGCAGCCACATCACCGCCGCCCGCCGCCCGCCGCCCGCCGCCAGCTGTTGCCGAGACATAAAACAACACTGGTATGCCTGAAATATTTTGAAAACTTTAAAACAATGAGAAGATTTAAAACTGCCGTAACAGGTGAATATTTGCGATATTAATTGAAAAATTGTTTGTTGAATGGCGTTCATTGTTTATTTAAAGATAAAAATGATTAAAACACAACGAACAGCACAATGCACTCACAGCCCGGGAAGGTTTGGGTGCAGAGTGACGGAGCAACGGGTGCGCGCACGTGCGCGCGCACACACACACACACACACACACACACACACACACACACACACACACACACACACACACACACACACACACACACACACACACACACACACACACACACATACACACACACATACACACAGCAGGGCAGGATTGTCGTCCTTCCGGTCCTACACAGCCACACACGCACACAGGAGTGTAGGATGGGTAGGCTTCCTCCCCTGCTGCGTTGCGAGGTCACAACCCCTTGACCTAGTCCTGTAACTAGGTGAACACGGCCCACACCGTGAAATTCTCTCCCTCGGCCAAATATTTGAACCACATAGGTATCGGATGTGAGCCAAATGAGATAATCATAATAATAATAGTAATGATAATAATAATACTGATGATAATAATAACATTAATAATAATAATAATATTAATAATGATGATTATAATAATAGTTAATGATAATATTAAACCAAAAATAACCATAAATAGTTGGCATAAACGCTGAACTTTTTCATTGGTCTCCGGAAGCTGAATATAATTTAATATATATTATAATAACTCGAAATATAGCCATCCCATAAATTACACACACACACACACACACACACACACACACACACACACACACACACACACACACACATACACACACACTCTAAATTTCGCTGCATCCACTCGCCTCCTCGTTCGATACCTTGACCACACTCCACCCTCGACGAAACTGGCTTTCCTCATTGACCTCATTCCTGCTGCTCCTCAAGTCTCAAGATTTACTGGCTTCCTGGGCACCACTGAAGACAAGTGGCTCCTCCTCCCTTCCCTCACGTAGCTCCACCAATTAATTCCGCTTCTTTCATGCACAGTAACTTCTTATAACATTTCTTATCATATCAGTTATTATCCTTCATGATTTCGCTGACATAGGAGTAAGGAAACCCAACCACCACATCCCTTTTTTTTTTCTTTACTTTCTTTTTATTTCCTTCCGTTTTTAAGTAAGTCACGACCCTCAGCTTCAAGACGACAGCCGAGGGGGTGAGTTGGACAGAAACACACGCAACGCTCATACTCATGCTAGTCTCTGGCCGCTACCAAGGAGGTTAAGTGTGTACCATCGTGTCTGTGAACGCTTAATCAGTCCAATTTTGGTAGTGTGGGTTCCATGGGCTGTATAGGGATGGGTTTGGCTGCTGCAGTGGGATATCAAAGGCTACTAGACCCAATTACCGCTTCGCCATTGCTGGTTTCCTGGTATTCCTGCTGCCTCGCCCGTGCACATCATTCCTCTTCCATCCCAAATAGCGTCCCTTCCCTCAACCCTCATTTAATTCTGTCACTTTACATTTCTTTTCCTTCCTCCGTTCCTTCTGGGCCTCTCGAGATCACCTGACTTCCTCCTTCTCTTCCTTTCTTCCTGGTATCGTCCCTACCACTGCAGCTCTCTTCCTCTCTCCCTCCCTCCCTCTGACCTTCCTCTCACCCCTTCGCTATCATTTGCAAGGTCTCCGGGTCTGGGGTCTGGCACAGTCCCTCCCCGTCTCTCTTTCTCCTCGTGTGCCGTGGGTGGGTCAATCGATGCAGACCCCAGCTTCCTTGATACTGGAGGAGGGTAGAGGGCGATGGGGGAGGGTTAGGGGGCGGAAGGGTACATGGGAAGGGAAGAAATTGTTATTATATATTTTTTTGGGGAGAGAGAGAGAGAGAAGAGAGAGAGAGAGAGAGAGAGAGAGAGAGAGAGAGAGAGAGAGAGAGAGAGAGAGAGAGAGAGAGAGAGAGAGAGAGAGAGAGAGAGAGAGAGAGAGAGAGAGAGAGAGAGAGAGAGAGAGAGAGAGAGTAATTATGCTATTCTTAGTAGATGTAATTAATGTGAGAAGCTGACTCCACCACCACCACCACCACCACCACCACCACCACCACCACCACCACCACCACCACCACCACCACCACCACCACCACCACTACCACCACCACCACCACCACCACCACCACCACCACCACTACAACCATTACACACACACACACACACACACACACACACACACACACACACACACACACACACACACACGAGTACCATTACGTAGATTACTTGTGTAGTTGAAAGGTTAAGGCAGAACGAGAGGTACATACACACACACACACACACACACACACACACACACACACACACACACACACACACACACACACACACACACACACACACACACATCCAACCATTTCAATCTTTTTTCATGTTACATTCTAACTTAATTTATTTTCCTATCGTGTTCCTCTCTTATTCGTGTGTCCTTTATCTCCATTCTTTTCCTCCTTTCTTCATTCCCTCCTTTGTTTCCTCTTCCTCGCTTTAATCTTTCTCACTTCTCTCATCCCCTTCGTTCTTCTCCCTTCACGCCAATCTCTTCTTACATTTCTATCTCCACCAATCCTTCCTCTTTTTCGGTCTTATCAGCTGCCTCATTTCTACCCAAATTTCCGTCCCTTTACTTTCTCTCATCTGCCAACCCCTCTCTTCTTTTTTTTTATTTTTTATATACCCTTACTCATTCTTTCTCTTTCTTATTTTTTTCTTTTTCTTTCTTTCTTTCTTTTTCTTACTTTCTTTCTCACTTTCTCTCTCTCTATCTATCTATCTTTGTTTCTCTCTTTCTTCCTCCCTGCCCTTATTTTTTCCTTCTCTTATTTTTCATTTCCTTGCTTTCTAACTTAATTTTGTGTTCCCTTCCTTTCTTTTCTTTCTTTTTTTCTTTTATTAATCATTGATATGTCTTTAATATATTTTGTCATAATTTTTTTTCCCTTTTTCTATTCACATTTTTCTATTATTACTATTATTTCTTCGTTTCTTATTTTGGTTTTCTTTACTTGCACTTCAGTTATTGTTTTTTCTCTTATTCTATTTTCTTCAATTCTCTCTTAACTTTATGATATTTTTTAACTTTTTTCAACAATGTTTTTTTGTCTTTTCATTATGTTTTCTCTCCTTCTCTTCCTCCTCCTCTTTCTTAATGTCTTTGTTTATTCTTTACATTTATTCGCCTCTTTCTTCCGCTCTTTACATCCTTCCTTCCTTCTATTCTTCTCTTCTTCTTTGTATTATGCTTTTGTTCTTCCATTTTATTCTTCTATGTTCTTTCCTTTCTATTTCCTTTCTTGCTTTCAAATATTTTTTTTCAACTATTCTTCATAATTATTCAGACTATTTTATCGTCCTTCCTTCTTATTCCTATTATTCATTTCTTTCTTAGTTCCTATCTGTGTTATTATTTTCTTTTTATTTCTCTTTCAATCTCACTCCCTTTATTCTTTCTTTCATACTTTCCTCTTTCATTTCCTTTATTCTTCCTTTCCGCCTGTCTATCCTCCTTCATTTGTTTTCTTCTCTCATTTTAAAACCTTTTCTGCCTCGCTATATCTAATCCTTCTCTTCTATCTCATTCTCTTCTCATCCTTTCTCTCTTCTTTTTTTTTCACTCCTTCGTCTCATCCTAATGGCGTCCTAGTGATATTATAAGTTAGTTACGCTTCCATTATTTTTCCTAGACATTAATTTTCTTTTTATAGCCCTTTCTTTCTCTCTCTTTCTCTTTCTCTCTTTCTTTCTTTCTTTCTATCTTTCACTCATATTTTTATAGTTTGGTTTCCTTAACTTTCTTTTTCATTAAAATTTCTTTTCTTTAACCATCATTTTTTATTATTACTTTTTTTTTGTATACGATCACACACTTCACCCGTTACTCTCTTTTTCCTCTTCCTCTTTTTCCTCCCCCTCCTCTTCTTCTTCCTCTTCCTCCTTGTTCTCTTCCTCCTTCTCCTCCTCTAGATCTATCTCCTCAACATCCTTTTCTTGCTTTTATCCACTCAATGACCACGCTGCGTCCTATTTCCTCTCCATAATTTTCAGTTTTCCTCCTCCTCCTCCTCCTCCTCCTCTTCTTCCTCTCCCTCGTCTGCATCTTCATTTCCTTTACAGCCGTGCCCTACATCCTCCTTTTATTCATTTCTTCTCCTCGGAATATTCTCTCTTTATCATCTTTGCTTCTTCCATTAAGGACCACTCTCTTAGGCCTCCCGCCAACTATAGATCCGTCCATCCACTTTCTTTCCCTCTTCTTCCCTCCACTCGTCCCTCTTTTTTTCCCTCCCTCTGCCTCCTCTTCTTCTTCTTCTTTTCTTGCAGCCTTTCTTCCTTCCTCCCTTCTTCTCCCTCCCTCCCTCCCTCCCTTTCCCTTCCTCTCCCTCCTTCGCTTATAATTATGGTCATCTCGAGGAACTGGAAAGACCTATAATCAGAGCAGCATCTCGACTCTTTTTCCTATAATCGATAAGGGTAGCCGAGGAAGAGTCTGTGTGTGTGTGTGTGTGTGTGTGTGTGTGTGTGTGCGTGCGTGCGTGTGTGCGTGTGTGTGTGTGTGTGTGCGTGTGCGTGTGTGTATGTGTGTGTTGCAATGACATTCAGCTTTATACTCTATATTCATGTGTTATTCTCCATGCAAACACAGAAAGTAATGTAATCTTTGGCCAAGGGAAGCCGTATGAACGAGGCTGTGGGCGTGGAGGTGTGGGTGATGCGGTGGAATGGGTGGACTGTGAGCAAGGGGTAACGGGAGACGAGAGTGAGTGTGAGGTGAAGCGAGTGTAACGTGAGTGTGGTCGTGGGAGGAGTGAGTGAGTGAGTGAGTGAGTGAGTGAAGTGCATGCGTGTAACTTGTGTCAGATCTGGAGTGGCGTTGGTAAAGGGTCGTTTTTGCAGGGGTAACTATTTCTAGGAACACTTAGATGGTAGAGGGTGTTGAGTCCTTCTTTTGTAATGGGACCACAGGAGGCGCGAGATCGAGGCGATACATCAGGTGTCGTTTTGGACCTTAAAGGGGGAGACGCAGAGAATATATATTTTTTTTATGATGTTGTCTTGGTTGTGTTGTGGTGGTGGTGACGGCTGTGGTGGTGGTGGTGGTGGTGGTGGTGGTGGTAAAGGTGCACGAGTCCTGTGGTAGCGCTGGCGGCATTAAATATACAATACACGTGTCTCCATCTGTGTAAGAAAAGTTTGAGATAGAAAATGTGGTTTGCTTACATCAGTTATACAGGGGGACTGTTTTTTTCTTCTTCTTCAGGCGGTCGAGGGTTGGAGGGAGAGGTTCAGGGGAGGGTTGCGAGGTTTCAATGGGATGGGTAGGGGAGAGGAGGAGGATCTTGAAGAGACAGTGAAGGGGAAGGATAAAGGGATTGTAGAGGCGGAAGGGCGACTGACTAAATAAAAAATGAAAGAGCTCTATTGGAAGAAAAAAGTGATGAAGTATTTGCAGACGTAAGACAAGTTTTTCATTATTCTCCAGTTTTCATCTGAATTAGACACTTTTTTTTTTTACATGAAAGAAAGTGTAGACAATGATAATAATAAAAAAAACACTTAAGAATGTAAAGAGGAAGGGAAAAAAAAAGTGTTGTAATAATCGTTCTATAAAAAGTAGGAAAGTATAACCTGATTTTTTCTTCTTCACATAACACTTACAGTAATCAACTACATTCAGAGGAACATTCATCTTTATCTTTTGTCAGTAATTAAGAAAACACAATCTTTTGAAAACTATGAGCTTTTTGAATCACAATCTTAAACAAAGCCACATCTTTTTCCGTTGTACTAGATGTCTTTGTCGCCTGTTGAGGAGGAAGGCAAAGACACGTTGGCAGCAGCAATGAATGTGACAAGACTACTATAATTTCACAGTTATTGTTTTCTGTTTTGATTTACATTCTTGTTTGCACGTAATTCAACCGTTATATGTATGGTTGAAAATATTCTCCAGCTTACGTTCAAGAATCTGTTATCAGTTGGACGTGAATGGAATGACTGGTTTTGAAATACTGAGAACCATCCGTGAAAAGTGATAAATATACACATACGAGTTTGTAAGGAAATCGAATCTTTGACTTAGCAATATAAGGGAGAAGAAGAGAGTTTTATAGTTATTTGATCCAGACATTGTACATAAATCGTGTACGTTTTTCAATAAAGGGTTAAAAACTGAACTGAACTGAACTGAACGAAATTTGGTGTGTAACATGATCAATATACATTTTTTCACATGTCAACGTAACTTCTAGAATATTCATACAAAAAAAGAAAAAAAAAATGCTAAAATGACATTTGCGACATCTATTATTCCTTTAGTCATTAAAAAAACAAATTATTCCCTCAAGACCAGTGACATAAATGCATAAGAATACCTAAAAATAGTTAGTTTGAATTATATTTGTAACATTCGAAAGAAAACAAATCATAACATTATTTTCAGAGTGAGAGGAGTGTAAAAAATATATTAACGTAATGTAGAAGACGAGACTAATACACTACAAAGGCGACAAGAGGCATCGAAATTCTATCTATCTGTGGCTGCATCTCTTTGACCTTGTATCACGTGACCTGCGAACGTGATGCCTGCGACCCTTGATTTTATGAGTAGAAAATAACCTCCCACTTGTAATGTCTTTTTTTATCGGGGAAGTCTTTGACACACACACACACACACACACACACACACACACACACACACACACACACACACACACACACACACCCACACCCACACCCACACCCACATGGAAATTTTTTTTTGTGCAGAGACAAAAAAAACATAAGATTTTCTCTCAACTCTTTCTGTTAGGAGGAAAGTCTATAAATACAAGACTTTAGAAGGAAGTAAGTTTAATTTCCTTCAGTAAAGAGTCCAAGTGGTGACTTGCTGGAAGGGGTACGAGGCCGCCACGTCCCTGGGGTGTGCTCGACCTCTGCGCTGCATGAGTCAGACGACGAGGCTCCGGGGATTTGGGGACACAAATGGACAGTATTTTGGTGGCGCGGGTCACCAGATCTGTGCCTCAAGGGCCTTCGGTAGGAATTATCGTCTTTACTCGAAAATCAAACCGTGGGAAGACTTTAATTTTTCCAGCTGGGCGGAGGATGTAGGTCACGGCTGCACTTGACTTGACTTTAACACTGAATTATGAAGGCGTTGTTTGATATAACTTAAAATTTTAACATATTGTTTTAATTGAGTAGATCATGAATTATAGAAAGGCGGAAGGTTTTATATCGTAAATGAGGTAGGAATTTGTTATTATTTTAGCATTATGTTCATCGTCGAGACATAATTGCAAACATTACATATCAAGTTGTAACTCATCTATTGATAGTTAAGAACGAAGTGTAAAAAGTACATTTCCAGTATAAAATAAAAACGACACTGTAATGAAGGGATGGAACAGGAGACAGAGAGTAAATCCACTTAAGCAAATTATTAAAAGACAAGAAAATATGATTATGTTGTTACGTGCAAATGAGCGTAGAGGGAAAACGTGACTATTAGTGGTATAAATACAAATAGTTTGAGTTTGAAAAAAAATATTACACCAAATCCAAAGAATGTGCAAAAGGTTTATTTCAAATGAATACAGACTAACACTTAGGCAAAGGAGTTTATAATGAATACCTTGACTTGTGGTGAAAGTATAACTACATGTTGTTTAGTTATGTGTAGTGTATTTAGACATTAGAAGCGTGTTGTGTAGAGTCAACTGACATCATAAGCAAGTGAGGACAAAAACAATAAGTGTGATGTACAGTGAAAATGAATGAGATAAATCATGTACGTGGATAAATAATAAGAAAACAGATAAATGAATGAACGAGTAAATTAATGAATAAATAGATAAATACATCAATGGATAGACAAAGGCCAGACTCAATTAACTGTGAATGTCAAAATAGGAAATTAAGACATTCTAAAACATATACATATATTCAGGACTTCCAAACGTCTGCCTTAATTAAGAGTTAGGAAATTATTAACGCCGTTAATTTATAAATGTAACGCATGTATCTATTTAATAGTTTACGGAGCCGAGAGTAGACCGGAGAATGAATAAACACGAAGAGCCACGCCAGGGAAATCTTATGTGAAGAAAATAATCAGAATCAATATTTATTTCCCTTATTCCTCTCCATACTCCATACATAAGTCGTAGGAGAGGGAAAGACAGGCAGTTTATTCTAGTGTTTTGATTTATAGTTGAAAGCAAATGAGTAATCTAACTTTTGCACACCATAAATAGACAAAATAAGAGTGAAATTAGTAAATCTACCGCTATTTATCTGGGCCACTTAATGGATGGAGAGTGATAAAGTTAACTTAACCTAACAAGCTATGAAATTATGCTTATACATAATAGTTGGCCATGTTTTAATAATGAGAAAAGAAACAATAAAGAGGAGAGAGATATTGGGGAGAATGTCACCCTCTATGTGTCCAGTCAGCACATTTAAAAACTTATCACTGAGGGACGGGTAGAGAGATGCCAACTAAATTTTCTTCGGGTGATTGACTAAAAGAGAACCCAGAGCAGGAAGATACAGACCCCGTGCCTTGCTTGGGGTTAAACAGTCTCCATTGATTCACATGTCTTAAAGGACTAGAATCACTCCTTTACGTAAACGAACAGTAATAAGAAATGAAAGTCTTCAAAGGAGGAGATGTCTGTGAGATGACAACTCTGCTGATTAGAACAAGTTTCAAATTGGATGGATGGAATGGTCGTCCTCTGATGTTCCCTGACGGACAGCACACAAGGGAGAAGGGTCGTCCTGCCAAGAAATTGATACGTAAGATTGGGGCCGAGCTTGTGGTCCTGTACTTACTTACTCCAGCTGGGTTGAGGAGGTTAAAGGGTGATGCTATCGTACTATGCTGGTGAACTTATAGTAAGGATGCAAGTTTGTTTTGACGACTTTGGACGTGTTGGAAGGAGCAGCTGTGGCGTGTAGGGAGTGTTGAGGATGATGCGAACGATACACATAACCTTACATAACTCTAGGTAAAGTTGGAGTCTCATTCAGCTGCACCAGAAGGCAGCATCTGTCACCAACATTAGTCTTGCTGTTGCTTAGCCAGCTTGTGTTATTCGAGAGCATGTGTCTTGTTTTGATGGACTGGGTTAGCTATTAAACCTTGTGCACGCTGTCCCTCACCTTAATACTAGTACAGGATTACATTATTTGGGTCACCCCTTAAAACAGTCACAAAGTATGTTATAGTAAGGCTGGTGTCTCCATTAACTGTGTGGTGCAGCTGGTGTGCCGCTGTTGTCTCCTTAATGTGCCACGAAAATGTGTTGAATACATATTTTGTGTAATAGATTATTTGTCATTACGGGGCATCGCCAAATGGTTGCCAGGGTATCATGAAATGGCCGCCATACAAAGCAGTGGGTGTGAAGCTTCGAGTCTTGGCAGAATATTTAATCTTAACTTTTGACATTTCACTGGAACATGAGATAAGTATAAAGTGCGGCTGTTAAAGCTTAAGATCCCCACACGTGAAGGTTACGTGGCTACAGAAAGGCTGGATGAAACGTCTCATAACCATATTGCAGTAAAGAGAATGACTGTAAACCATAAGGATGTACTAAGGTTGTGTGTGGTTGCCGGCTTGACTGTGCCGCGGCGACCAATCGGAGCCCTGCTTACGAGGTAGTTGCCGGATGTTGTGTCAATCAGCAAGTCTATTTGAAAGTACTGTTTACTTATCTAACACTTTAATACCATTAATTACATCACCACGTGCTATGTTGCCCCTCACAACTAGTAGCTTGATATACCACAAGCATGGCAAAACAAAACCTTGCTACCACTGCCGCCTACCGCTCCCCCAACACACTACGCCTCACTTCACCAGTCTACAATACATTCTGGTTCGTAGCTCACGGTGAGGGAGGAACAGCGGCACAGGGAGGCAGGGAGGCAGGGAGGCAGGGAGGCAGGAGTGTAAGTAAAAAGTGGTATTCCTGATGGATGCTTAATACACGCGCCTTAACGGTCTGTTTTATGGCTTCTCAAGGGGTGTTTGTGGGTCTCGTGTTATGATGTTATTTTCCTTTCTTCTCTCACTGGATGTTGGGTGACGGTGTTGCCTTTCAGTCCTTATTTGTTCCGTGTAAGGTTGGCTCACTCAAGATGACGTCAGGGCCTCTAATGACTTATCACCCCCACCTCCCTCCTCCCTATTACCTAGTCTTGCCAGTTTAGCCGAAAATATGCTCGTTTGCATAGATTATCCTACTTTGTTTTCTCTTTTTTTCTATCCTTGTAGACTCCATTCATTAAAACAAAATTAGACATACTTCTACATTACATTTTTATTAACAATCATTTATTGACTTATTGATCATTACGGGAAATACGGAACACCTATCGTACCATTATTACCTTGTTAAATAATGTTGTTACTTGACCTTGGCTTTCATTCCCTGCGCTCATCACTATGCAATGATAGAAAAAGCAGCTGCATCAGTTGTATTTTCAAAGCAGCGGCAGCGAATAACGAACATTACCGGTTCATTCCCATCTGACTCGTGGGTTCGAAGCCTCAGTGCCGGTGTGTTGTTTGAACGGTTCCTACCATCTTGCTGTTCACTAGTCCAGTCTTATGTGACGTCATGCCTCAATGGTGCACTCTTCTCACGGGAGGAGGAATGATAACTCAAGGTGGTGGACGTAAAATCTCTCTGAAAGTAACACAACCATAAACTTTTAAAAATCCATTGCACTTTCAGCCATAATCTAGCTAATGAGGTTACATTATTTACGTGTGTTGACAATATGGGGACAGTCATCGTGAACTTCCTCTCTTTTTAATGTGTAGATATGGGAACCCTACTCTATAATTTACCTGTGTCCAGCCCTCTATGTTGTACTCCCGTTGATCCCAGGTATTCAAACTTTTCCATTCTCTCCAGGTTCTCCCCTTCTAGATAGACTCCCATGTGTTCTGTATTCACTCGTTGAAGCTTGAATATTGTTTTCTTCTTGCTGATCCTCGAGTCTCTCTCCTCCAATACACTCCTGCACTCAACCAGCTTTCTTTCCACCATTTTTTTATTGATGTCACAACGCATAATGTCAAGTATCATGCACCACGGAGTACAATACATTATTCTTTGAGCCAAAACTTCCATTATTTAAAACAAAGATATACGTGGTTAAGGTAGACTGATGCAAGCCGGTTGTACATAGACATTATTTTAAGAACGTTTTGATTTCGTTGGTTACCTTTGCATACTTAGGTTGTGGTAATGGTTGTATATTTTAAGCCTGTTGTATTAATTTTGAGCACAGTGGTTAAAGTGTGTGAAAAGGGATTGGTATGTGTGTGTGTGTGTGGGTTGTCTGTGTGTGTGTGTGTGTGTGTGTGTGTGCGTGTGCGTGTGTTGTGATGGCAATAACTGTGTCCTTTATGAAGAAAAAAATAAGCAAGGGAGAAAAAAAAGGAGAAAAAAATAGAAGATAAA
>JAPQNM010000013.1:3522020-3562020 GCA_029783475.1 Metacarcinus magister | reverse complement strand
TCTAGGAATAGTTTGCGGTTGTAATAAATCTTTCCTGAGATGGCAACACAAAAAAACAGACTAAAACCACAAGTATTGTACAGTGTTTTGTTGTTCTTGTTGTGGAAAAAACAGATTTTTGCTTAAAATTCTTGCTGACGTATCTATTTTAGGAATCAACAGAATCATACAATATAAGAATATTTTCCATTGTTAGATTCAGTTATTTCATGCAGTGTTGATATGCAGATATTTATAAATAATTTTAACCTACGTTTTGCTACTAGTGTTTGCTGCATAGTACTATCGTGTTTGCACCAGTATTGAGTCGTATTATGGACAAAGAGAAGGATGTCGGCTTCTAGAGACCGTCCTTCCACCATCTCTTGAGACACCTAAGGCAGCGGATGACTCAGAGGGAAGGTGGGGGTCCTGTTGGGATTGGGGGGGAAAGACGGTGACGAAAATTGGATTATTAGGAAGAAATTCAGGTCACAGATTTTTACAAGGCTGAATGCAAGCCGAGCTAAATTGGCATTCCATGTTGACAGAGGAAGGGAGATGACGACGATGAGATGAGCAAACATGACCTGCAATGAATGATCTGTTTCTCGGGTGTGTGCTTGTAAATGACACGTAGGTCAAAGCCAGCGTTGAACAAAGACCTGCCTATCTATAATTATACCAAGAATCGCCTTTATCTTATAGTGATGAGATCTATTTTTGGCAGTATTCAAACGGCGTTCACTGCAGATAGAACATGTATTTTTGAACAGTGTAACATTTCTTGTGAAGGTCGGCCATCCGGGGTCTTGGTGTTCCTGCCAGCCTAGTACACCTGTTCTTATTAGTGTGTGTGTGTGTGTGTGTGTGTGTGTGTGTGTGTGTGTGTGTGTGTGTGTGTGTGCGTGTGCGTGTGTGTATGCGTGTGCGTGTGCGTGTGTGTGTGTGCGTGTGTGCGTGCGTGTGTGTGTGTGTGTGTTTCGCGTTAGCCAAAACGTTCATTGAACTCGAATACAGCTTTGCACCTGTATTATCACATTATTACTTGAAACACTACCAGTCACAAAGGTATAAAGTAATATATTTTCAGATTATTAAAGAAGATTACTGAAAGCTGCCAGCACGGTAATTCTAGCCACAGAGAAGACCTTGTGACGGGTGAACCGAACCTGTTCGGGGCGGTTTCACTTTACACACAAACTTTGCCAAATTCTTTTACACTCGTTGACTTATTGCCAATTAAATTATCGCCATATTTACTAGTATCTCGTTTTTCTTATTGTGACTGTATGGTAAGAGACGCCAAGGACCTCGTATGGGACAGGAAGTAAGCTTGGCGCCAAGACTTGGTGATCTGTTGGTCATGAACTTAAGGCGATTAAGCAAAAGTTCCTTAGTGTTTTCACGGCAGCAGATTCAAAAATAATTTTTGCATTAAAAGGTAATTTTCTTAACCTTGCTCTTGCTTAAATCACGTTATTCAAACTTAAACTTGGTATTTCCCCGATATCCTGTTGCGTTAGTCAGGTCATTATTGAGAACATTATGGACATTAACAAAAGATGAAGGCATGCACACACACATACACACACATACACACACACACACACACACACACACACACACACACACACACACACACACACACACACACACACACACACACACACACACACACACACACACACACACACACATATACATATATATATATATATATATATATATATATATATATATATGAAGAAAAAGTGAGCAACAACCAAAAAATTTTCCGGGACTAAAAAAAAAAAAAAAGTAGTGAGTATTTGCAGTGGAAGGTTCTCACTCACGCACAAAATATACAAAGTGTGGTAGTCAGCTGTTATGTCGTAGTAGTGAAAAATATCCTGCAGTAAGTTGAAAGGAGAAGAGTTATAACCAGTAGTAGTGCTGAGCTCAGAATGAAAAGTTGCTGGCAGGGAACAAACACAACACCTACGAAATGGTTTGCTGTGTTGGTTGGTGGGCTGCGGGATGATATTTGCTGCTCTAAAAGGTATTTTCTTCCTCTCTTGTTACACCCAGTCATATGGATGCTGATGCCGATGATGCTGCTGCTGATGATGATGATGGTGGTGATGTTGGTGGTGAGGGTGGTGTGGCTGTGGCATTGGTTTATTGATTATCAGCATTAGATAATCCTCTATTTCAATAGTAATGGTGTGGTTTTTTCCATTAATATTATCAGACTGAAGAGGAAATCCATCCGTGCTTGCGTAGTAGAGAGAGAAGAGAGAGAAAGAGAGAGAGAGAGAGAGAGAGAGAGAGAGAGAGAGAGAGAGAGAGAGAGAGAGAGAGAGAGAGAGAGAGAGAGAGAGAGAGAGAGAGAGAGAGAGAGAGAGAGAGAGAGAGAATGTAAGTTCAGTACACATCGCCTCGTGTGTGGTGATGAAACAATAGTTAATGCTTCATTTTAACTTTTCACAATGATTTCCAATGTTAAAATGTATGTTATATTGTAACAGTTCCCTCTATAGAAGGTCCACCAGCGAAGCAAGTCAAGGAATAAAATATCCTGTAATACACACACACACATAATACAACACAACACAACACAAACATTGAAACTTATTGATATGTTCTTTACCCAATAATAATATATATTTATTCTGTTCTTTCCAGTGTTCCCTCGTATGCAACTTGCAATAAGGCGGCCACAACGACTGCAATAACCCTGCATCACGCCGTGCTCCCGATCCCTCCCCTCACCTCACATCCGTGGCTGCCCGCACCATACACTACGTTGCCGTTAGTCTGTGTTTGTTGTAAGGTTAACGTCACTTCAATTACTCGCCCCGTCAACGTTACGTATTGATAAATGAATGTTGTCGTAAACTTTTATCGTTGGTGAGTTTCTTACGCATTGTTTTGTTGTGAAATACATAAACCGCTGTGACTGTTAATGTTCTGAAGCAAACTTAAAACTGTGTACATCGAGAAATCTGTGTCGTGAGCTTTTCTTGTGAAGTTTTGAAGTTTCATATGATATTGTTCAGAAGCTTTCGGGGATGAGCACTGCCCTCCGACGAGCCTCTAGCTTTTGTCTTGTTGCGTCTTCAAAGGAAAGTCGTTAAATAAAGACATTCTTAAGACAAACTATTCCCTTGCTTACTGAACAGTCTCGTGGAGTGCCTGCAAATAATACTGACAACAAAGTGTTTTATCAACTTAATCCACTCGAGCAAGATTCAAGAAGTGTATTTGTTTACAACCAAAATCAGATCTACAATAACCTGAAAAGAACTTAAAACAATTGACATCCTTTCTCGTGCGTGTGTACTTGGCTCCTCGAGGACTATTAACCGGCATCTTCCGGAAACAAGACACTCTGCCGCCAAACAAAAGTCTAAGTCAACAAACTTTTATAAAGACAACATCCCGTGTCACTCAGTTCCCTCTTCTTCTTCCTCATCCTGCTCGTGTTCTCGCTCCGCCGGCTTTCGTTACCGGCTTTCGTCTCCGTGAGCTGCTTTCAAGATAACAGAAGACAAAATGGAGGATTCAAGCCGTGCCAGTACTCCTTCTTCCTCCAACGCCAACACCACAGCCTCCAACACCCGGCCCACCACGCCCAGGGAGGAGAGACACCAGGTATGTCCTTCATTAGTGTTTTGTTGATGTGCGTCGCCTGCGGTGCCGTCTCACTGTTTCCATTAACATCATTCCTCTCTTATTTGTTTTCAGTGTTTTGCCTTCGGGTGTTTATGATCCTTTCTCTCTCTAAGTTATTGTTGTAGTTCAACGTTTATTTATCAATCATCTTTTTTTATTTTATTTTATTTGTTCTATTTCCATGGTCAGTGTATACCAGTCTTCCCTTCTTAAATAGATTTACTAAAATGAGGACAACAAATGACAGTTGTATGGAAGCAGTCCTTCAAATATTTATTACTAGTTATTGTGTCTTGATCATGAATGTGTGTGTTGTATATGTCCCTCCCAAGACTAACTTACAGGTGTCCGGACAAAAAGGTAGGGAAGGTGAAAAAACTGACGTGATCCTCCCAAGTAAGCGTGTACATCTTACTGAGGTAAAGGATGCATGAAGCTGCTTGAATTGACATTTTCTAATCATGTCAACAGAACGCAGCGCCTATATTTTTCTTTTAAGTTCTAATCGTTTCACAAAAGGGATATTTTTTCGTGCCTTATTTTTGTAAACAGATAACATATCTCCATGCCATTACTACGTCAATGGCGGAATTTTTTTTGTGTAACTTTAATGTTTACTCTGATCTCGATTTTCAGTGAATTAATAAGACTCCATGTTGTCACAGTCACTGTAAACATAACGACCAAGGGTGACGTGTACCTCGTTAGTTCGTGTTGTGTGTCATATTAGTGTCCCGTTCTTTGCGTTGCGTAGTGCATAGTGTTGCAGGCCGTGCCACGCCCTGGAGGCCTTCACTCCATACACTTGGGGCTCGCGGCTACACATAACTGCTCTTTGCTAATGCAAGTACATTTTTTTTTGTAATAATTACTTTGTTCATTAAGATTAATGTTATGTAAAATGAAACTTTCCTTCCATAATTAACCAGTCAGTCAAAAATATAATCCTCCGCATGCGAATTGCTTTGTAAATAAAGGCAACCTTGTGATGGTGGGCGTGGTCACCTCAGGCATTGTGTCCACATGGATGCCTTGGAGTAACGAGACTCGCCAACTCTATTTAGTTTTATATTCAATTTACTCTAAGAGCCAAGGTTTTGTGCCTCAAGGTCAGCTCTTCACTGGCCTCGTGCTGACCCATCTCTATTTACTGGCCATTTACTGGCCAGCTCTTTTAATTGACTGTCCTGCCAGCAGGACTGGACGGAGGGCATCACTTCCTTTATACTGTGTGTGTGTGCGTGTGCGTGTGCGTGTGCGTGGGTGTGTGTGTGTGTGTTGTGTGTGTATGTGCGCGTGTGTGCCTGTGTGATTATTTTTTTGCAAGCACTATGTCACTGAATAGTGGTCATGACAATAAATAAGTTACCTGGTCGAGGCTATACAAGTGAGCCTCAACCAATATTCAAATACATATATGTAAGTGCTATCCAGTAGTTAATGGTACACCAGCCATGTACGTATGTTCTTGGCATGCTATAATGTTTAGCCTGCCCTCAGACCACCACTAACACAAGCTACCGTTTTCTTTTTTCAAGCCGAAGAGGCTGAACATTCCCGGCGCCAAGCCACTGCCTTGTGCAAGCTTGGTCGTTGTCAACCCGAAAGGAAAGGTGAGGTTGATAGCCGATTCGTTCTCAAAGTAGAGCTAGAGGAAGCGCCTAGAAACGAGGTAGTGGCTAGAAAGAGACAACCCTGCAGACTGTTGTGGTCACCCCGAACACACCCGTTTTCTGTAGTGTCGTCAGGAGCCAATGAGAGCCGTGCTAGCCCCGCCCTCACCCCCTCCCTTTCTCCCTCAACCCCCCACCCTTGCCCCATCCCTTTCTCCCTCAACCCCCCACCCTTACCCTTCCCCTTACCCTCCAAGGTCGAGGCTTCCACTCAGCCTCTCCTCCATGCATCCCCATTAACCCTCTCTTACTCTCTCTCTCTCTCTCTCTCTCTCTCTCTCTCTCTCTCTCTCTCTCTCTCTCTCTCTCTCTCTCTCTCTCTCTCTCTCTCTCTCTCTCTCTCTCTCTCCAATATCTGGTTTCCCATACCAGAGGCCTTGACCCTGTGTCCTCGATCCTTACTACACTCCAACATTCAAACTCCGACTCACCCACATACGCAAATCTTTTTCCTGTCATTTGAACCGTAGCATCCGACCTTCCTCTCCCTGCTATCCTTTCATCTCAACCCCAACATCCGATCTCTCCGCCATTCTTTCTCCCTTCCACTCTAACATCCGATCCTTCCATCACTCCTCTTTTACCCCTTAAACCTTGCACCAGTATTCAAAATTCCTCCTCCTTCACCTTTTCAGAAGAGCCACTCTCAACCTTTGTACATAAATAGCCGCAGTCGAGTTCTTGTAGTGCATCTTTCCGTAGTGTATATCGATGGAGGTCCGAGGAGTTTGTCTCGTAAGCCGCACCTTGGTTGTGGCTCCTGCATCCAGCATGGAATGTAAATAAATCCATTATTTTGCGATGTGTAACAGCATTGGTAATGACCCCTTTGTTAGATTTGTCCACGTTTTGCTGATAGGGCGGCGACAACAGCTACACCACAGCACCCAAGCCGAGTGTTGGATGATCAGGAAACAAGTGAGTATCGAGCACTTCCTTCACGATTGTACAGACTCGTTAAGTATTTTTTCAGGATTTTTTTTTCCAATTAGTTTTATAGTTTGGAAATCAAGACTGATGAAAAAGGATGAAGGAATGATGGTGTGTTATGATCTTCAAAGACGTAACGCCTTGTACTGGAGTGTCGAAAATCACTCTCAGATACATCACTCACGAGGTTTACTTGTATTGTCATTAGGTGTGCATTACGTAATTTATCAAGTATGAAATGTAAAGAATTATCTTCTGAAAGTTTTCCAGCTTCCTATGTGGTTCTGAGAGAGAGAGAGAGAGAGAGAGAGAGAGAGAGAGAGAGAGAGAGAGAGAGAGAGAGAGAGAGAGAGAGAGAGAGAGAGAGAGAGAGAGAGAGAGAGAGAGAGAGAGAGAGAGAGAGAGAGAGAGAGAGAGAGAGAGAGAGAGAGCGCCTGCCTTCGATTTATAGTATTCATTGCAATTTCTGTTTACTTTCGTACTATTCAATATACGATTCAGTTCATTGGGTATTTGACAGCAAACATAAATGGCTTTTTATGATCCTAGAATTAGTTCACAGTAGCAGTGTCTGCTGGCGCTGCAGGAGCTTATAGGACACCAGGGAAAATTGTGGCCATTACCAAATTTATTGCACGAGACTCTGAATAGTGACGTCTTGGCCAGGATGCCACAGCGGGTCGGCGCGACGCTGAATGGAAGAGGCGCCTCCCTGGCTGGTCGACTGTCGGGATTTGGGTGGTAGGCGCCGTCCTTATCTTGTGTCGTGGCATCCCATCCGTCCGCAGTAGGTACTCACTATTGTATTGTGTAGTTTTGTTTTTTGCTGTCAAATGGAAATAAGAAATATGAAATTGAGTTGTTAGGTAAATGCATTAGAGGAGTGTCTGCTATGAAAAGTTGAAGGTGTAGTGTTAGTTTGGGTCTGGCGCGCAGGATCAGAGGGTTGGCGCGGGGCGTGGGTAATGAAACACGGCTGGCCCGGACCGTAGACTTTACTGCTGATGGTGGTGCGCTTCGGTCGTTTTTATTTCCCTCACATTTTTGGTTGAAATACTAATGCATAGTAATCAACATTTAATCTGATTATGCTCACATTATGAGTTATTAGTGCCTTTCATTATATTCTTACAATAATTTACATTTTGCCTATTAACTCCGTGTGTTCGACATCTGCGTTATGATAGCTGTTTTAGTGATTTTTTTTCTAAGGTATATCGGAAAGTAGAACTAGAAGTCACACATCTTATATGTAATAATATCTAGGCTTGAGTAGTGCAGTAAAACCTCGTCCTGCATCTCATTCTTATATTCTCGGATATATTAAACCAGGCGACGCTGCAGTCAAGGAGAACCGAAAGGCTTTGAAGCACTTCTATCGGCACAATGGAAGTAGATAGAAAACTGCGTATGTGTTTGTGTGTGGCAGCGATTTTGTATATGTGAAGGTATATTGGGATGAGGTTGATATATTTATTACTTCTATCTCTATTCTTTAATGCATGTTACTGCTTATTACGTCATTTGGTTTGCTGAGACAGATCATTCAACTTCTTGGTGCGTCTCACATTTCTTACGGACGCTTTCCATGTCTGGTTTTAGGGACTTATGTCTTAGTTTGCCTTTGACCTGGGAAGTTATGAGACAGCTTGCACGAGTTTGTTCAAAGTTCGTGATTTACTCCTTCATAAAGGGGAGTATCACGCCCTTGTACAACCACATCAAACATCTCGGTTCGCAGTTCGACTAAAGAATGATGGCAGTACATAGACTTCTCAATATTGAAAATGTAAATTCTGTGATACTAGTAATATCATTAATTGTTTTACTAAATACAATTCTTCGATGTATATTGGTGGGAAAGTCCTATAAAAATAATGCAATTAGTTGTGTGGAATGGCATTATCTGCTGCGTGGATGGCGTCGAAATTAAACGTGAGCATTAATTACTGAATGAGGGTTTGTCAAGTAGTTTGTAGAAAGTTAAGTTCATACGTAACTAGTGAAGTGAGTGTGTTTAGTGTTTCTGAACTAGACTGGAGTAAGCTTTCATCTCTGTGAAGTCAAGGTTTGAGGCAATTTAGGTGTTTCTGATATTCTTAAAAGGTTTTGTTATATATATATATATTTTTACTCCTTTTAGTGTAATTAACATAATGTTCCATGACAATGCTTGGACGTAATGTTTCAGAATGTAGCGCGTGATGATATGTTGCAGTAAAACGGACATGAGTAAAAAGTGCTAATGAGCCTCTTTTCTAGTGTGATATTCGCATTATTATATTTTCTGTTTAAGTTGTATTATGCATATTATACTAGTGAGCTACAATCTGCTAACCTAATTTTACGTATTACTACTTTTTATTTATTTACACAAGCGAATGAGAAAATATTGAAACTCTACCGTTTTTCTTACATCGCATCAGATTTGGAAAAGAAGGAGCAAAGTGTGTTAAAAGACCAAAACAAACCTTATATTGTGTAATAGTTTTTTGTGCAGTAGAGCTAAAGCGGCATTAAAGACTTCCACTTAGTTGTAGTCAATTAGTGTTGTTGTAATGACAATATAAACCCACACATATTCTATCTATGTATCTATATATATTCATCTGTCTATCTATTATGTCTCTTTTCTCTCTTCTTTCATTCGTGTGCGTCATTTGCAGTGAATCGATTGAATTCTAGAACATTTACCCCGATATTTCCACGTTGATTACTGCTCGGTTCAGCAATTGGATTTCAACCTTATATCAAACCTCTATCTTAATCCTTTGTCCTCATTGCTTTGCTCCAAACTATTCATCCCTTGGTCACTAGTGCATTCTATCATTCTGGTTCTGAGAGGTAAAGCGATATTAATGTTATTTCTTACCTTCATTGAACAGTCTGAAGTCTATATGTTCGTCTGCGTCTCCAATATCATGTCGGGCGGAGTGTGACATGACTTGATTCCGAGGCTTCGTCCAGAGAGGTTTCGGCTTCCAATACGTCCACACTGTAATCCACTCACAGCAGCAGGTGGACGAGGCTGGTCACACACTGCCATGATTAGACCGTCCACTCACCTCGTATTGTCCAGCCTATGTAGCTCGTTTTGATATTACAGTGTTTAATTAGGACGCAAGTGAAATTGTGAGAATGTAATTGCTTAAAAGATACTATGCTGTAATGTGGAGTGAAAAGGACACACTTTTGTTAGTAATATATATATTTATTGCGATATTATCATGTGTGCGTCTGTATTTTATATGTAAGCTGGTGCTGGAATTAGTATGTAAGAGGAGAGAGAGAGAGAGAGAGAGAGAGAGAGAGAGAGAGAGAGAGAGAGAGAGAGAGAGAGAGAGAGAGAGAGAGAGAGAGAGAAAAAAAAATACGAATAAAGTGAGCGCCAGACTTCAGAGGCGCTATGGTAAGCTAATACACACGAGTGGATTCTTCAAGATATTTTTCATGTGCTTTGAGATGCACTTCCTCTACTCCTGTGTCCGCCGCTGAATATTGTCCTCCAGGAAGGCAGCTGGGGCCAAGGGGTGGTGGGACAAGAATCAACGTGGAGGCACAAGCTCATATTTGCCTGTGTGGTGTACGTGCTTTGTTTGGTTATTGTTTGATTACACTACAGGATTTCATGCATTCTTAAAGTAACGAGTCATATCTGAGAGCATTTTATTTATATTATTGGAAATGGTTTCGTCTGTTCGCCATAGAAAAAGCAGGAAAGCTCTTTTGTAATGTATTTTTAAATCTGGAATGATGTATTTCCTATTAGGGTGGAGAATTTTGTTTGTTCTAGTAGTTTAGAGTTTTGTTTAGTTTCTCAAATGTTAGTTGCGGGTCCGTTTTCTCTGTCGCTGTGTTGTAGCCATTCATGCCAGCTTCCCCTTCCCTATAACGTCCGTTTTCTTTAGTGCAAGCGCGAGGGTGAGGTAGTTTCCAGACTTCCCGGTCATCTCGTTTTGATGTAAAAGTAATGATTTAGGAGCAGATAACGTGCTTAGCTTATTATTTATTGTTCTAAGGAGCTGTGTTGAGAAGTTAAAGTCCTCTTAGATAAAGGTGAGCAGCGACGTGGGGCTGGTAAGGCGAGAAGAGTTGAAGCTCCAGCCTCCCTGTCTGGCTGCTGCGTGAATATTCATCAATCAATCCTGACAGTAAATATCTCCCACTTTTCCTCAACACGACGAATCACGGAACCTTGGCCTTGATAATCTTAGCAGAGATATGTTAGGGTGTGATGGGCGTGGCGTGCAGAACAGCTGAAACGAGAGCAAATGTCTCCTCCATCCGATACATTTTGGGAAGTGTGGCGCATGTGCCGTCCGGGGCAACATTCGCATTCCAATGTTGGCGCGCCCACCACACTGATCAGTAGCAAGAGCGACCTCGCCGGGTGAAGAGATTTGCATTCTTGCTCCTTTTCTAGTGATCCAATCGTGTTTATCTTTGGAAAATGAATCCTTGAAGAAAAAAAGGCAAGTGTACTCGACCAGCTGCTGAATGGGCTTGATCTGAGAGGCTCTTTGAGAACTTCTCTTGAAAACAGTGTTATAACGTGAAACAGAACCAAGCAGGCCTCCCCTTTCCTCCCTCCCTCTCTCAACACCGGGAAGAGCGAGAGGGCGGGGGAGGAGGCTGGGTTAGGGAGGTAATGGGAACTGTTGTGCGAGGAATTATGTAATAGTGGATCTGGTTAGGCCTGGAATACACGACAGGCGGACGTGTTTACAAACAAACTTGAGACCTTGTGAGTCTGTGAAGGAAAGGGGTTGTTTGGCTTATTTGGTCACCGTGTTAGGACTGTGGTGTGCCGGCGGTGGTCCACATGTCTTAAAGGGTGTTTCAGGGGCCTTTGTCTCATGTCTGGTTCATGTAGTGAGTAACAATCCAGTGTTAGTTGAAATTATACTACAGGTACTCATGGCTCTGCTGGGTTCAATGTGGTGGCGGGAGAGTTTTAGGGGTGACGATGTTCGGTTCGAGTACATCATTTGGCTGTTGTTCGCCCGCATGCTGGCAAGGATGGTGAAACTGTCTTAGAAGTTTGCGTACCTCGACAACACTAGTACCAGTGTATGGCCCAAAATTACACACTCATACGCACATGTACATACTACATAAATACACCCCCTCCCCCTATACACACCCAGGCTCGTTGTGGTGTTTCAAGGTCAGTGCAAAGCTGATGAGACTCT
The DNA here is from genome assembly GCA_029783475.1 of Metacarcinus magister. NCBI lineage: Eukaryota > Metazoa > Arthropoda > Malacostraca > Decapoda > Cancridae > Metacarcinus > Metacarcinus magister. The sequence goes on along the minus strand of JAPQNM010000013.1, from coordinate 3,550,589 downwards.
GGCCATCACTTACAGAAACTCCATTCGACCATCAGCGCTGCCGTTGGAGGCTCACACATCAGGCTCTTGGTTGAGTACTTACCAAAATGTATTTATAATATTACGTTAATGATGTTATGATAAGGATTTGTTTATACAGAATATTTCCACAACTGTAACCTAGAAATTCTTGATTAACATGAAAATTATCCCTTCGTACAATGATATTATCGTATTTATTTGATATGTTGATGTTATAACAGTATTTTCATTACAAGTTGGAAGATTCTGAAGGTAATCATTGCTAAGAGTGTGTACTTACATGACTCGTGGCAGTAAGATGGCCATGAGGAGCCAGACGATGGTGAGGACACATTATTGCAGCGTTGAGGAAGATGAGAAAGGAGGGAATGAGGGACGCGTTAGGATGAAGATACAATTATTTCAATTATTACCATATCATTGTTTATGTCTGTTACATTATATTGGTTTCTTTCATATGTTAGTGAATTATTCTCATAACCTCTGTTCGTCTACTCTTGTTTTCCCTCATCGATTCAGCCTTCATTAGAGCTAAATGTCATGGTGATTAGCTACGCATGACCTGCTTCACCTGTTATTTCTGGAATATGAACTTGTCAGGACTAATTATCGGATTGCTCACCAGTTTGAGAGTAATGACATAATTCTGACAGCAGGGGCGTGGCGTGGTCATGCGTGTTATCTGTTACCGTGGCGGAGGGACCTGGATGCTGACTGACTGAAGATAACTGACTGAAGATAACTGACTGAACATGACTGAATGAACATGACTGAATGAACATGACTGAATGAACATGACTGAATGAACATGACTGACTGAAGATGACTGAATGAACATGGCTGACTGAACATGACTGACTGAACATGACTGACTGAACATGACTGACTGAACATGACTGACTGAACATGACTGAATGAACATGGCTGAATGAACATGGCTGACTGAACATGACTGACTGAACATGACTGAATGAACATGACTGAATGAACATGACTGAATGAACATGACTGAATGAACATGACTGACTGAAGATCACTGACTGACTGAAGATGACTGATTATGACTGAAGATTGAGAGACAAATGCGGATCAGACCTTATAGGATAACGTGCATTCAAGGATAACTTACACGTCCAAATATTGACTGAGTGATTCGTAAATTTTGTTAAACATTGACTCTGAAACGGAATGTAAATGTGGTATTCAGAGGCTTCATTCAGTCTTGCGTCTTGAGGTTTTTTTTATAATTTGTATACATCTTAGCTAATTAATTTCCGTTTGCTGAGTTTATTTAATGCAATAACAAGAAACTGGTTGGAAATATCTGCATTTAAGGAAAACGTACATATTCATATTATGCAGGTAAGGTGATAGAGCCAAAAAAAAAAACATTCTTTAAGAGGATTCATTTGAGGGGGAAACAAAACTGAGATGAAAAAAACCTTGTTCAACGGGAGTCAAATAGATTCCTGACAACATGTTGATACGAATAATGTTAATTAATGATATAGTCTGCCAAAAAAACCCCAGTAATGGTGCTGCTTTCCCTTGAGTACCGTTGTTCCCCTTCACATCCCTTTCCTTAACACTGGTCTCCCCTCACGATATCTTTCCTATTCCCATGCTAAGTGTTTTATTTGGTTTACTTATCATCAGGTGTTTGAGTGTTACAGGTGCTCAGGTTAACGTCAACTGATTGCGTGCGTGCGTGTGTGTGTGTTTGTTTACCTTGTCAAGGAAGGCCATCAACATGTCGCTTAATCACTCCCTAAGGGTCGTTATTATCATCATGTGTTTGTATATTGTTACCGCGTGCAGTGGGGGAGAGTTTGCTAATACCTTCACTTTATGTTTTATTGCTTGATGGACTCTGGTCGTGTGGGGTAATGTTGTGGTTCCTGCGTGTGTGATGCTACAGGTTGCGTGCAGTCAAATCCTCTGCTTACACTGATGCACCTCGGATTGTACTCTCTACGGCATATTAATCTTCGTGTACCTTACGTAATCCATATGTTAATACAGTTATGTGTCCCAGCACTGAATGGTGTTAACATCTGCCTATTATTTGCATATCGATATATAGACCTCCATCCTCCTCCTCCTCCTCCTTCAACTCTTCTTCCTCCTCCTCCCTTACCTCCTTTCTATTCTCATATTTTCCTCCTGACGACCAAATCCTCTTTCTTTCTGACATTCCGTTGCACCTTCCTCTTTTTCCTTTACTGCATCCTCTTTCTCTTCCTCTTATGCCTCCCCAAGCCCCTCATCGCCGCCCCTGGGACAACCACATCCACGCCCACGGATGCTGGCCTTGTAAATATCCTGTCGTGACTTTATCGACTCAGACGTTGGGGTGTGTGTGTGTGTGTGTGTGTGTGTGTGTGTGTGTGTGTGTGTGTGTGTGTGTGTGTGTGTGTGCGTGTGCTTGTGTATCCGGTAGCACATTTTCTCTTGCGTCGTAAGGTGAACTGTCTCTCTTTCCTCTTTTTTTCTTCTTCTCTCTCCTGCTACGACTCTTTTTCTTTATCATCTCGTCCTTGTTCTCTTCTTTTTCCCTCTCGTTGTCTTTTGGTAAATCTTCCTCCTCGTCCTTCACTCCTTCATTTCTTCCTCCTCGTCCTTTTTTCTCTCTCTTTCCCTTGATGAGTTTCCTAACTTTTTTTTCTTCCCCCTTTAGAGATGAGCTTCCCCCCTTTTTTTCCCCTTTTAAGAGCAAGATTTCCAGTTTTTTTTCTTCTCTACCTTAGATAAGATCGTCGTTTTCGCTCTTGTGTTCACGTAAATTACTTTCCTTTATTTAGAATGACAAGATCACACGCACAGACACACACACACAGACAGACAAGGACACACACACACACACACACACACACACACACACACACACACACACACACACACACACACACACACACACACACACACACACACACTTTCGTTGACACTACACTTCATCTCTCGTAAATTAAGCTGCTTCGCCTCCATCCACAGTGATGATTATTGGGTATTTCAGTCATTTTTTCCTCTCCTTAATAACTCTGCAGTGCTCTTACTTGTCGTTGATAGTAATAATTTTTTGTCGCAATGATTTTTGTGTGTGTTGTGGAGAGAGTGATAGCTGCTGTAACCTTCCTGCTCGTCTTTGAACGTAAAAAAGATCTATAAAACTAGAAATATTACGTTTTCCTTCCCCAACATCCAATATCCGCCGTAGCCATTGGAGTCTACCCCTCCCTAACCCCATCCCTTCACCATCACCATCACGACTACTGCTGTTGATATTACTGATACTGTTGTTTTTGTTGTTAGTTCTACTACTACTACTACTACTACTGCTACTACTACTACTACTGCTGCTATTAACAACGACAATAACTATCAATAACAACATAATAACATCTACAACAACAACAACAACAACAACAACTGTATACCTCATTAATAAACACTTCATTTGCACTTCCTCTGCGATACACCTTTCCCCTTTGAGTGGCAGGTGGCGGCGACACACACACACACACACACACACACACACACACACACACACACACACACACACACGGTCATCAATCACTCTTAGTTCCATACACAATCATCCCTCTAGAACTTGCCGCTGCTATTACACGAGAAACGACACTCACTGAACCAAACACCAGACCTTGTCCACACAGCTTACTTAATACGCAAATACCTGTACAGTGTGTCGTGTGTGTCTCCACTTGTGTGTTGTACTTCTGACCCCTGCTGCGTGACGTGCTGACCGATCGTTATTCACTGTGCAATGTTTATATAGGAGAGTGTGTTCCAGTGTGTGTGTGTGTGTGTGTGTGTGTGTGTGTGTGTGTGTGTGTGTGTGTGTGTGTGTGTGTGTTTTAGCTTCGGTATTGGAAGGGAGGGAGAGAGAAAAGAGAAGAAAAAAAACGTTAGGTCTATTTTAAGTGAAATGTTTGACTTTATTGTTTCCTTCCGTGAACATTTATAAAACAAACACGAATAAGGAAAAACCGAAAAGAAAAAAAGGGAATATGGGAATGCATGAGAAACTAAAACAAAAAACAACAAAAAAGCCAAAAGCAACTTACCAATAACCAAAAAATATAAGAAACGTATGAATGAATGTGTTTGTCAGACCGAGAAAATGAGTTCACAATGTCTCCTCTACGACCTTCCTACCATCCTACCTTCCTACCTTCCTACCTCACCTCCTTACCCCGACCCTTTAGTCCTTTCTTCCCCCGCCTTTCCCTTTTCCTCCTGCCCCAAGCGAGTCTCTAATTGGGAAGCCTCAGAGGACGGCGCACCACTATTAGCTCTCCTCGGGTGTGGTGGTCTCGTTAGGTTCGGTTAGGTTAGTGCGATCCTTCACCTCCACCTTGCATGGCCATGGCTTGCCGTAACAGCCTCCACAAGCGCCACAAATTGCTCTAGAAAAATAAAAAAGATAATAAAAAAAAAACCACTATGTCACGGTCATTGGCAATTACTGGACGCCGAACAGAAAGCAATTTACTTGAATCAATAAACTAACAAATTTTAAGCGATAACCGACGTGCAAAGCGACGATGTGATAATTAAAACGACGAAGAAGAAGAGTGAGGTGGAGGAAGAGGAGGAGGATGAGGAGGTGGGGAAAAAGGAGAATAATGATTAAGGGTCAAAGGAAGATACAAAAACGAGAAACGGAATAAGTATGTGTAACGGACTTAAAGGAAACTATGCGAATGGACACGAGTATAGTGAAGTAGAGGAGAAGAAATAGACAGCGAAAGAGGCACTGAAGGAAGGAATGAAGGGAGGGAGAGAGATAGATGGAGAGGAAAGGTAGATGGAGGGAGGAAAGGATGGAAGGAAGGAATGGAGAATGGAGGAGAGAAAAGAGAGGAAGGAATAAAGGTAGATGGAGAAGAAAGCTAGAATGGAGGAAGCAAAGGAAGGCAGGAAGGAAGGAAGGGAGATAGATAGAGAGGAAAAGAAGGAAGGAAGAGAGGTAGATGGAGAAGAAAGCTAGAATGGAAGAAGCCTAGCAAGGAAGGGAGGTAAATGAAGAAGCAAGGAAGGAGAGAAGGAATAACCTAAAGCAAGAGAGAGAGGAAGGAAGGAAGAAAGGAAGAGAGGAAGGGAGGGAGGGAGGGTTTTGGAGGGCTAAAGAGTGAGTGAGAATCGAGGGAGGTGTATTGATTGCCCGAGCTGTACTTCCTTCCCCGCTGAGCTTCCCAGTACTGGCCCACTCTTGAGGCTGACGGCTTGAAGGACACTGAAAAGGAGGAGGAGGAGGAGCAGCAGGAGGAGGAGGAGGAGGAGGAGGAGGAGGAGGAGGAGGAGGAGGAGGAGGAGGAGGAGGAGGAAGAGGAGGAAGAGAAGCAGCAGGAGGAGAAGCAGGACGAAGGAGGATGATGAGAAGACAAGACTATACAAAAAATTATCATATACATTGGTTAGGTCCAGTTTTTGGATGTTGCTGTCTGTTCTTCCTTATACTTTTTGAATTGGAGAAGATAGAATGTGAATTATGGAAGAAAAATGTGAAGAGAGATGTTGAGGAGGAATGGAAATAATGGAGAAAATGACGTAGAAGAATGGGAAGTAAGAAGATAATGTATTAGAGTATTGGGAAGAGAATTACGAGTGGTGGTAACAGAAGGAATGGAAGGAAAGGAGGAAATTTAGGGAGAAGATAAAATTGATAAGATAGAAAAGAAAACGAAATGAGAGCAAGCAGATGTGGGGATAATAAGGAGAGGAAGAAGAGGAGGAGAAGGAAGAGTAATGTCGAAAAGAAAAGCATGAATATTGAAAGGAATTAGGCAGCTGGATAAAAAAAAATAGGAAGGAACGAAAAAATATAGAAAGGAATTAAGATATGTAAAAAAAAAAAATATGCCGGAGGAAGCCAGATAAGGGAATACAGGATGGAAAGAAAATAGAAAGAAATTAGGGAAGAGGGGAAAAAGCCTAAGAAATGAGGTTACTCTCCCTCCCTTGCATAATGAGAGAGAGAGAGAGAGAGAGAGAGAGAGAGAGAGAGAGAGAGAGAGAGAGAGAGAGAGAGAGAGAGAGAGAGAGAGAGAGAGAGAGAGAGAGAGAGAGAGAAAGAGAAAGGGGAAACACCGCAGGGGGAAAACCGGTTGCCATAATAGGGAGGAGGAAATAACACGTAAACACAAGTACAAATAAAAATAGCAGGAAGCAATTAAAGGGAAAAAATAAAAGAAGAAACGAGAGAGAGAGAGAGAGAGAGAGAGAGAGAGAGAGAGAGAGAGAGAGAGAGAGAGAGAGAGAGAGAGAGAAAGAGAGAAAGAGAGAGAGAGATAGGACTGTGGTGGAGCAAAAATGAGAAATTTGAGTTATAGCGACTTTCTATCAGGCAGTGTGATATTGGAGGTAATTGGAAGACGGAGAAGGAAGAGGCGATAAACAGAGAGGAGGAGGAAGGGGAGGAGGAGGAGGAGGAGGAAGAATAAGAGGAAGAAGAAGAGGAGGAAGACAGGGACTCGGAATATATATAGTGAGAGAATGAGGGAAAGAAAGATGGAAAAATGGTATATAAAGAAAAATGACTGAAGAAAAAGACATGATTGGAGAAGGAAAAAGAGGAGGAGGAGGAAGGGGGGAAAAAGAGGAGGAGGATGGTATATTAGTGGTTAGGTAAAGGGAGAAGGTGGTAGGGATGAAGAAAGAGAACAAGTAGAAGGTAGAAGAAGATGAAGAGGAGTAGGTAGTAGAGGAATGGAAGGGAAGGGAAGGAGGGAGGGAGAAGGCAGATCAATGTTCCTCATTAAGGTTCTAAAGGGACTGAAGGTGGCAAGTGACAGTCTTGTTGGGCGGGCGGCAGGTGGCATACACACGCCCACTATCCACTTGCATTCCACCTTCAACCACTTACTCAATACTGTCAACACACACACACACACACACACACACACACACACACACACACACACACACACACACACACACACACACACACACACACACACACACACACACCCACACCCACACATTATACCGAGTTATTAGTTTTCTTCATATTAACATACACACTTCCATTATATACATTTTAATTTGTAAAGTTGTTTGTTAATGAAAAATGAAAATAATGTTGAAAGGTGAGAGCGAGGCAGCCGGTCACTCACTGTTCGTTAATAATGAATAATAATGTTGACAAAATTAATAGAAGTCGAGGTTGGGCATTCAGGCATTCACTGATGGTCGAACACACAACACACACCAATAAAACACATTATTATTATTGTGTTGCTTTCGTTTTCTGTTGTCCCTTTGTGAAATGGACTTATCGCACGGCAGCAGGAACTGTAAAAACATTGCTACTGAGTTAATGAGGAACAGGTGAGTGTGAGGTAATATAAATGACTTCTACTTATTAACATTACCTTCCGTCAGCATCACTCTAACAGGTCGTGGGTAAAGTGGGAAGGTGTTCATCACTTAACTTACTCATCTCCATTCCATTGGCACAAAGTAGAAAAGTGTTATCATTGCTGCCTCTCGATCTGTTTGTTTATGGAGACTGGATTCAAATTTTGTCCATGGTAAACAGTATTCAATGGTTCATAGGTAATTTTGCCTCTCTATCGAGTTTGTAAAGGATAGGTGATGACTGAGTGGTTAGTGTACCTGGCATAATGATAGTAAAGACTCGTGTTTGGGTCGTGTTACTGCCTAACTATTATTTTTTTTCATTTTCGAGTAGTTTAAAGTCAGTTTCATATTACGCATTGACCTTAACTTTGATTCGAGAACTTAACGGAGCGTCTCAAGGAAAAAAAGGAAGGTCACATGAACTTTATTTTAGATGCTTTAACATTAGCATCTACCCGCGTAAAGAAAGGCTCTTCCTCATCGACATTTTTAGCCTGACAGCCATCAAGGGTCTTAGTTCAGTGATATAAAAAGAATACACAAAGGAAGTAGTTGCTGTAACCTGGACAACACTGCAGCGCCTTTGCGTGTCACAACTACAAAGTTCAACACGCAAGTCATTACCACTACAGTCCTCACAGCATCAGGTGAAGGACAGGGAAGGACGGGGACGGAACACTGGCCGTGGCTCGTAGCATTGACCTGTAACTTTATGGCAGGTTATACGCGTGGCTTTCTGGAACTCAAGGTGACTTCAGCGTCCAGGGTAGCATAGTCACACAGTAAGAAGAAAAGAATAGACAACCTTTACTATTATTATCTGAGCACTTTGTGGCATTGGCGTCAATACTTTCACTATTCTCTAGTATCACACACGCGTGCGCCTGCGTCTGCGTCTGCACACACACACACACGCACACGCATACGCACACGCACACACACACACACACACACGCACACGCACACGCACACGCATAACCACACACAGCTCAACATTTTCTTATCTAAGTTCAGACTATTCTGTTGACTTCTCTTGTTTGCGAAAGTTATTTATGTTCAGCAAAATTTCATACTTCTGCTGCGTAGCTAAAAAAGAAAAGTTTATCTCCCCAGCTGCTCACCAAAGTGGGTTAGTCTGTTTTCAGGTCAGAATGGAAGACGAGCTTGCTGCTTTTCCTCCTCTTCCCTTTCCAGCTAATTTGATTTACTAAAAGGATGAGAAGGTTATGTGGAGGAGTTACACACTTTGTCTGGAAAGCTAAGGTATTGTTTTTCTTCCCTCCAAGGTCTGCCAGACGCCCTTTATGAATGACGGAAACGAAGATGCTCCATCCAATGCTTTAATTGAGTTAATTTGAAAACTTAAATATCCGTCAGAGTGTGTTAAGTAATGCATCAGCCAGTGAATATTTGATAGGACCAGCCGGTGCAGCTAGGCTCTGGAAACGTGCCGGCGGGGCCTCACCTGGCGTGGTCTCATCGTCCTCTCAGGTTCTTAGACAACTTAGTCTGCTGAAAATGTTAATTGCGTGATATAAAGCGTTAACAGCTAATATTTATAACCACAAATCTGTAGCTGTGTGTATTTTGTGTGTTTTGTTCATACGGTCTAGTAATTGGTAAGGGAAGGGAACATGATGGAAGGGATGACGGTTAAAAAAAATGAAGGCAGTGTACGAGGCTGGAAGTGTGAAGCAGAAGGGTTGGGTGTGTTGGTGTGTTGTTCTCCCGCATCTTGAAGGTGGTTCTGGCCCTCGCTGAGACGTAAACCACACTGAGAAGTTTAATGGAATATTCAGGCGATAAAACTTGATATCAGTAAAGGAAGATGTAGGAAATATTTCTTTAGATTAAGGAAATTATATACTTTTTATAGCTCGAACTTAATGATAGTAATGTGTTTTTACCTTGTTGATAATAGTAATAACGATACTACTACTACTACTACTACTGCTACTACTACTACTACTACTACTACTACTACTACTACTACTACTACTACTACTACTACTACTACTACTACTACTACTACTACTACTACTACTACTACTACTACTACTACTACTACTACTACTACTACTACTACTACTACTACTACTACTACTACTACTACTATTACTACTTCTACTATTACTACTGACAATGTATTAAACTAAACTAAGCTACTACTACTGATGCATTTAAGGAAATACAAATACCTTGAGTCACACGCCTCATGACTGGGCGTTTATATACACAAATGCACTGAAAGGCATTGTCCTCCTTTTCATGAATGACTTCCAGCTTCAGGGGCAAGTAAATATAGATTGCTGTGTATAGTAATGCGGTGAACAGTATCTTTAACAAGTTTTATTTATAAGTTTTTTTTTGTACCGGGTAAGGCTCGGTTGGGTTAATACTATTTCTACATCGAAACTACTTAAAAAAAATATAGAAAGCAAAGAAAAATAGGAATGAAACTATAGACACATCACACGTCTGGCAGCCACGTCCAGGCACACCAATACCAACTCTCGAAGTAGTCAGTGCCGTGTTCCAGCGTCTCTTATATACATCAGGGAGAATAGATATGATGAGAGGACTCCCTTACGTCTTAATCTTGAGTCTGGAAGGGAGGACAGCGTAAGCCACACCGTCCTCTCATTAGCCAGCAGCGGTGCACCTGAGAGACGGACGTGAAGGGTTGTGAATGGAGATGTGTCACTCGAGGCCAGGCGGCGTGGCGTGTGGCATTGATCACTGCTCCAGGGAACGCTCCAACTTACCTCCCCCGTCCTCCACTGCTCCAAATCCACCACCACCACCACCACCACCACCACCACCACCACCACCACCACCCCACCACCACCACCACCACCACCACTACCGCCACACCCTCCCCCGTACATCCTCGTAGGTAGTAGTAGTAGTAGGAAGAAGTAGGAAGGGTTGGGACGCGTGTAGGTGTGTACAAATTACAGAGTGAATCGTGTTGTTTGGTGTAATTTATTTATTTATTTATTTATTTATTTATTTTTTTGTAGTGGTGATGGAACGTCAAGATGTGAAGAAATGTAATGTGTGGTTATGCGTTTTGTGTGTGTGTGTGTGTAATACCTGTTTTTATACTACGTACACCTCGGCTTTTGTGCTTGATTAGTGTATGAATGGACATGGTTGTAAAGTGAGATGGCGAGTGATATGTTGTTGAATTGATGTATTTGCATATTTATTGATTAATTAATTGATTCACTCATCAATTTATTCATGTATTTATTTATTTATTCAATCTGTTTCTCTCTCTCTCTCTCTCTCTCTCTCTCTCTCTCTCTCTCTCTCTCTCTCTCTCTCTCTCTCTCTCTCTCTCTCTCTCTCTCTCACACACACACACACACACACTTCTATAGACATTCCGACGCTAACAACTTTATTATTATCGTCTCAAAATGTTTCTTGCTACGAATTTCTGTCGTTCTCAGAAATCTGCTTCAAAACATTTCAGCTTCAAGCAAATCAAGAATTATTAACGAGGAAGCTGTTTTCTTACTTGAAACACAAATATTAGCAACATAAACTCAATGGAAGACTTGGAACTTTTGGTGGAGAGTTAATGGAACAAAAATATACAACACAGCAGTCAGTGGTGAGCGGTGGGAAGTATTTGATCTAACAATGATGGATTCTTACTAATTTGAGGAATTTAATTACGTAGGATTAAAATATCCTGACGGGAAATTTATCAGAGGAAGGTGGAGAGTAATTGTGTGTGGCTGGCCGGTGGTGGGATCTGCCGCCCGTGGGAGTGGCTGGTGGTGGGGGGAAGGGGTGGAGTGGTTGGGTTGCATTAAATACTTATGTTATTATCTTAAATCACAACTAAGTAAGGAAACTTTAACTATAACTGTTTTTGTTGAACGCTTATTTTTTAGAAAGCTCCACTCATTGTCAGTACAACAGCAAACATTTTTGAAGAAAAACTCGACGAAGTACGGAAGTAATTTCAGCTGCGAAGCCGTTTGGGTCCAAAGTAATCTATGAAAATACGAGTATTAAAAGTTTCCTCTTTATGGCGTTGATTGATTGCCGTTCCATTCGTTACTGGGTGATTGTGTGTGTGTGTGTGTGTGTGTGTGTGTGTGTGTGTGTGTGTGTCTGTGTGTCTGTGTGTCTGTGTGTCTGTGTCTGTATGTGTGTGTGTTCTGAAGGGATGCTTGGCTGGCCTGCACGTTGGCCTCGATCACGTTCAAGTTGACCTGCAATGGAACTCTTGCCATAGGTTCAGTGTCTTCCTTGAGCTTGAGCAGCAGGTGTTATCAAACGTAAAACGACGAAATTATACAAAATGATACTCGAAATTTCTTGAAATGATGAAATTTAAGTGTTTACAAGAAATTTCTTAAACTCGTGAACTTTAAGTGTATACAATTCATTGAAATACCTGCAATTGTGCAAGTTGAAAAATGTTCTTAAATCTTGCGTTCTTTGCGAAATTTCCTTTCCCGCCAGCCATGCCTCCGCCCGTCTGCTCGCCTTCCGCCTTACACAACTTCTACCAAAGTTGTTAATAAAGGTTTACTCTTTCAAGAAAGTCACATTACTGGCATTTTTTCTGATAAATTACCTGCAACTTTTATTGACAGGATACGGACTATTGGGATTTATTTTTTCGTCTCACACACCTTGCCAATACGTAGCGCAGACGTGTTGCACAAGTTCACATTTCTTACTGGATGGAGGAAATATGCTGAAAAAAAGACACATCAAGGCTTTCCACCACGTTGAATTCAAGGGCAAATTTTCCATCACACCAACGAATATGTAGGCATCACATATTTCAGTTTACATTTAATCATCTTTTAACTTGACCCGAGGCATTGCAGAGCCAGTGGAGCTTCAAGGGTAAAAGGGAGGAACGAGGCACATTCACTGAAATTAGTCTGCAGTATCTGTGCTTTATATTTCTGATCCATGGAAGGGAGGGAAGCACGGAAACAGTAAAGGAAGTAGGCAGATAGATGAAGGTAAAGAAAAATGGGAAAGTAAAGAGGCAAACAGGAAGGGAGAGAAAGAAGGAAGGAAACAGGAAGGCAAAGATGGAGGGAGGAGGAGGTACCATTTCTGATCGCGATAGGAAAGTCAGTCTTCTATATACTAGAACACACACACACACACACACACACACACACACACACACACACACACACACACACACACACACACACACACACACACACACACACACACACAGTTTATTATTAGAAATGACGTCACAATCACAAGGGATGGAAGGGGAAAACAACGCTCCCTCGTTTTTCATGAATTATTTTGAAATGCATCCAGTTTCTTTCCCTTTAAAAAAAACAACACTATTATTTTTCTTTTCTCACTTTTTTTTTTCCCCTTTCACACGAAGTCATTAAAGTGTGTTTTTAGGGTTTTTTTTCTTCTTCACGTATTTTGTATTACTGATTAGAGATATTAGCGTAAAATCATTATTCATGGAAAAATCTGTCTAAGTTTCACAAAATTTTCTTGAAAGTTGACGCTCCTAAGACGAGGGTTGTGGAGTTGTCGAAGAAATTTGAAGGAGAGAGAGAGAGAGAGAGAGAGAGAGAGAGAGAGAGAAAGAGAGAGAGAGAGAAAGAGAGAGAGAGAGAAAGAGAGAAGGAGAGAGAGATATGACGTGTGATAACAGGTCATAACTTAAACATATTTGCATGAAGTTAGTAAAAAGGAAAAAAATAGATCAGTGAAGCAAACAAATTTTTCCTCATTCTTTCATTAATCAATTTATTTATCTATATCTATTCATATAACTCCATGTATAGTAAGTCTTTGAGCTCCCACACACAGTTCAGATAAGCGTCATTACCTTAAGTAGCATCAAGAGACACAGTACTTCATCTTAACACACCTTGTACCTCCTCACCTCACAGTCTTCCTCTCACACTGACTCATATCTCCCCATCGACCTCATTCCTTCCCTTCCCTCCTCACACCCTCTCCCTTCTCACTCCACCTTCTACACTATGAACACTCGACCCTAACCTTATTTTCCACTCCACTCCAAGAGGTAGGAGAGCGGAGTGGAGTGGTGACTTCTCAGTTACTTCTCTCTCTAATTCCTTGGTATCAGGTTACCCTCTTTAGTTCTCTATCAGGTGAGGGAATTACTCTGGTCTCGTTTTACTCACAGTTTGGTTATCTGGTTTCTAAGTGTGTTTTAGGGGGAGATGGGTGAGTGAGTGTCCTTGTTGCATATATGTATTTCCAGGGTAGTTTAATGGCAGGGAAATGGGATGATCAGGCACGGTAGTTTGGCTGTTTAATGGAGGAGGGAGGAGGAGGAGGAGGAGGAGGAGGAGGAGGAGGAGGGGAGGAGGAGGAGGAGGAGGAGGAGGAGGAGGAGGAGGAGGAGGAGGAGAATGGAGAATGGAGAACAAGGGAAAAAGGAAATGCGAAGCAAAGGAAGCAGAACATTGATCAAATTTTATACATACTTCTTTAACACACACACACAAAAAAAATATATACCACCGTTTTATTATTATATTTTTTTTTCCTCTCTCTCTCTCTCTCTCTCTCTCTCTCTCCTCTCTCTCTCTCTCTCTCTCTCTCTCTCTCTCTCTCTCTCTCTCTCTCTTTTATCTCCGTTTTACATCCTTCACGCCTTCCGGAGCGAGTGATGAGAATGAGGGAGGTAAAGAGAGAAAGAGAAAGAGAGAGAGAGAAGAGAGAGAGAGAGAGAGAGAAGAGAGAGAGAGAGAGAGAGAGAGAGAGAGAGAAAGAGAAAGAGAGAGAAAGAATGAAATCCGAGTCCAATACAGAAAGTTAAGCATTGCAGGAAATTGACTTGCAGGGAGTGAGTGAGTGTAACGTGAAACTGATCCTTCTCGCTGTTTGTCCCTTGGTGTAACATTTTAACTTTTGCTCTCTGTGTGTATTTATTTTGGGTGGAAATCGAGAGAGACAGAAAGAGAGAGAGAGAGAGAAACAAATAAAGGTGTGTAATTAATTTAACTTTTCAAATGACCAAACAAAGAACGTGAGACATACTTTCACTCACCCTAACTTGGTATGGACTCACCCTAGCCTCACCCTAGCCAGCTGCCCTTAAACTCACCCTAAATCTTACTAAACACATTATTTTTTATGGCCCGTGTTTCCTGCCTCTCTTCTCTCTCTTTCTTTTCACATCTTTATTTCATTTCTTTCATCTCCCTTATTTCCTTCATGACCCTTATCTTCATGTTTACTTTTTGTCTATGTACTCACCTTCCTTCTCCCTTATTCACTGTCTCACCCTTATACATTTATCTCCCTTATACTCTTCTCTCACATATATCTTTATTTCCCTTCTCCTTAATACACCTTTATCTTTCTTTCTCTTTTTTTCTTTCTCACATGTAATCTCTCCCTCACTCTCTGTCTTCTCTTTTTTTTTGCTCCTGCTCATTTACTTGTATTATCTCTCTCTCTCTCTCTCTCTCTCTCTCTCTCTCTCTCTCTCTCTCTCTCTCTCTCTCTCTCTCTCTCTCTCTCTCTCTCTCTCTCTCTCTCTCTCTCTCTCCCACTTTCTTACTCTCCATTTTCTCTGTTTCTCATTCTTTACTTTCATTGCTTTGTGTGCATATATTTCTATTTTCTTTCTTTTCCTCTCACATCCCACTCCTCTCTTTCTTTCTTTATTATTTCTATTTCCCTCTTGTTCCTCTTCATGTCTTCCTTTTCCTCTTTACATCCTCTCTACCTCTTTTTCTGAGTATAGGTTATCCACCTCTCTCTCTCTCTCTCTCTCTCTCTCTCTCTCTCTCTCTCTCTCTCTCTCTCCTTTATTCTCCTCCTTCCTTTCGTACCCTCTCGTTGCTCCTAGTTTCATCTCTCTCTTTTTTTTTCTTTTCTCTCTCTCGTCTCTCTCTCGTTCTCTCTCTCTCTCTCTCTCTCTCTCTCTCTCTCTCTCTCTCTCTCTCTCTCTCTCTCTCTCTCTCTCTCTCTCTCTCTCTCTCTCTCTCTCTCTGCTCTCACTTTCCTTACTCCTTTCATCTTGGCTCCCTTCAGCCCTCATCACCTTTTCTTCCTCTCTCCCTCTCACTCCCAATTTATTTTCCCTTTTCCTTGTCCCTTCCCTTCCCTACCACCCTCCCTCCTTCCTTCCTTCCTTCCTTCCTTCCTTCCCTTCCCATTACCTTAGAGTCCTCACCATTACTGTAGATCACACACGTACCCTCTTATGAATATTTTTTTTTATACTGTGTAGTGTAGAAGGAAGGTAGTTGGAGGAGATGAGGTACGAGGTGGAGGGTGCTGACTTAAGGGACCCAGAACGGTGACTTAGTAATGGAGAAGGTGATGACTTATGAGTGAGAAAGAATGACTTAGGAAGGGTCAGACCAGAGGAAGTTCGGGTGTGTGTGTGTGTGTGTGTGTGTGTGTGTGTGTGTGTGTGTGTGTGTGTGTGTGTGTGTGTGTGTGTGTGTGTGTTTAAGCCGTGCTCCTTTCTTTTCTAAGATGGGCCGCAGCAAACTAATTATTATCAGCTTAAGTTCAGTTTCCACTTTCTTGCACCACAACAGAGCTGCTAACTTTCATGTTATTCTTAGACGCTACAACAACACAACACAACAGAACGTAACGCAACACAACATACACAATATAACACAACCCATCCCATCACAACCCAACACAACACAACACAACATAAACACAACACAACAGTCAAGCTTTTCATGTTTTACTTCGACGTTTCAACAACACAACACAACACAACACAACACATCTCCGTCTTACTAAAATAATTGCTCCTAAAAATGTTGCTGCTCACCTATAGATATACACAATAAGGGAAGAAATTGTAATCTGATAAAGTTTAAATCACTTCAAGCAACACGGGGAAAAGATTATTTTGATTTATATGAATGAGAAAGATAACGGATTCAGTATTTATGTGTCTTATTAGAAGTACAAAGGAATACAAAGGAAGATCAGACAGAAGCAGTCCTACTAAAAACTAAAATCATGGTCGCTAGTCTACTCCTCGAGGGTGTCTAAGAAGCGTCACACTACGAGGCTGAAAAACAAGTGACGGTAGAGTATATTATGATTGTCCTCAGTTATTTTTAGCGTTTTCCTGCTATTTTTTGTCATTTATTTGCTTGTTATTTTCTAAGATTGTTATGAAACTGCGAGAGAAAGAGAGAGGAACAGGAAAAGAGAGAGAGAGAGGGAGAAGAAAAAAAATCGCCTTTTGGAGTTAAGAAATGGTTGTTCATTATAGAAGTTTTAATAAGGAAAGTTCTCTTCACAATGGGCTTCAAAGAGGACCACTGGGACTCTTGTGTGACTCCTGCAGAGACCCTGAACCGCCCCCACGCCCGACACCATCACACACCACGTACTAGTGAGAGAGAGAGAGAGAGAGAGAGAGAGAGAGAGAGAGAGAGAGAGAGAGAGAGAGAGAGAGAGAGAGAGAGAGAGAGAGAGAGAGAGAGTGAGAGAGAGTGAGAGTGAGAGTATGGACACACCCAACTAGCAAAGAAATACCAAAGTAAGCACTATTAAGGGAAGTTATAATCCACAATGCTGCTATTTCTACTACTACTACTACTACTACTTCTACAAATTTGTCTTGGTATAAAAGAAATATCGTACGTATAAGACGCAGTAAGGATGATGTACGATAATAGACATTTGAGTACTTCATTATGGCGGGGAAAGCAAAGTAAATAGAGATTAATGTACGAGGTTAGTGTAATATAGTGTAGTGTATTGCGAGTAGGCGTTAAATGAGGTAAAGAGACGCCAGCCTGGTGTGGTGAGGAGGTGATGGTAAATAATGGTGCTTTGCTATGTGGGATTGTTATATATGTACTTATTATTGATGACAGTTTAAATGAATGCGTGTGGATTATGAATTATAACACACACATACACGCACATACACACCTATACACACACTCACGCATATGTATAACACCTTTACATGGCGTACAGGGTTAATTAAAGGCCAATGTACAGGTAAATTAGATAATATAACTATTAGACTAGGAATTGCGTGTCTGGTTTGCATTCTGATTGTGTGTGTGTGTGTGTGTGTGTGTGTGTGTGTGTGTGTGTGTGTGTGTGTGTGTGTGTGTGTGTGTGTGTGTGTGTGTGTGTGTTCATGTTATGTTGTTAGTAGTGGTGATAATTAGGATTTATTGCTCATTGTCTCTTTCTCTCTCTCTCTCTCTCTCTCTCTCTCTCTCTCTCTCTCTCTCTCTCTCTCTCTCTCTCTCTCTCTCTCTCTCTCTCTCTCTCTCTCTCTTTCCCTCTCTCTAATAATGGCGTGTAATTGCGCCATAATGACCTGTTAGTGGTGGAGAAGGCATGCAGATTGACACTAATAGTATATCAAGAGAGAGAGAGAGAGAGAGAGAGAGAGAGAGAGAGAGAGAGAGAGAGAGAGAGAGAGAGAGAGGAGAGAGAGAGAGAGAGAGAGAGAGAGAGAGAGAGAATTATTAAAACACTAGGATTTTCTTTATAATTAAGAAGAGAATGTGTTGCTTATGTAGTAGAGACAACGGCGACAACACACTCTCTCTCTCACTGCTAAAAATATTACCTACGAATTTTTTTCATAAATGTTTATATGTATTTATATATTATTTTTTTTCTCTCTGGCAGCTTGACTCTCATTACTATGTTAATTGTGCTGAGGGGAAACACAGCAAAAATAATAATAACAAATTAGTTTAACCAAAAAAATTACCACTGGTTGAATAATTATCATCATCACGGAGGAGGAAGAGAGAGAGAGAGAGAGAGAGAGAGAGAGAGAGAGAGAGAGAGAGAGAGAGAGAGAGAGAGAGAGAGAGAGAGAGAGAGAGAGAGAGAGAGAGAGAGAGATGCTGACGACACACAAGAGGGAAGAGAAGGAATAATCAAAAGACTCGTGATATTTGAGCACCTATTATGGAAGGAGGACGAGGACGAGGACGAGGGTGAAGGAGGAGGAGGAGGAGGAAGACGAGAATGAATGAAGGAGGATGAAAGAGGAGGAGGACAAGTGTGGAAGAAGAGGAGTCAGAAAGGAGGACTTTAGGTAGGAAGACTGAAGAAGGGGGAAGGAAAAGTGGTATCTTGGGAGAGTCGAGAGAGAGAGAGAGAGAGAGAGAGAGAGAGAGAGAGAGAGAGAGAGAGAGAGAGAGAGAGAGAGAGAGAGAGAGAGAGAGAGAGAGAGAGAGAGAGAGAGTGAGTATATAACTATTCCGCCTTTTTCCTCACTGTCGTCCCCTTCCCTCCCTCTCCACCCATTCCTCATCATCCATCATCCACCGCCCTCTGTCACCTTCTTCCTTACCACGCCCACATTTTTTTTTTCTTCTTTAGTATTCTGTTCCACTTTCATGTCATCGTAGCCGTCCTCCTCCTCCTCCTCCTCCTCCTCCTCCTCCTCCTCCTCCTCCTCCTCCTCCTCCTCCTCTTTTTCGTCTATTATCCCCGTTGTCCTCCTTTTCCTCCTCTTTTTTCTCCCCTTCCCATGATTTTCCTCCTCGTCCTCCTCGTCTTTCACCCTTCTTTTTCCTTTTTCCTCCACCTCCTCCTCCACCTCTTCCACCTCGTCCTCTAGTCCATCCGTCCACTCATCCATCATCCATCCCCTCGGTGCTCTCTCCTTCTTTATTCTCCCTCTTCCTTTACTCCTGTTTATATATATGTACATTTCCTCCTCCCTGATACCCTCTTTATCTTTGCAACAACACACACACACACACACACACATAAAAAAAAGATACACACACAAGTGACACGTACACACTTGATTTTTTTTTCACTTTAACCTGCAAGAGACTTTTACCCAGAACCTTCAAAATCCAGCGAAGCCAAAGCCCCAACTTACCCTCGACCCCTTGTAAGCTTGTCCGACCCCAGTAAATCCGGCTGACGTCTCTAAATCCCGTTGGAGGCAATTATTCAGTCTTTGGCTCGAGCTGTAACACGGCTAAAGCGACGTAGATAGAGAGCAGTGCTGGACAAAGTAGGATATACAGGCAGACTGGAGTGGTGCTTACGTGAATAGATACCAGGGTAATGTAATGCAAGACAAGATCAAGTGGGTTAGTTGTGTGTAAAATTTGTACCATGAGTTTCTTTTTGTCTTGTGAGGTTGAAATGGTAGTGATGAAGATGCTTTGATAACAAGAGAAGGTAATAGATAACATATGATCAAAAGGATAATTTGTATATGTAAATGATGAAGTGAGGCTTGTAATTTCCATGTTTTAAAGGTGAGACTCTTTAAAATGACTAAAAAGAAGACTGAAATAAATGTTGTGTATATACATTTACAAGCCGCAGTGCCCTTCAAGCCTGCATGGAAAATATTTAAAAAACGTTGAAGCGCATACTGCAAGGGGAAGGAAGGACAGAGAAAGAGAGAGAGAGAGAGAAACAAAAAAACACAGTATTCAAAAGTTATGAAAAAGTTAAATTGGTTATATAAAAGAAGCGAATGTTTTTCCGTACACTTGAATTTGTGCGATAAGAAATCATATCACCTTAACTTACTTGAGATAAATAAAATAAAATAATGGATATTGCTTTCCATTCCATACTACTACTACTACTACTACTGCTACTACTGCTACTACTACTGCTACTACTGCTACTACTGCTACTGCTGCTACTACTACTAAAAAACAACGACTAACCATAACAAAAGAACACCAAAAAATGATGACACACAACTCGTTCCTGTCATGATACATTTGCTTCCATAAATTACAAAAAACTCCAAAGAAGAAGAAAAAAAAGATGAGGTTGGATGAGACGGATGAAAAATGGCTGTGGCGAGAAGTGACGGTGACGATAAAGGGGATGAGTGGGCGTGGGCGTGGCGGAAGGAGTGTGATAATGGGGGAGAGAGAGAGAGAGGGAGAGAGAGGATATGAAGGATGTGGAGCAGGAAAGAGTAATTTGTGAAGCTAATACGAAGAAGAATTTTTTTATTTATTTTTTTATTTATATTCGTTTTAATATTGAGAGAAAGAGAAAAAGAGATAAGTCGATAAGCCTAATGAGAGACGTTAGAAAAAAAAAAATTCTACACACACCAAACACACAAATGAAGAAAATAAAGGAATATTTGCTAAAAAAAAGTCATGTGAATCTACAAATAATAAGAGAGAGAGAGAGAGAGAGAGAGAGATAATTAGAGACAAAGAGAATGAAAGAGAGAAAGAGAGAGAGGTTGACGGAAGCACAATGGGTTAAGCTAATGAGTGTTCAGCAATACATGAAACAGATTCACAACGAGAAGAATAGAGGAAAATGAATTGACAAGAGGGAGAGAGGAAAGTCCATTCAATGTCACGTTAGAAGGAGAAAAAGTCACATAAAAGATAACTCATTGGAGGAGAAGGTCTTATAAAGGTCACTCAAGGTTAGGTTAGTGTATAAAAAAGACTACACATTAGTTATATAGAAATGGTAGGTTACTTATAGAGGTCAGGATTTACAAGGTCATGATTCAAAATGTGTGTTGGTAATGATTTGGGTTTACTGGTGGTCTCTACTGTGTGTGTGTGTGTGTGTGTGTGTGTGTGTGTGTGTGTGTGTGTGTGTGTGTGTGTGTGTGTGTGTGTGTGTGTGTGTGTGTGTGTGTGTGTGTGTGTGAACTTGTAATAAAAGTGTAGAAATATGCCACTAACTTTGCACCAATTTACAACCACACACACACACACACACACACACACACACACACACACACACACACACACACACACACACACACACACACACACACACACACACACACACACACTTGCACCATAAAATAAAACATCACCGCCCAATAAACACACTAATTAATTCAACACGTCTGAGGTATTTCCTTCTCTCACTTTCCTTCTCATTTCTATCATTTCGTCTTTGACATTCCCTCTTGCATCTATCTTTTCCTCTTCCTTCCTCTCCCTTCCTCTCCTTTCCTCTCCTTTTCTCTCCTTTTCTCTTCTTTTCTCTTCTTTCCTATCCTTTCCAATCCTTTCGTTTTACATTCCTTCTTCCTTACATCTTTCTTTCATTATTTTTTTTCTCTTTTTGTTTGTGAGTTATCGGCCGTGAATGAATGTGTGGGAGATGAAAGCCTCAGTGATGAAAGAGGGAAGGACAGCAGTGACAGAAACATGAAGAGGAGAAAGAGACTGGGAGAAGGAGGGGCAGGAGGAGCAGGAGGAGGAGGAGGAGGAGGAGGAGGAGGAGGAGGAGGAGGAGGAGGAGGAGGAGGAGGAAAGGAGAGGCAAAAGGAGTGACTAGCCTGGAAATAGAGACGGAAAGAGGGAAGGGTTGAGTAAAGGAAGGTGAAATGTAGGTGATGTATGGATTATTGATGATGATGATGATGATGATGATGATGATGATGATGATGATGATGATGATGATGATGATGATGATGATGATGATGATGATGATGATGATGATGATGATGATGATGATGATGATGATGATGATGATGATGATGATGGAAGTAACTGGAATAGTAATAATTTTAATAATAGTAAGGGTAATAATACTAATAATAATGAATAATGATGATATAAATAATGATAATAATAATAATAATAATAATAATAATAATAATAATAATAATAATAATAATGATAATGATAATAATAATAATAATAATAATAATAATGCTGATGAAAAAGTATTATAGGAAACAGGATAACAATAATACTAATAATGGAAGAAAAAGAAAAGAAAAAGGAAGAAAAAGAAAAGGTCATTCAAGATGGATGGATATTATAAATCTATCATTGTTCTCGATAGATAAATGAATAGACAGATAAAGAAATAGACCGAGAATGACATAAGTAAAACAAAAAGTAAAAAATAAAAGAAAAAAAAGTAAAAGGCCAGAATTCTTTGCCCTCCTCGGCTCCTCCGGGTGTGT
Source organism: Metacarcinus magister (assembly GCA_029783475.1). NCBI lineage: Eukaryota > Metazoa > Arthropoda > Malacostraca > Decapoda > Cancridae > Metacarcinus > Metacarcinus magister. Next base: position 3,528,277 of record JAPQNM010000013.1, on the reverse strand, counting down.
GACGGAGGAGACCGGCAGCTTTAGGTGAAACCCAGACTTGGGGGAACCTACACTCTCTTGGGCAACGGCTGGGCGTCTTCAACCTACGCTAGTCCCCACACACCCCTTTACACCCCAACCCTCCTCCTCCATCTCCTCCCTCCCTCCCTCCCCAGTATCCCTCAACAGTCCTATATCCACACCGTTACCCTTCTACTTCCCCTCACGCCTCCTCCTCCTCTTCCTCTATATTTTCCCCTTTTTCACTTCCTCCATTTATCTCTGCTCCAGCTAGACGCCCTTTCCGCCCCACTGGAGTCCACGTTTCTCCACTTTCAGCGCCCTTTTCACCACCTCCATCTAACCTTCCATTCCCCAGCCTCTCGCCACTAGTTCAAAAGCCGGCTCTCGCGGTCTCCACTCTGCCTCGCCCCGTTCTTACCCCCGTCCGTCTCCTGCCATCTGGTCCCGCCCTGCCAATACCCAGTCTTCGTGCAGTGTCTCTCAAGTGGTCTAGCGAACTAATACCCCTTTGCAATAACAGTCCCTCCCTCCCTCCCTCCTTCTTTCCTTCCTTCCTTCCTTCCACTCTTCCAACCGCCCAGTGCGCTTCCTAATGCCTCCTCGTGAACCCATCCCACAGCCTCCGCCCGTCTGCACTTCCCGCCCGTCCGCACTTCCCGTCCGTCCATTTTGGTACTGGGTTCGCTTTGCCTTCCCTCCGGACATTCTTGACGGACGTGGCTTCGTTCCGGGGTTGAGAGACCATATCCGTACACTTTCCGGCTCGACCTCCGTCTTTCCGGCCGTAGTTACACACACACACTCACATAAACACACACACACACACACGCACACGCACACACACACACACACACACACACACACACACACACACACACACACACACACACACACACACACACACACACACACATACCCGCAATGCAGTATATACTTTCAACAATATTTGTCCTCTAAAGTTTACCAATGAATTGTATGTATGTTCACACTTGGAATTATACTCGCCAAGTGTGTACATTTCCTTCATACTCATAAATACACAAACAACTAAACAGTCACAAACCACACACCAAGATACACACACAACACAACACCCCCCAACACACACACACCATCCCAAAACCGAAGACGTCACCAGCCACACACACACATACTTTAAAAATTCACAATCCTCCTTCGGCCACTCCCCACACACACACACACACCTTCACATCTCACCCTTCCTGCCTCACCTCCTTACCCTTAATAAAACCTTCATCTCAAGTCTGTCCACCTGTATCTGTCACACTGGCGGTCATTTACTCTTCAACCTTCACCGCGTCAACTATCGAACTCACAGAAAACGCAGTGCTCACCGGAACCTGAAAATTTAGGAGCCTTTAGCATGCTGCCTCACTATTCCAGAGGCTGAGGGAATGCTGGAGGGAGTTGGGAGGAGGAAGATGGAGTGAGGGAAGTGGTGCTTGGTTTTTTTTTAGGGGGTTTAGGGGGTTGGGGGTTGGGGGTTGGTGTCTGGGGGAAGGCGTCAGAGCTGCTGTTCAATATTTCCTGTTGGTCAATGTTCGTCTGTCATCGAAGCAACATTTTTATTAATGCTTGTGGGGTGCACCTCCTCCTCCTCCTCCTCCTCCTTGCTAGAGAGAGAGAGAGAGAGAGAGAGAGAGAGAGAGAGAGAGAGAGAGAGAGAGAGAGAGAGAGAGAGAGAGAGAGAGAGAGAGAGAGAGAGAGAGGGAGAGAGGGAATGATGTAGATTTAGAGAAAGGTGTAAGTAGGTGTGTGATAAAAAGATAGAAACATTTGTAAGATGGAGAAAAATATTCAGATTCGTTCGTGGTACCATTGAGAAATATTGGCAATGATTTATTTTTATTTTTTTTTATATATATATCGAGATGATTCAATATTCATACTTTTTCTCCGGCAACACCATCGTCTGCATTGCAACAAACAGGCATTTTCTATATTGGAAAAGGAATTTAGTTTACACCTGTCTTTGCATATTTCCTTTTTTCTTTTTTTCCTTCCTTCGTTCGTTCGTTCGCTTTGTATTGTATTGCATTCAGCTGGTTTGTTTTATTCATTCATGTGTGTATATATAAAGAAACAAAAAAGAAAAAAGAAAGAAAAAAAACTGGGATGAAGTCTAGATAGCCAGCCAGTATGAAAATAGAGATGCAACAACTTTGTAGGATGTGACAAGGCTGACACACACACACACACACACACACACACACACACACACACACACACACACACACACACACACACACACACACACACACACGCACACACACACACACACACACACGCAAATTCATCCTTCATCCTTATTGTTTCTCTGATGCAAAAATGGATAAATTGCACATAACCTTGGCGATGGATTTTGAGGGACATGCAGAGTGGATAGTGAAGACGAAGAGGAGGAAGAGGAGAAGGAAGAGGAAAAAGAGGAAGAGGAATAAGAGGAGGGGATTGGGTCCGTCATAGCTGAATATTGTTGCTTTTGATGATGATAGAGAGAGAGAGAGAGAGAGAGAGAGAGAGAGAGAGAGAGAGAGAGAGAGAGAGAGAGAGAGAGAGAGAGAGAGAGAGAGAGAGAGAGAGATAGTGAGAGATGTATGATGATGGGTTGAGGGAAAGGAAAAGGTTTATATGAAATGTTGTCGTGGTGGTGATGATGCTGGTGGTCGTTGTGGTGATGGTGATGGTGATGGTGTTGATGGTGTTGTGTGGTGTGGGTAAAGGGAGTTAAGGAGTGTTAGGAGGCTGGGATGGCGGGCAGGAGCGAGCGCTTAAGTATGTAGAGTCACGATGTAGGCAGGAAATTTTTAGTGGTCCTACAATATTGCGAGGCAGATGATGGTATGCCTCAAGGTTGTTGTATCTACTTACCTCCCTCCTTCCCTCCCTCCATGCATCCTTTCCTTCCCTCCTTCCCTCTTTCATCTCTCTCCCTTCTTCTGTCCCTCTCTTTCTCCCTCTCTAACTCTTTCCGTCCCTCCCTCTCCTTTCCTCTCCCCTCCCTACGTCATTGAGAAGAATGGGAGAGGTGGAGCTCAACACTACGAGAACATATTTCGTAAATGCATATACCTACACATTCATTTGCATAGAAAATAGAACCTGATGTGTACATACATACATAATGCATACATATATACATACATACATGCCTGCATACATAACCATACTTGCCACACCTCTGTTCATTCGTACATTTTTATATTCCGTAATAATTATCTGTGTGTAAATGTATTTGTATTTCCATGTCGCTTCCCATTATTTCCTTTACAAACAGACAACAACAACCGTGATGAAGCTCCATAATACTTAACACAACGCACATTCCTCTCGCACCATTGTAATCGTGCAAGCATTCCGCGACACTCTGGTATTTTATCGCTAAATTTATCGTTGCTTCTCCCTTGTGCATATTTAAGATTATGCGGTGAAACGGAGACTGGATACAGAGGTTCAGAGGGAGGAGTGAGGATGTAGTGTACAGCGCTGCGCAGATGACTAAAAAAACGTCCTTCTGCGCAGGTTATGGTGGGTTGTCTGCTACAAGATCCGTCATTGTGGGTTATGAAATATTTATTATGTTCTTTTGACGGAAGATTTTCATACAATTTGTGTTTGGAGAAATTTAATGTTCGTAAAGTTCTCTTAGAAGCCCAGTATAGGTATGACAGTCTGGGGGTCTTAAATAAAAGTATGAAGGTAAGCATAATAGTATAAACCTGAAACTATGACCGACGTAACCTTTAGAAAATATAACCTGAAAATGATAGTATTGATGTAAACACGAGAGCATATGTTTAGAGAAAAGAATTATTAATATGAACACAGTAGGATGTTGGACTAAAATGCGCTCGATAAGATAAGGAAATAAAGACTAGTACGTAAAGGTCGTTAGGACAAGACGTGAAGAAAATTAATATATGAAAAAAAAATGCTTTCTGTCCAATTTCATGAAGTGAGGACGCGGTAATTGGCTGAGGGAATTATGATGACATTGAGAAAGTGTTATTTATGGTGTGACTTTATCGTCCTTGTTTATCCTTGTTAGTTGTAAACAAGATATATATGCTAAATAAGAACACACACACACACACACACACACACACACACACACACAAACACACACACACACACCCACAGACACAGACACACAGACACAGACACAGACACACAGACACAGACACAGACACACACACACACCCACACACAACCCAAGATGGTGCCAGGAGTCCACATGTTTGATATTTACGATGCCGTCGAGTGGAATCGTGCTGCAGGTGGAAGAGGTTAGTGGTTCCTTGTGTGTCCACTTAGAAACGTAATGAAGCATCACGTATTAGCGCAGCAGTAGTTTGTTTCCCGGGACTTGCCTGCAGGACATTGTAGGCAGCTGTGCACTACCACCTCCACGTCACCTGCCTAAGAAATACGAAGGGATATGAACCTTTAGTATGAGTCTGCGCTGGGTCACGTCTGTCCCTTGGTAATAATGAACATTTCGAGGCTACACTGTTTAGGCTGCAGGGATTCTCGCCTTACAAGATGGATTGGATTAATTAAATACATGATTACGTGATATATTACTAAGTCATTTATATTACACACAAATATAATCATCATATATTACTCATACGTTAATTTTGGGGAAGAAATATTAACTGAGGATCTTCATGCGCTGAAATATGAAGTTGAAGCTGTAATATTATGGAGTTATTATCACCAGGGCGTGTGAATAGTGGAGGTGGTAATGGTGCGGGACATAATTCGTGTGTCAGTGTTGAATAGTGTGTTTAATATACTCGTGCCACGCTACACACACACACTGCACCGCCCAGCTGCCTCCACACAACAACACTGAGGCAGAGCTGAGCCTTTGTGATATCCAGAAGTCAACATACACGGAAATATTGTCGCATGGCTTGAATTTTATGGCTATACCTAAAGTGCATATTTGAAAGTTATTGAAACAGAGTGGTTGACGTCTTATATTTCCTACACTCTGCCAGACAAGAAACATTTCAGAACACCCTCAACCCTCTATTCTTTTGTTTATTCTAGTAGTACTTCGCGTCTCGATCCAACGTATTCTTTTGTTTACTTCAGCGTCATGGAAAGAAGGTTTAATATAGCCAAAGAGAGGCGTTTCTTCGAGATAGTTGCGCCTAAGTCCGAGTTTTCTGTAACGCCCTAAATTCACACACATATCTGGTGTTTCACGTCGTAGCGGAGGGAAGGGAAGGTCGGCAGTAATGGAGGTGGTACGTGGTAGGTAACCATATAGAAGAGAAGAAGGGAGATGAATAATACATAGAACAATTCAATATGTATACGGAAGGGGAGGCGGATGGACCAAAGGGAGAGGGGAGAGTAGAAAGGCAACACAAGGGGAAAAATAAGTACATGAATAAAGAGGGAGGCAGTGTGTAAGGTAAATAGGTAAAGAAACAGGAGAAGAATCTTATTGGTACCAGTATAAAGTATAATTATAGACGGAAAACAAGCTGCTAATAAGAAAGCATTAGAAAGATGTAAAGACGAGGGTGGAGAACAAAGCTTCAGCAAGGAAAAAGATTGTCATTGCAACATAAAGACTAAGAAGATATTACTGTAAGAATATTCAACACGTAAGAAGGGAGGAAGGGTTGTCTTGAATAGAAGAAAGGATAAAGAAGAAATAATTGTTGAGATGAGTAATAAGATACGTTGGTGTGGAAATAAAATATATACGTTTTTGTGAATAATAGTTAAGTGGAAGATGGATTAGATTTAAAGAGGGGGATGAGTAGGGGGAGAAGATGAGAAAAGAGGCGAGGATGGTATAAAATGTGTGGGATTTTCGATCAAGGGATATGATGGCCTCGAGATTAGCCATTCTGCGTGGGCGTTGCTGTGGCGAAAGGCTATGAAAAATGTAAAGCGAAATTCATGGAAAAATACATCAATGGATAGCGTTGTCATGAATAAATAAAATACATGAAAATAAAATAAAATGTTGACTTAAATTTTTACTATTACTATATTTATCACTGCTACTACTACAAAATAACGTTAGGAAGTTTTTGATCATAGAATGAGTAATGTTTATGGAAGAAGAATGAGATGAAAATAATCCAGGATGCTTCACGTCTCTTGCATCCAGTCGCGGCGCCTCAATAGTGTTTGTTGTCATTATGGAGAGTAATAACTGCGGCGCGAAGCTAATAACGTCAACGCCCTCCAGCTCAGTCACGTAT
>JAPQNM010000013.1:3494520-3517020 GCA_029783475.1 Metacarcinus magister | reverse complement strand
CCAATTACCGGACAGGTGTAGTTGATGAGAAGCGCTACAGGTGATAGGAGAGACAGAGACAGGACGGAGATGAAAGGAAAGTACATAGGAATACGATGCCTGAGAGATGAGAGGAGAGAAGAATGGAGGTGATGGGTCGTGATTCAGGGACAGTAATGAGAATGAGGATACTGAGGCCGGAATGAGGGACGGTGGAGATGGGTGATGGGTGAGGGATGAAGGGTGAAGGGACGAGGAAGGGTGACGGTAATGGTCCGCTATGAAAAGTTAATGGCTGGAAATTGTTTACGGGATTAAGAAGTGACAGAAATAGGAGGAGGAGAAGGAGGAGGAGGAGGAAAAAGAGGAAAAAGAGGGAAGGGAAAGAATAAGGGAAAGAGAATGACGAGAAAAATGGAGGAAGATTGATAAATATATAGATAAATAGATAGATAAAGAAAGAGAGATTGAAGGAAAGTATGAGATAGATAGATAGATAATTAGATAGATAGATAGATAGATAGAAGGAAGAAGTGGTTTGAGTATTAGTCATCAGATCACGAATGGACGGAAGAACGTGACACTGGCTCCCTTTTGTCCTCGGGAAGAAAGAGGTCAAGAGGAGGAGGAGGAGGAGGAGGAGGAGGAGGAGGAGGAGGAGGAGGAGGAGGAGGAGGAGGAGGAGGAGGAGGAGGAGGAGGAGGAAGAGGAGGAGGAACTCGTGAACTCCGTCAGTAAGGTCACCAACATTACAATCATCTCTCTCTCTCTCTCTCTCTCTCTCTCTCTCTCTCTCTCTCTCTCTCTCTCTCTCTCTCTCTCTCTCTCTCTCTCTCTCTCTCTCTCTCTCTCTCTATTTCTCTCTCTTTCCTACCAAGATGATTCAGACATTTTCTTTCTCTTCTGTCATTTCCACGCACACCACGCCTGCCACCTGCATTCCACGCCTGCCACACACACGCACACACACGAACACGCACACGAACCCACCACGCACTTTTCTTCTCCTTTCTTCTCCTTCCCTCAACCTTCCATCTCCCTTAATCAGAGTTCACTGTCTCTCTCACTCTATCCTCTCTCTGTCTCTTTAGGTATCATTTCTTTTACTTTAAATTCATTCACTATTTAAAACATCGTAGAACTTCCTGTCTATTTTGCATTCCCTCGTGTAAAGAAAATGTTGTCTTTGCCTCATGAATTCGTAAAGTGTAAATACATTAAGAAATTGTGACACTATTGAAGCGAGTGAAGAGTAGGATTCTTAATATAATTTTGTGTTGCGTCTCCAAGGGCAGGAATATCTCAGTCATCCTTGTCCTGAATGTCTAATCAAGTTATGTCCTGCCTTCACCCGTGAGATAGAATGCTAATACCAGGCAATAAACATAGGTATTTGAATAGTGTTTCTGGATGCAATGCTTACCGAAAAGACGTGTTTTAATTGTATTATAATTTTCTTCATGAGTACGTCATGGAATGTGTAATATGTTTGCGAATATTTGTAATTAGTTGTTTTGTATTGTCTTTCTACATACACTAAAAGAAAACACACACACACACACACACCCACACACACACACACAGCTTCATTCCAGTCCATTGTAAAACTGATCAACAACTTGTAAATGCCTCTCCCCCACCGGCCTTTGTAAACCTTCATTTAGATTCAGATGAAGTTCATAAGTTATAGATTTTTTTCACCCCTTCTAAAGTGTTAGTATGTATGTATTCAAAGGTAGTTTTCTTGCACTTGTTTTATACTTTCAACCAGCCAGTACGTGTAATTTTTTTATTCGATATCCTGTCAATATTTTTTGTAGTTGTAGATCTTATTTGTTGTTATTATTAGCTAAATACACATAATATCAATAACTATAATCCACAGAAGTACTTATAATATCACTCCTACTTTAATGTTACTTTTCCTCTACTTAACTGAGAATACTAAAACGCATTAAAAATATACTGATTAATCTATACACTCTTCCTTCTTCTTTCCTTCCTTCTTTCCTTTCTACTTTCATACCCTGGGCTTCCTTGTTTCCATCTGGGTGAGTCTTCCTTTGGGTTCCTCTCTTGCTGTGACCTCAAGTGAAACAAGGCAATAACACGCTTGCCGCCTATATAGTGTCTCGCAGGGGAAGGAAAGTCAGTGAGATTATGAAAACGTGACTGATTGAAGTTGAGGAGAAAGGAGAAGGAGATAGGAAGGGAGAACTGTATGAGGGAAGGGAATAGAAAAAAAATAGGGTTGATGTTGGTTTGAAATAGAAAGGAAAGGAAAGGAAAGGAAAGGAAAGGAAATTGAATACAAATAGATTATATGAAAGGAAAGGAAAGAATAGGAAGGGAAGGGAAGGAGGAGAAGGGCTAGAATATGAAGTCTAAGGAAGGGTGAAGAGAGGAGGAGGAAAAGATGCTAAGAAAACATTTGACGCTCGAGTTAGTGTGATTAATATTGCGTGTGTGGAGGTCCCTCAGTGGCAGCGTGTGAAAGTTGGCAAGAAAATGGTTTAATTTGTAAAAAGAAAGTCTCGGGGAAAACTTAAATTACTGAACTGTTGGCTGGGATGAGCAAGTGTTTGTGTGTGTGTGTTTGTGAGAGAGAGAGAGAGAGAGAGAGAGAGAGAGAGAGAGAGAGAGAGAGAGAGAGAGAGAGAGAGAGAGAGAGAGAGAGAGAGAGAGAGAGAGAGAGAGAGAGAGAGAGAGAGAGAGAGAGAGAGAGAGAGAGAGAGAGAGAGAGAGAGAGAGAGAGAGAGAGAGAGAGAGAGAGAGAGAGATACAAATACCTGCCTCACTACCTAAATTACAGTCCATTTATACCTGGTAGCTCTCCCCTCTACGCAGGTAATGAGTTCAAAGCCCAGAATACTGCCTTAATGCCCTACCGGAGACCTGTTTTGGGAAGGCGATGATCAAGGTGACTTTTGAACCTATACACCTTTGTGACTTATCCTTTATGACTTATCTTTTTTGACTTAACTTTTTTGACTTATTTTATTTTTACTTATTCTTTTTGACTTATCCATTTTTATTTATCCTTTTTTATTTATCTTTTTTGACATCTTTTTTACTTACCATTTTTTACTTATCTTTTTTGATTTATCTTTTTTGATTTATCTTTTTTGATTTATCTTTTTTGACTTATCTTTTTTGACTTATCCTTTATGACTTATCCTGTTTTCACTTAAATGTAACTGGTAAAGTAATATAGAAGAGCAGTGTCCATCTTCTGTATTTCTATTTATTGATTGTTAGTTAGTATAAATTGCAAAGATATCTCATTATATGCTTTCATAAATGCGTCTAATACGTATTATATATAGATTTTTCCTCACTCAACGTTAAACGGCTTTATATTTTGTGATATTCTCTCATGCAAAGCGAGGAGGTTAGTTTTTTTAGTCTATTTTATAAGTTGTAACGTAATATTTTAGCGAACTATTAAAAAAAATGACATAACGTGCATATCCTTCATTAATATTTACAGTTAATACATTTCTGCATTTAAGTAAGTCTCCCTAACATCTTCGTCTTTATTGTTGGGTAGTGAGTTTTTTTTTCTTGTTACCACACACAGCGAGATCTTCACCACACCGCCGCATTACACTCACACCGCCGCGTTACACTCACACCGCCCCGTTACACTCACTCCAGGCATTGTGCAACCAACTACATTGTTTTGTGACCTTGTGTGAAAAATGTGACAACGGTTGGAATTAATTACCATGACATTTCCAAGTTATTTCGCCTCCACGCGTATTACACCGGTGCATCTGAAGACTTACTTAGTTTAATTTGACTTCGTGGGAGAGAGAGAGAGAGCGAACTGTATTTATAATTGGTGGCCTGTTGGCGAATTTAGTAGTGTAGATATTATGGCCAACAATTCTTCTATTCAATTCAGCCAGCAATAAATACAGTTAAAGAATATTACAGAAACAGAGGTTGGAGGGTGAACTATTGTATTCCTTGGTCTTGTGTTTGGAGGTCGTTTTGAGGCCGCTGCTGTAATTGTTTGGGAGTTCTTCACGGTGGTTTTGTAGTGCTGAGGTGTGTTAAAGGAGGACAAAGACACACACACACACACGCACACACACAGAAAACATCTCACCACCATCACCATCACTGCAGACTAAAAAAAAAAACCCAGAGTGGTCGGTATGGGAATAGATACACGTAACTAACTAACTAACTAGTCTATAAAACTCAATTATATAATCATGACGATTTATACGTTGGGAGAAAAAATTGCAACGTCTCTTATTTTCTGGATTCTTTTCTTTTCTTATAACCAAAGGAACTCAGCAGCTGGAAATTGGTGCAGTTTTGAGTGAATATCGAGGTGAGATTTTGGCAAGGCAGCGGGGTTATCTTTTATCTTTCCCTTCCTCTCAGTTCCTCCTTTCCTTCTCTTTCATTTAACGTTAATACTTGCACTAGACCATCTTCCGTGTGTGTGTGTGTGTGTGTGTGTGTGTGTGTGTGTGTGCGTGTGCGTGTGCGTGCAGATAATACAGGCACTCAGTATCAGGAAGACTTACCGTGAAGACAAGTGTTGGGAAAAAAAAGGGAAGATGAAGATTAGACGCATGAGGAAGAAGAGAAAGAAGGAGGAGTAGAAGGAAACGATGAGGAAGAAGAGAGAAAGGAGAGAGAGAAGAGAGGAGGGAGGTGCAAAGTGGTGGAAGAGGAGGGGAAGGGGAAGGGGAAGAAGGCTGGCTAATCCCGTCTTCCTGTCCTGCTATTACCGCCGCGGCACACACACACTCACTCAACTTTCCCTCTTTATACCCGGACGTGGAAATATACGACAGCAAAAGGAAACATTGGCGCCCACGTATCTCCCGCTCACACGCAACAATTTTCCCCTTTTCAGTTGACGCGCGAAATCACTTGGATTGTGAAAGGAAAATGAGGGGAAGAAATATTCACGAAACATAGAAAATAAAAATAATAATGGTACGCAAAGGTTGTTTTTATATGTGGAATACAATTTTTTTTCACCCTTTTTACGTGTCCAGACGCTATGAGCTTCCTATTCATGCTATATTTATAGGCGTGAAGTTGCTGGTCTTTATATTTTCCCGTCCTTTTTAGCACAGCCTGAAAATTTCCCTCCCTGGCTGCCGCTGCTGGAAGGAAAGACCTCACGTTGAAAGCCCCTTCAGCCCAAAGCCTCGCAACTGAAGCCTGTCCCGAAACTTTATTCTAACTTAACGTTGAAACTTTTCTCAGCGTCAGGTGATACTCGACACAGTTCTCGAAGTGCAGCTCAGTGATGGCCTCTCTTTGTCTTCCTCCGCCAGGCTCTGTGGTGTGATAGGGAGAGTGGGGTTGGAGGGAAGGATGGAAGGGGAAGACTTATGAGGTGACTGTAACTCATCCTGGTCTACAGTGACTTCGCAATGTACTGAAACTGTAAAAAAAAACATATTTTTATCATATTTTTTTTTTTTTACGATGAAGTAGCGTGTGAATCTGATTGATCTACTAGGCAATTATAGATAGTAATTAATCCAGCTTTTTATATTATCTTTTGTGTAGCGAGACTGTATCGGAACAGCTTCAGTCCAAAGAGATAAAGTCCTAATCAGGCATTGCAAATACAGAGGCGGGTAATCCTTGACCGTGCAGCAAATACCTAAATCCTGCATCTGTCAGCTGATCAGGAGGGAAATTCAGCACGAGATAAGAGAGTGAGAAAAAAAGAGAGGAAAATAGAACAGACAAACAGAAAAAAACAGACAGACACACATAACAGACAGACACAGACTAGACAGAGCAACGAAAATATATACACTCGTGCAATCCCAACTTACCACTGGACGCTTTGGACTCGAATCGCTGTTCAGAGCCTCGTTGGCACCAAATGCGAACCGTAATACTGTGATGGGACCGGGTTAGTAGCGCTGACTTAAGAAAAACTGAAATGGTGCAGCCGCATGAGAAGATATATATAATAAGACACATTTTAAGGGAATTCTGTAGTTTTTATTATGGTGACTTAATGCTTCTTTTGACAACACTGTAACGTGAGGATGGTATCGTGTTCCACTGTTTGTTTAATATTGAGATAAAGACGTGTTTTTAGGTTTTCTGTGGCGTTGGTGAGCAGAATGTAAGAGAACGTGTGGTTTTATTACTAATTTTGCCACATAAAGGAAAGAGAGAGAGAGAGAGAGAGAGAGAGAGAGAGAGAGAGAGAGAGAGAGAGAGAGAGAGAGAGAGAGAGAGAGAGAGAGAGAGAGAGAGAGAGAGCACACAGGATATTATAGATTATCATTAGTGAGTTGTTGCCAAAATTAGCATAAGTGGGGAATGAAAAAAATGAAAGGAACTCGTAATAGAGGTTTATAAGGAAAAACTATTAGCCTTTTCTGCATCCTGTCAAACAATGTCTCGTATTTACATGCTCTAAAATCGTTCTTCAGTCATTAAAGAAAATGACAACACTGGCTTAGTTTACATCATCAGAACCCACAGTGACGCAATCCCATACTCTTTAAAAATGTTGCTTTTATATATACCCCAAAATGCATAATTACCATATGCTAAGTGATGCTATAAATAGGTATATTAATTACTATTTTATGCATACACAATTATAATATTTTCGTGCATACCACAAATAAGTGTCATGGAGCAGTATCTTGAGGGAGGAGGATGTGGAGGTGGAGGTGGAGGTGGAGGTGGAGGTGGAGGTGGAGGTGGAGGTGGAGGTGGAGGTGGAGGTGGAGGTCCAGCTTCCAATACTCCGCTTGGGTTCCTTCTTATTAAGCCAAGAGTTAGTGCTTAGTAAGGGATTCAGGGAATGGATCGCCTGGGGGGAGGTAGCTTTCGGGATACCAACCAAGGGGAAAGATGCCAAAGAAGAACTAGGTCAAAGAAAGAGAGTAGGAGAGAGGAGAAAAAAAATTAGGTCAGGGAGAGAAAAAGAGAGTAAGAGAGAGGAAAAAAAAACCTTGAGAAGAGAGTAAATGCAGAGTGAAGAGGATGGGTGAGGAGGGAGGGAAGGAGAGGGTGTTAGAGGTGGGTGAGGGATGTGAGGCTGTAGTGGTGGGAGATAAAGCTTAAGAATGATCTGTGTAGCGTCTTAATGCTAGGGTGGTACGTTACCTGATGAAGAACTTACCTGTATACACACACACACACACACACACACACACACACACACACACACACACACACACACACACACACACACACACACACACACACACACATGTTAGTATACTTCTTGTCCTTTGTCTTCATCACTCACCCTTGCCTCTTTCCTTTCCTCTTCTCTTTCATGCTTCCCTTCACGTAGTTCTCTTCTTTATATACTTTCTTTACCTCCTCTCCATTTTTATCCTTAACCTTTTCTCCTTTTACTCTTTCTTTGGTCTCTTTTTACCCCTCTTTTTCGGTCCTTCCCCCATTTCCCTCCACATATTTTTTCTCCACCTTCCCTTCCTCCCCTTCCCACCTCCCACTCCTCCTCCTGTTTCCTCTTTATCCTCGCCATCACTTCCTCCCACACGTCTTCCTCCTAACATCCTTTTTCCTTTCTCACCGTCTCCTTCATTTAGTCTTATGGTGCTCTTCCTTGCTTTTTTGTTCTCCTTGGTGTCACTCTCCGATATCCTCCTACCAGGTTTCCGTAATGTTTTTCATGATGCTTGGAAGATCTCTTTTCAGTGTTATTTCTTCATAGACGAGTGAATTTTGTTTTATTGCAATGTTTTAAGCCTCGCCCCGTTTTCTTTCTCCTTCCTCTCACTTTGCGTTTTTATATTTTTTTTAATTAATTTATTTTATTTTTATTTATTTATTTATTTTTTGTCTTTTGCTTCGGTTAAATGTTTGTATATATGTTTTGGAATTTTGTTTTCCTTGCCATCTCGTTTTCGTTTCCGCGTGAAAAGTGGTTGAGGCGTTTAAGTTGTAAGTGAGTAAGTAGAAAGTTGTGTTCCGTGTTTACTCTTATGTGTGTGTGTCCTTTTCCTGTGACGTGTTGTGTCTTTGTAAACATAGAAAAAGTATAGAAGAAAAAAAATCACACTAGGTCCATCTATTATAATTTATTCACTTCCATTCATTGCCATTGCAGGGAGAAAGTGAAGGTAACTACACCAAAGTACTTAGGTTGTATTGACGAAGTTGTACAGAACTTCTACAGTACAATCATAGTTAGTTGATATTAAACGTGTAGGCGTGAGGGTCGTGCTGGGAAGGGTTAGGTGAAGGGAAAGTGAGGGTAAGGTGAAGGTTAGGTGAGGGTAAGATGATGCAGTGTCACCCTGGTTCGGTCCCTCGCCTTCCCCACCTCAAGATAGTAAGGTTAGCATAACACACTGGACTCTGCCTGGCTTCTACAAACACTGCGATGATCCAGCCCAGCGAGCACCACACACGCCTTTGTCTGCAGTTCAGGCTTGTTCGTTTACCCTTTGTTTTACTTTCTGTTCCATGGTCGCTCCCGCACTCCAGCTACACAACCATTTAGTCCAAGGTACCAGGGATTCTAAGGTTACATCCCACAGCTTGCACGTCTCACAGCTGGGTCAAGTTATTACATTATGTAGCCCTTCTGTTTCTGCTTAAATGTAGGATGGATAGTAAATCTGGCCACGTATGCTGGACTAGACACCACACAACCCTGCAGGTCCTACAGGTCTTACTTTCCTTACTCGTGGAGGCTTGATAAGAGAGACTTTACCGAACTTAATTTCCGCTTGTACATAGATAAGAGAATTGTTCCCTGACCACCTATACGGCGCTCGTTAGGCAGGTAATTGGGGTGATTTGGAGTTAATGAGTTGTTTATCAGCCTCCAGCTTAGTTTGATGACCTCGGGCAGCTGATAGCCAAGCCCAGCAGCGGTCGAGGCTAGTACAGCTTTATACTGGTGTGTGTGTGTGTGTGTGTGTGTGTGTGTGTGTGTGTGTGGGTGTGGGTGTGGGTGTGCGTGTGTGTGTGTGTGCATTTTTGTCCAAGGGTTCGTTAGTAAAAAGGTTAAGAGTTGCGATTTAAAGTGCGTTGCTCAGTGAACTTTCTCTTCACCTTGTCGTGGAAGGTGTGGTGGCAGAGGGAGGCGGGTGGGAAGGAGGGTGGAGGGAGGGAGGGAGGCAGGTGGGAGGGAGGGAGGCTGGCTCTCTTTAGGGCCTCACGGGGGTGGTTTGATTGCCTTTTAGTGTTGGTGCCGTTCAATGCAATCAAAGGAAGGAAAAATGTTTGAGTCAGTGAATTATAAGCTTGTTTTGTTAACTGTTTTTTTTTTTAGACAGTTACTTACGATGAAAACACAGTCAAATAATGTAAAAAAAAAAAATAATGGTATAAGTACTTACTTCAACTACTTAGTAAAACGTAATTTGTACATTTTTTTTTATTTACGTTTCCAGTAATTGCTCTTCTCTGCGATAAGGAATTACAGAAAACTAAGTCCATTCTTTCCACATGGATACTAATTGCCTTGCCTCCAATAAGCTTAGCAAAGTGGTGGGTAGGCGGGGAAGGTAGGGAAAGGTAAGGGCCGTAGGGGAAGGTAAGGAAAGGTAGGGCGGTAGGGGAAGGTAAGGGCGGTAGGGAGTACTATCTTAAAGGGGCTTAGTGTGGGGGACAGCAGTGGAAGAATATGTACTTAGAGGCTGGGAGGGAGCAATGATGTACAAACAGTAGTAGTAGTGTTGATATATAATGATAAAAAGGGAATATTAGTAGAATACAGGAGAGCGTTGAGTGCTTAGGGCAATGATAATGATGAAGGGACTCTAGAAAAACGAGGGACGAGAGATGATGCTGGAAGGGATGATAATAATGAAAGGTGAGGGATATGTACAGGTAAGGCAGGTGAGAAACGAGATATTATTACCTCCTAAAGACTGATAAGAAGAGTGAACGAGAGTAAAGATGTGTGTTAGGATAGTGATGGGTGAATGGTAATGTAAATACTTGCACACTGGTGGCGTGAGGGTGGGGGAAGGGTGTTGTGGGTTGTGGTGAGGACGTAAAGGTTGCGTGTGGCTTGGCACTGTGTTTGGTGAAGGAAGAGAGGAAGGGACAGTGGCAGCGCGTGTTTGGGAGTTGAAACAGAGGTGTGGTGGTGGTGGTGGTGGTGGTGGTGGTGGTGGTGGTGGTGTGGCTGGTAGGATCAATATAGCAGGTCCAGCGGTTCAGATAATGTGTACTACTTTGACTTGCGTGTTCCTCCTGCCTCTGCTCACTTCATATACACGCATCAAAACCATGAATTTTTTTTACAGTGTCACCTTTATACAATTTACCTTTCCCTCTCTCTCCCTTCAATATCTGCATCGATAGCTTATCAGATCTCCAATATTTTCAACATTTTCCCATTTATCATTCATCGTTATCATTCATCAAAGTCATTTTCGCCATCATTTTCATCATTATCACAATTTGAATGTCACGCCGATGTCTTTCCAATTTCTTCGTCCGTGCCCAAGAGCTGTGACCCAACCATGGCTGCCTGGAACCTGTGTTATCACCCTCGATCACTAACACAGCCACATCCTCCTCGGCTTGCTTCTCCTCCTCGTCCTACCTCCACGTTTCTCTTTTTTACTCTCTCTCATAATCTCATTTGTGTCCTCTCGCTACCATCATTTTTCTAGTTTTTTCATCACATTTTTTTTACGTCAGTCCTCGGAATCAGTGTGTCTCCTCCCACTTTCTCCTCAACAATACAGTCTCGTTGGTACAGCTGCAGGGAGTCTGATGGGCTAAGACTCTCCTTTCTTTAATGTTTCTTTGGATAGACAGTGATTTGGTGGGTCGTGAGTCAGTGTGGGAAGATAGCTTGGTGTAGTAATAGACTTTTTTCTTATACAAATGGAAATAGGGTTAATGCTACGTATAAAAAAGTAAACAGGAAAAATTTATGTGTTGCTGCTGCTGCTGCTGCTGCCACCTAAAGGAAATTGTGGGAATAGAAATGATGTTTTATGTTACGTGGAGATACGATGTGAGATAAATTACGTAATAGAAAATATAGAAAAAAAACATAAGCAAGTGTTTTATATATTTAACTAGAAAGAATGATAAAAAAATAACTAATAATTTTGTATCATCAAAGACAACATATATAATAGACGAAAGAAAATAAATGAATAGTATTTTTCTTTCTCTGCATTTACGTCATAGGAGGCAGTTAATAAATTCAGAATTTTTATAACTGAAAAAAAAATCGATAGAAAAAGAAAATGTTGAAGTGTTACATTTGAGGTGGGATGAAAAGTTTAACAGTTCAATTGAATAACCTTTGACTCACTTCTGTTTGATCATCCTACGTGGTTGGAATTCTTAGTACGCCCACTTGTCAATCACACTTATCACACTTCATTGAGGGAAGGCGAATAGCTCCTTCTGGCACGAAGCATCTAAGGTGTCTGGGGAGGAGAGAACTTAAGACTGTCATGGATTCTAATTTATGGGAGATTAAATATTGGATTTCCATTAAATATTCTTTATGGTAGTGAGTTATGGAGGGAATCTGGTGGGTAGCTAAAGAAGAGGTGAAAGAACATGAGTTTCTAAAGCACTGATGAAGATGACGGATTTTTTCACTGCTACATCCAAAAATCACGGAAAAATATATATACAAGTTGTTGGTTAGGCGTTGCGTGAAAATAAAACTCCGCATGTTTTTTCTAACCTATTTCCTTCCTGAGGGGGGAGTTATTTGTCAGCTTGTGTGAGGAAAACATATACTTAGCCCAGTCTAAGCTTATAATCATGGAAGTGAAACTGTTAAAAAGCTTATACATGTGCAGACGGATGCGTGTTAGCGACCTTGAGCTGCGTAATATTTTCCTTCATCTTATGTATTTTTTTATTCAGAGTGGCAGATTCAGAGTGGCAGTAATTGAGACTTTGTAGGGAGAGGGGGGGTTGATGTGGCTTCTGCGCACTATTTGTGGGTTAGGTAAAGGATAGGGAGGGATAGGTAGATGTCTCTCTATCTCTCTTTTCTTTTCCTTCTCTCTCTTGCGTGTTGGAAAATGAAATACGTTGAGTGGTTGAACAGAGAGACATAAAGTGAACGGGAAATGTAAAGTAAGAAATGCGTAAGGGAGAGGCAGTGCAGCGTCCCTTAGTAAACTGGACTGATGAGATTGTGGTTGTGATTGGTACACCTGGAGCGTGGAGCCTCAGGTGTGTGTGGAGGTGTGAGGCGGGCAGGTGAGGAGGGAAAAGAAATGGGGTTGTATTGGAAAGAAAGGAAAGGAAAGGAAAGACAAAAAATAATTGGATAAAAGAGGAATTATTGTTTTATTTCATTATGATTGGTTTTTTTATAGAAATATTGTGTTGTGTTTGTTTTGTTTTTTCAATTTTTTATTGCACTTACTGAGTTTCTTTTGTTTTATTTTATTTTTGGTCGTGTTTCTAGTGAATGTTTCATGTGTGTGAGTGGAGTGCTGTATTATTTCTCTCTCTCTCTCTCTTTCTCTCTTTCTTTCTCTCTTTCTTTCTTTCTCTCTCTCTCTCTTTCTTTCTCTCTTTCTTTCTTTCTTTCTTTCTTTCTTTCTTTCTTTCTGTCTCTTTCTTTCTTTCTTTCTTTCTTTCTTTCTTTCTTTCTTTCTTTCTCTCTCTCTCTCTCTCTCTCTCTCTCTCTCTCTCTCTCTTTCTCTCTCTCTCTCTCTCTCTCTCTCTCTCTCTCTCTCTCTCTCTCTCTCTCTCTCTCTCTCTCTCTCTCTCTCTCTCTCTCTCTCTCACTCACGCGATGACCATTGAGTTCTTTCTTTATATTTTATTTCTCTCATATTTTTTTTCTTCTTTTCTTCTCTTTATATTTTTCTTCTTTGATTTTATTTTCCTTTCTTTCATTCTCTTTCTTTTTTAATCTCACTGTGAATGGACAGTTTTATAAGTCTTATTTTCTCTATTTCTTTCTCTTTTCTGCACTAACTTCGTTGCTGTTATCTTATTTGCCATTTATTTTGCCTTTCCTTTCTCCTCTCTTTCCACCATCTCTTCCTTCTTTTGTTTTTGTTTTTCCTTCCTCTATTCCTTCCTTGTCTTCCTCTTTCTCTTTCTTTTTCTTCTTATCCTTTGTTTCTCATTTCCTTCCTGTATTCAATTTTTCTCTTCTTCCTCCTATGTTCTTCCTTTCCTTTCTCTTTCTATCCTATATTTCTCATTTCCTTCATCCTGTTTTAATCTTCTTTCTTCTTTGCTTTTTTTTCTTCCTTTCTATATGCCTTATTTCCTCCCATTTCATCTCTTTCCCCTCTTTCCCCTCTCTCCCCTCTTTCCCCTCTTCTGTTTCCCTCTCTGAATTGGGCGTAGAGCTTCATTACACGAGGAGGGGAAGGGAGGGGAGAGAGGAAAGGGGAAAAAGAAAAGACAGTGGAAGGGAAAGGGAGATTTAGGTTTCTACTTGATTTGCTAGTCAAGGGTAAGGGGAGCAAGGGAGGGGAAGATATGGGTGGAGGAAATGTATAGTTAAGGGAGATAAGAAGGGAATAGGGAGAGAAGTTGGAATGGAGATGGGGAAAGAGAAGGAAGAAAACTGCGAGAAATAGAAAAAAAAATAATTGTTTGTGGAAGAGGAGGTGAAGGAAGAGTAAGAAATACAAATTAAAAAAAACACAAACAATAAAACAAAAATCTTACAAGGAAAAAAAAACAAAGGCAAAGGTTGGTTGACATTGGGAATTTTACTGCGAAATTAATGAAAGGATAAGAGTGAGGAAAGAATACTAATCTTTTTTCTTCTATATGCTAAGTATATGGACAAATATTCCTCTCATGTCGACGTAGCTGAACAAATGTGAGTTGGGGATTGGGGAAGAGGAGGAGGAGCAGGAGAAAGAGGAAGAGGAGGAAGAGGAAGAGGAAGAGGAAGAGGAAGAGGAGAAAAAGAAAGAAAAGTAGCTGATACATAAGAAAAATAGCTTAAGAAGAAAAAATATGGAAGAGTAATCAGAAATAACGAGAGAGGATGAAGGAAATAGGAGACGGAAATGGTGATGAAGCAGGTGGATGGTAGGGAGGAGAGGAGGAGGGATAGGGAGAATAAAAATTAAGAAGAGAGAGAGAGATAGGAATAGTGAGAGAGAGAAGTATTTAAAGAGAAAAAATGATAGTAGTAGTGGAGAAGAAAGAGGAAGAGAATCAACTAGTAGGAGGAATAGGAGGATGTAGGAGAGAAAGAGAGAGAGAGAGAGAGAGATAGAGAGAGAGAGAGAGAAAGAGAGAGAGAGAGAGAGAAAAAAAAAAAGAAGAGAACACAATACGTCCCCTTCTCTCTTTCCCCTCCTTTCCCCTCACCCTTAGTAAGCCACTGATGAGAGATTGATGTTTTTCGTGTCTTGAATAGCCTTGTTTTGACACGATCTGCATGGGACACATCTTTAAGTCTTCCCCACACACCACACACCCATACATTTCACTTCCACTCTTGCACCACCATAACACCACACACATCACCCTAACACCACACACACATCACCCTAACACCACACACCTCATCATTATAACACCTCATCTTCACCTCCCATCCCTTCCCTTCCTCTCCTCACCTCGTTCAAACCCGTATTCCACCTAACCACATAATTTTAACTTGTGTTCAATGTATGTATTTGTTTTTTTCTTCACTCTAGTATATTTTTAGCATCGTGTAAGTTCGTTGCTCTTTTGTTTTTTTATCTCAAAGCGCTTCAAGATCACTACAGACACTCTCCTCTTTTTCCTTCCTCATCCTTTCCTTCCTGGTTGTCTTCCTCTTTCCTCCTTCGCTTCAACTTCTCTTTCTTCTTTCCTTCCTCCTCCTTTCCTTCCTGGCCCTCCTCCTCTTTCATTCTTCGCTTCAAAACCCTCTCTCTTTTCTTTATTCTCCTTTTTTCCACCTTCTTCTTCTCTCCCTCTTCTCCTTCCTTCTCTAGCCTACTCCTCCTCCTCTTCCACACCGTCACTGGCATACACAATGCAATATTCACCCACGCCTCCTCCTGGGAACTGCCTCCCCTCACTATGAAGCCTCCCACCGTGAAATTTAGTTCGGTAATTTTCAGCTGAATATATTGCTCCTCTCCCGTGACGCATGCATATGAATAGAATGAGGGACGAGAGTGGAGGAGGAAAGAGCCTTGAAAAAAAGAAATAAAAAAAGAGAGGAGGAAGCTCTGGATAAACGAGGAAGGATAAAAATAACCGTACGTAAGGAAGTAAGTAGGCAAGGTAGACTAGTGTGGTAGGTTAGATCGATTACGCCACGTCGTTATAAATTATTAGCTCGTTTTCTGTTGGTTAATTCCTACGGTTTTCTTTGCGGGGGTACTGGCTTAAACGAGGCCAGGTGTAAGGGGAGGAGGGGGGAAGAGGGGAAGGGGAGAGGGAGGGGGTTTAAGTGGAAAGGAGGAGGAGGAGGAGGAGGAGGAGGAGGACGAGCAGAAGGAAGGAAAAATTGATACTCGTTAAACTCATTGAAAGGAAGAGTAACTACTGTGAAGTGAAGTGAATTGAAGCAGGAGGAGGAGGAGGAGGAGGAGGAGGAGGAAGAAGAGGAAGAGGAAGAGGAAGAGGAAGAGGAGGAGGAGGAGGAGGAGGAGGAAGAGGAAGAGGAAAAGGAGGGGAAGAGGAGGAGGAGGAAGAGGAGGAGGAGGAGGAGGAGGAGGAGGAGGAGGAGGAGGAAGCAAGAAGAAATGAATGTTTGTGAATGAAGAAGCAAAGGACCTCAAATAAAGATGAATGGGCGGTGCTTGTTTGTACAGAGAGAGAGAGAGAGAGAGAGAGAGAGAGAGAGAGAGAGAGAGAGAGAGAGAGAGAGAGAGAGAGAGAGAGAGAGAGAGAGAGAGAGAGAGAGAGAGAGAGAGAGAGAGATACTAACCAAGTTATTACTACATAATTTTTCTTTTCATATTATATTCTCTCTTTCTCATTTTCTTTCTCTTATAATGAACATAACGTAAGTAGTTTTTTTTTTTATCTTAACAAAGCAAAAGAATAGTAATTTACGGAGACAAGTTCAACATCAAATTTTAAATGAGGGACGTGATTTACCAAAAGTTCTTAAGGTAATTGAAATGTCATTTTACGTAACTGCTGAAAAAGACAAGTTAAATTCCTTTTTACTCTATATTTTGAGATAGAAACTTGCAGCCAACTCTTTTATTGAGATTAGTTTTGTATATCAGAATAAGAAAGTAAAGATGTAATAGGTAAACAAAAACGAGAGAATATTGACTTAAATCATTTCAAAACGCCTTCAGAAATAACCTAAAAATAAAACCGTTGCGTTCAAGCCTTGCAGAGCCCCGTTTGTGACACTTGGTTCCGTCGTAATAATCTCTGCTCGTAAAGGACAAAATGAAGCCGTGAGGTGATCAGAGCAGAGTAACGGTCATCATTAGGCAGCGGTGGCCCGGCGACTAACGTTCGTGCAAGAGTTGGAAGCACGCGGAGACTAGCGGCAAAAACCTCACTGCACGCTGCCCATTTCTCACCCATCGTCCAGTGACCAAAAATTACCAACATGTTACGTTTACATTCTTACCTGACAAGTGTGATTTTTAGGCAGTGTAGGATTAGGAAGTAGTATATAATTGTACAGAATCTATCTTAGGAGTACTATAGCTTTACCATACAGTCACCAGCGCTCTATATAACAGCCATATGATGTATTTCAGCCCTTAGGAAAAACATAAATAAACTAAAACGTGAAAAAATAGAGAATTCCACGTAGTAATCCAGAAGATGAAAGGATTAGGTTTTTCATTCATAAGTGGAAAAAGCCGAAGGAAAAAGAATGCCATCCCCTCTGTGAGACTCTAATTGGATGTTTGAAAACACGTGAATGACATACTAATGTAGAGGGCGACAACCTCCTAGATCGATGCTGAGTAGTAGAGACAGCAGTAGGTGATGAAATTAGTCTCTCTCTTTTTTTTTTCTCTCTCTCTCTCTCTCTCTCTCTCTCTCTCTCTCTCTCTCTCTCTCTCTCTCTCTCTCTCTCTCTCTCTCTCTCTCTCTCTCTCTCTCTCTCTCTCTCTCTCTCTCTCTCTCTCTCTCTTTGTTTTGCCGTTGTCTTCATTAACGTTTAGCTGGTTTCCACTTCATCAATCCTTGCATCTCCTTCACTTCCTTTCTTTATCTTGCAGCTCTCTCACTATATCATTTCTCTGTTCCCTCGCTATTTCTCACCCTTCTTCTTTCCTCTCCTCCTTCCTCCACCCCACCATCTGTGCCTCCCTTCCTCCCTCTCTCCCTTCCTCCTTTCCTTCTTTCTTGTTATTAACGGGAAAGGAGGAAAATAGTAAAGTCAAGATGGGTTAAATTAGGTTCTTTTGAAGATTGAGGTTCGTGTAGACATCTGGTTCCCTTCTCTTCAATTTCCTTCTCTCCCTTTCCTCCTACTTATCGTCTGTCCCAGTTTTCCTCACTCGTGTCCTCATTTCTTCTTCTGTCATTAGTCGTCCTCCTCCTCCTCCTCCTCCTCCTCCTCCTCCTCCTCCTCCTCCTCCTCCTCCTCCTCCTCCTCCTCCTCCTCCTCCTCCTCCTCCTCCTCCTTTCTTATGTGTGTTAGCGTGGAGCTACTCATTAGGGGAAAGGTTGCCACGTCCTAGGGTTACCAAGTGTGTGTGTGTGTGTGTGTGTATGTGTGTGTGTGTGTGTGTGTGTGTGTGTGTGTGTGTGTGCGTGTGCGCGTGTGTGTGCGTGTGTGTGTGTGTGTGTGTCGAGAAAAGAAAGGGAGTGGTTGCCTGTCAAGTTCTGGATAACTGTCTGGTATCATCTAACACAGTTTGGTGTTTTACTTGTACTACACGACAGTATTTTGTTTCAGGAATGTAAAAGATAAATACAGAAACATTGTATTCAGAGCTGTTTTGTTTCTTTTTAATTCTCAATAACTTTTTTTTATCAGTAAATTGAAGCGAACTAATCATATATATTACTTTCTTACCAATACATAGACTGAATACACACTTTACTTTATTATTCATGCCTTTCCTTCGCTTCTTTCACTGTTCAACGAGAATGTGACGGTTACATATTGCTTCTCTCTTGATGCATTTATTGGCGCTACATAACGACTCCCGCGGGTGTCGTGGCTGCCTACCCGAGCTCAACGTGTTTCAAACCCGAGTTTAGCGATGCTTCACGGTAGTATTAACATTGCTGCGGTTCGAGGTCGTCATTTGTTTTGGGGCGGCCATGTTTGTGACGTCACGGCTCCTATGTTTACAGCACTGGCCCTGTGGGAAGCGCCTCTACCTAGTTTTTGTTCCTGTTTTCTTCTTGCTCGTGTACTGTTGCCTCAGGCCTCAGGTTGTGCCGGTGGAAGGTGGTTTGAGGAGCCTACCAAGGGCCCTCGTGGATGTTTTTTTTTTTTGGGTGTAGAGGCGTTGAGGTTATTGACAAAGTGAGGAAAGGTGTTGGTTTTAGTGTGTTCTGTTTATTGTTTGTAAGAAAAAAAAGATGATGGTAAAGGCGTACGTTTGAAGACAGATCTGTATGATTGATTTTGTGATTGGGTTGATAAATAAATAATCATCAGTATGCGTAATAATATTAGAAAAAAGAACTACTATATCGCTTGAATTGAATGAAGATGCGATTTTGACGCCATCAGTTCCCAAAAATTCTTGATATTTTAAGCAAAGGATTAGAGAGAAAAAAAAAAACTGCTGCCTCGTTCTCATGTGTGTATACGGTGGTTGGGAGGCGTGCAGGTGTGTGTTGAGCAAGTAGTGTTGGTAACGGTGGGCGCTGCGCTAAACTCTCCGGAGACGTCACTCCATGTTTACTTAAAGGCGACTGCGGGGATTGCTAAGACGTTGGAAGTTTAATGAGGTGAGATGAAAGCAGTAATGGTCTTTATAGTATCTTTAATTAATACTCCCTTAATTTAGGGTAAACAGTGGAGATCCAATTACGTCACTCACTCCCCTTCCTTCCCAAAATATTTTAGAAAAGAAATTGTCTGGAAAAAAAAAGGCGAGCAGCTCATGTTTTCCGTACAAATCTTTCATTTTCATTCATACATCTATATAACATTTTCTTAAAGTTTTGATCGTACTTGTCCTTACTCCGTGTCTGCAAAGTCTGATCCAGTGACTTATTCATCAACCAATTTTTATGTATGTCTCTTAGATCTGTTTTTTATCTAACTGAAACCCATGTGCTAAGATTATTGCATCAAATAACACAACACTTTGACATGTGAGATGCTCTTGACGATGCACTCAACACAGTAATTGAATAACCAGGTACAGCCTCAGAAAGATAAGATGAACACGGCTCCTAAGCTACTAAAAGACGTCTGCCTCACACTTACCTTCGTTCTTTTCTTGCTTTGAACTCACGCACATAAGATCTTGAGCCGAAAGTGCACCTCATCACCCACCTTCCATAGTAGTCAGTCAGTCATTGTGTCAGTCAGTCAAGTTTGCTGATTTGACAAGCTGCTTAATATTTTCTCTCGTCATTGCTTCCTAACATAAATAGATGCCTTTGTCTAATTTGTTATAACTATTTTTCTTATTAAGGAACACAACTTCATTTGTGTACCCTGTCCTCCCCTCACCTCCCCCCCATACCTCCCCCCCCACACACATGCACATCAAAATTAGTTAGTTACAAAACAACACGAACAAAATTTGAAGCATCTGTGTCCCTGAGGCAAAGTATTTAAGGTGGTGCAATGCGGGGGTCGGATGGTAAAAGAGAGAGAGAGAGAGAGACAGAGACAGACAGAGAGAGAGAGAGAGAGAGAGAGAGAGAGAGAGAGAGAGAGAGAGAGAGAGAGAGAGAGAGAGAGAGAGAGAGAGAGAGAGAGAGAGACAGAGACAGAGACAGAGACAGAGACAGAGAGAGAGAGAGAGAGAGTACGGATATAACGTCGGCTTCCTCTTTCAGCGTCTGTATGAGGAACAAAGCACCTTCATTACAACGGGAAGACGTGGGAGAATGGAAGGGAAGGGAGGGAGAGACGGGATACAGTACGCCGGCTGTCATTTTCCAGAGCGCGAGGGAGAGAACTAATTACAGTCATGATTATAATACGTAACATTTTAATCCATACTGTATTACTGGTTCTTGTATTGATTATCGGAGGTTCGTCAATTAATGTTCACGTAGTAGAGCAGATATTTGAATTATGTTGATGCTCTTTTTTTTTCTCTCTCTTATGTAAGGTGCGTCGAGACAGCTTCCTCCACGCGCAGCTGGTGTCGTTATTAAAGGATTTCTTTTTCTTCCAGCGGTCGTAGCTTCTCTTTAAGGCCTTGTTACCTATGTAGCTCAATGGCTGAAGGAATACACTCGCATATTCTTCTGTTGCCAATAAAGTCTTGGAGTACAAAGAGAATCAATAAGCGGTTTGGATTCAGTCTTAGATGGAAAGGGTTCGAGGCACATAAAAGGCGATTCCACGACTGAGGAAAAAATGATGATATTGATTAGAGTTGAGTCGAGAAACTGAAATGTCACACGTTATCGAGTGGTTCCAGACGAGTCATCTTTCACTCACTCATGGTCAGCATCTTCACGGTGGGTTGTGATGAGCTTCAATAGGTAGAAATTCCTTATATCATTCCCATTATCTGGCACACCACTGTAGAAATTAACAGTTTAGTGGCTCTTACAACGAAAGGCGTGGAAGAGTAACAGAAATAAGGCGATAATGATAGTTTTGTGGGAGTATCAATTTATTTCTATTACGCTGAGCAGAGATGAGAAATAATTTGTCTTCTCGCCATTCCCCTTCCGCTCCCTCCCTCCCGGAAATTAAGACTGGCAGAGAGAGAGGCATTGTAGTGGTGCGCCCGCTCAGAAGGGGCCGCGGATCCTCTCCTTTCCCCTCAATCCCGTGGGGCACCGGGAAGAAATGGAGGAAATGTTCGAAATTTAGACAGTTTTATGACTTCCAGTAATGAATGGTACTCCTTCTCCCTTAGACATCCTCTGCTTCTTTCCCTTTGCCCCTTCCCTCCCCCCCCTTTGTCGGTACGCGCCCTGCAGATAACGCTACATGTTACCTAATTTCCTTTTTAATAATACTCTTCCTTATCCCTGCCGTCCACTCACTCACTCCCTTTACCACACTCTGCTCATCCCACGCTACACCACACTCCACAGGGACGAGAAAAAAATACCTTTACTTCCCTTTAACTTGATGTTCTTCCACAATCTTACGTTACTGCTGTTCGTAAATCAATTATGGATAAGGGTAAATGAAAAAAATAGTCCCACTGAAGGAGTACCTGCCTGGGACACACGACCTTCTCCTCCTCCTCCTCCTTCTCCTTCTCCCCTTTGCCTCCTCTCCGGAAATTTACTACCTGGTTTCCTATACATTTGGGGAAAAAGTGGAGGAAAAAACGGTAGCCTGGAAAAAAACGTGTATTGGAGCCCAGAAATAAAAGAAATACATATAAAGTTGATAAAGATAAAATATAAAATGTAAGTGAAGAAGAAAAATACTAGTTTCTGTTTTATCCTCCATCGCAGGAGTCGGACGAAGGAGAGGTCACTTAAAAGAACTTAAATAAACTCGGAAAATTGCCTCTCGTTGACCGTCTTCACTTCCTCCGTAACGAGAGAATCAACATCAAACACTCAAGTGGAGACTCAAGCTGTCCCGGAGGAGATAAAGGATCAACTTGATGCTGAGGTGTAAGTCACACTCACCACTCTTCGGCGGGTCATGTGGCGTCTCTTACTGAAAGGAAAGATGAGGGAGGGACGAAGAGTGGAGGAGGAAAGGGAGAAGGGCAAGAGGTAAGAGGGAAAGGAGAGGAGGTGGAAGAGGAGAAGAGCTCTTCAAGGAATGCTATTAAACGACGTGGAACGAGACTTGGAATGTTAACGCACCCGGAACTACCTCACGATGAAAGTAATTGCTCGACCCTGAACCTGCCTTGGAACGCTGAAGTCACATCGAGTTGCTCTTGAAATGTTACACAACAACGCAAACATAAACCGAGCTTGAAATGCTTCCTAAGTGTGTGTGGACCATAGCGGTGTGCTCTTTTGTTTACCTTACTTCACCTGCATGGAAGTGGCAGAGTGAATCTATTGAAAAACAAACTTCAATTCCCTTAATTTAAGCTGCTGATGTTGTTGAGTTACATAAGTAATCTTAAGACTTAACACAGTTTCCTGCTAATAAACTTCAATTAATGTTGACTGAAAGGAAGCATTTGCCTTCCTTGCATCCCTTCACTTCGTGCGGATGCAAGTGATGAACGGGTTAGCTTGGATTCGCCGCTACAGTGTGCGGAGAGCCTAGGGCTTAGTCCTGTGGTGAGGAGTGGGTGTCACTTGGAAGGATTTAGAGGACTGGCTTCAAATTGACACGGAAGCTTGTTCTTTTTCATATTCCGGAACGGTCGTGTCCAAACCATGGAGCCGGCGGATCAGGTCGTTACGTGCGACTTTACGTATTAACGAGAGTACCCACGCTGGGGATCCTCCGGGATGGATTTACTACCAGGCTGCGTTTCAGGTCCGCGGATGTAAACTTGATTAAGTTACCTGGGCTGTGCGCCGGAGGGAGTCTCTGGCCGC
>JAPQNM010000013.1:3487020-3489520 GCA_029783475.1 Metacarcinus magister | reverse complement strand
ATTTTTTTTTCTTCTCTTCTCTTTGTATTAACTTTGTCTCTCTTATGATTTCTCTTTCTCACTTTTTTTTTTAACTCTTTCTCTAAATCTGATTCCTCCATTTATTTTTATTTTTATTTCCTAACTTCATTTCAACAATTTTTCTAAACTTATTTCTAGTGTGTGAAGTCTTTTCTTCAATTTTGTTCACATTCTCTCTATCTTTCCTTCTGCATTTACCTCATTTTTCCTTTTCTTCTTCATTTCACCGCCTATTTATTTCTTTCCTTCCGCTATTTCATCTCTTCACTCAGTTATATGTATCCAGTCTGCGTTTTTTTTCTTTTTCTTTTTCCTCCTCGCTACCATCCTTGTTTTAGAATGTCCATCCTTCCTTCCTGTGTATTTCCTCCTCTTTCTCTTACTCCACTACCTCCTATTACTGTCCTCTATTTTCTTGAGTTATATAAATGAAAACTTCTTCCTGTTCCTCGTCCTCGTCACACCTTCGTCTTTGCTATATACTCTTCTTCTTCTTCGTCTTCCGGTTTCCCTTACTCTCGTCCTCCTCGTCATCCTCATCTAACCCCTTTCAAGAGTGTCTTAGCCTGCTCTGAACACCACAAGCACTAATAAGCCTGTACACGCACACGCACACGCACACACACACACACACACACACACACACACACACACACACACACACACACACACACACACACACACACACACACACACACACACACACACTTTACAGTTGATATGGAAATGATAGTAAAATATATTGTTTAAAAAAAATCCTTGACCTTCGCATGTCATTAAAGTTAGCATCTGAGCGTGTCCCTGTTGTCTTTTTAATGTATAGGAAACAGGAAAGGTTAAACAAGCAATATATATGTTTCCGCAATATGGAGGCCTTACCTGTAATTGGCAACAGTGAACTTTCCTGATACCTGCTGTCAAATGGGAGTAAAAAGTACCAACCCTCCGCCTTCCTGTCCGTCATTGTCTTCCAAATAACAATCCTGATGATCAATACAGCTCAGTGTGTGTGGTGTTTCGTTGTGTTTCTCGGTATTATTGTGGCTTGATAGATAACTCGGTGTATCATCAGCCCACAATCCTACCCTTTAATAAGACGTGAACCAAACCAATAGTAACAGTAAATCACTAACGTATTTGCGTCGTTTAATCCTTGCGAGTGGCCAGTAGAGGTAAAAGTTTTGGTGGTTTGAGTTGCATTGACTTTTACTTTATTTTCATTCTGTAACGCGTGGCACTCAATCTGGTACAGTCTGTTTACCTTTACGTATCTCTATAGTAGAATGTGTTGGCCATATCACATCACAGCCACGACATCCCTCACGTTGATGTCTGCGTGAGAGAAATCCTGCAGCCTCCAGTGCAAGGATATAATATTATTTTAGATAACTTTCACCTTTGTGTTATGAGGAAATATAAAATGAATCATGACGTCAAAGGTCAAAGTGTTATGATGTTGACGTAAATACAACATCCTTTTCTATTCTAGCAATGCCTTCAGGGGCTGGGAACGAATATTTTTCTACATGTATTGTATGTCGGTCGCAGTTTTGATGACGATGATAAAGGGTGACAACAGCTCCCATAGGCTACCATTGGCTGGCTGGCCACGCCTTTGTGTGACGTCAAGGTACGTTTTCCAATCTGTGCTGGGGACGAAGGGGAAAGACCAAGCACGACACACAACACACTACACACGGCACACTACACACGACACATACACGCCGTCTTATGTAAAGGCTACTGAGGTGTCTGTTTCTACCTCTATCTCCGTTAATATGTCTGTTTGTCTGTCTATGTGATCATGTCTTTGTGTGTAAATGTGTGTGTATGTTTTTATGTGTGTTTGTGCGTGCATATCATTGTCAATAATAGCTGGCGTGTGGTTGAAGGTACACGGACATGACAGCAGTGGATGAGAGGAAGCTTGTCTCGTACACCCACATATAATATAATGTTTATGTTACTACCCCGAACACGAGGCTCCTAATGAACCTTTTTATTTCCCTCAGGATGAAGGAATAAGCGTACATCAGCCTTTTTTCTGGTCCGTACAAGCGCACATTAGCGGTGAGGTTGTGGTGTTATAAGGCAGCTGGGTTGGAATACTTTACACACTTAATAGTCTTTCCTCTAACTTTTAAAAGGGAGATTGACTTCACTAACACGATGCAAACCACTAGACTGGCGATGATGTGGAAGTGGTGGGGGAGTGGTAACCTTTATGTGGACTAACACTAACACTAAGCCGTAAAGTGGAGGCTGCAGGGTATGTGGATGATGATAGGTTTTTCAGACATACTGGGTGAAGGTTATGGAGGGATGACTGATAATATTACCTCGTTCATTTAATAGTATTTGTTCCTAAAGTTAAATGTTGAGTAATAGGAAGTAGGCAGCTTGTATATATGTTTTGGGTAATGGAAAAACATAATATTCGGTTGTATGAATATGTTAAAGGATGGATGACGTGGAGGCA
>JAPQNM010000013.1:3462020-3482020 GCA_029783475.1 Metacarcinus magister | reverse complement strand
ATGAATGGTGTGAAGAACAGATCCTTGGAGGCAGGATTGGCTGGACATCTAGAGGGATGGGCCGCACACTGTCCCTACCAAGTTAAGATATGAAGGTGGGAGAAACTTTCGAAGTCTTGTTTTGGTGATCAAGTTGTGGCATTGATTAGTTAGTCTCTACCTATACCACTGTGCTATTCTTTTTATTTTTTATTTTATAGAAGACCAGCCAATGACTACACAACAAAATATAGAAAAGTCTTGTTATTCATCGTGTCTTTATAAAGTATGTAGTAGAGGAGGCCAGGAAGGGAAGACCAGGTTAGTTCCAGAGGTTTTCTGATGGTGGAAAAAACAGTAAAAGGCAGAGAGTTCCAGAGTCTATTAGTGAAAGTGATATGGAAGAGTGAAAATTCAGGTCAACTCTCACAGAATAAGGGTGAGCGTAAGTAGAAAGTCTTGTGCAGTTAATCGGAGAGACATGTAGTTAGTAAGTCCAGCGGAACAGTAACTATGAAAACAAAGATAGAAGACAGTAAGAGACGGAACATTGCAGTGGAGTGTGAAAAATTGAAGACAGACTATGAAATGAGGGAAGATGATGGATGAAACGAAAAGCTTTGGGCTCCACCATATGCAGTATGTTTGTGTTAATGTGTCACTCCTCACATAGACGTGTTGTTCGTATAAGTGCTGTTAAAGAGTAGTAAATTAGGAGGGAGACAATCGACTGGTATGATACAAAATTCCAAGTTGTTTTCGGGAGAGTTGTAATGTTGGGTTTTTGTAAAGGACAGTCTTACTATGTTCTGTGTGAAGAAGAAGAAATATCAGTTGAGTGTTATTGGAGAGGAAGGAATTGTTGTGTTCAAGATTATACATGATCTTTGTTATCTATCGGCTATGACTTATTTTATGTACAGTTTTCTATCTAATGTGTCTTATATATTTCTGAAAGACTGAATATTTTGAACGCTGAACGAGGGTAGCCTACAGAGATTTCAGCCTTTGGAACAGAGCCACTCAGACACATCTCTTTGTCGTTGATTAAATCTGTTGAACTCAGTGCGCCTGTTAGTGTCATGCCGCGCCGGGATGCTACCAGGAACTGAAGGTTTTCCGTGAAAGTGAACCGAGTTTCATTCAGACATCAAAGGTATTGTATTGTGTTGCGTAACTTTTTCATTGATAAAGTTATAAAATAAATTAAGTTCCCTGTATATTATTAAAGAATTGTGTTTAGTAATTGCATTTTTTTTTTTATGATTAATTTAAGTTTCTGGATCGCATGTAAGGTTTCATTACTTTCACAGCGAAGACTTCCTAATGCATACGTGTTATATATATTAACGGGACTCTTGACGTAAAGTTGACAAGGCTTCCTCCGCCCTGCCTCGTGTCTGCTTATTTCTTATCACGAAAAATTAATCTCATCCTGTCACCATTTTTTCTCCATTTTCATCAATCTTGTTGTAGAAAATGTTTCATGAAAAATGGTTGGCTTCCGCATCCCACAACAGTCTTGAGGGCGCGAGGGTCATTTCGTATGCCACGTAATTAATGCATTTCTTGACCTTTACACTTTTGATATTCGTTGAAATATGAGGCAGCTCGCAACGTGAATACCCATTGCACCTTTATATACAAAAAAAAAAGAAAAAAGAAATGCTGGTTTGAAGATTGTCTGTCAGTTTGTTAGAGAAACGACATGGGTAAAAAAAAAATTCGTGCGAGAGACATCCTTCAAAAGTTTAAAAGAAGAAAAAAAGGAAATAAAAAATAAATATTAAACAGGAAATGCAAAGAATAGAGTACAAAGGAAGGAGGTGATGATGGAGGTGGTTAAGTTAGTGTAGAATAGAGGACAAAATCGACTGGAAGGAAGGAAGGAAGGAAGGAAGGAAGGAAGGAAGGAAGGAAGGAAGGAAGGAAGGAAGGAAGGAAGGAAGGAAGGAAGGAAGGAAGGAAGGAAGGTAGGAAGGTAGGTAGGAAGGAAGGTAAAGGTGACAAGATGGAACGGCAAGGAGAGAGAGAGAGAGAGAGAGAGAGAGAGAGAGAGAGAGAGAGAGAGAGGGAGAGGGAGAGGGAGAGGGAGAGGGAGAGGGAGACAAGAAGGACTGACAACCTTTCTGCTAGTAAATTTACCACAAACTCTTAAACCAATGGGAGGTGCTCTTCGACACTTTCTTTTTCATTCCCTCTCTTCCCTCTTTTGTTATCTCTCTCTTTCTCTATCTCTTTTTATTGTTTTTCTTTCTCTCTTTCGTTATCCTTTTTCCTTCCTTGGTCATTACTATTATTGTATATTGCTTCATGAACACACACTCTTATTTCTCCTTCTCGTTCTTATCTTCGTCTTTTCTCTTATTATTTCTATTCATCTTTCTTTTATTATTTCCTTTTATGTTTCTTCCCTCTTTGTTCTTCCTTTCATTCATTCATTCATTCATTTTCTCTATCTCTCATCTTCTTTGTTATTATTATTTATCATTTCATATACTTCTTTACTTATATTTCCCTTTTTACCATTCCTTCTCATTCCCTCTCTTCGTTATCATCAATATTCTCTACTACCACTATTGCCTGCTACATTTTCCGTCCTTCCTTATTCACCTTATTCATCAGTCTTTATTACTTCCTCACTCCTTGTCTTGTGTTTCTGTTCCTTCTTCCTTCTGTCTCTATTCCTCTCCCTCCATACCTTCCTTCCGTTTTGTTTTTCTTCTCCTCCCTCCTTCCCTCTCTCTCTCTCTCCCTCGTTCCACCATTCATAAATTCGTCTAATACTTCCTTTTACATGGTAGTGGCTGTGTATTACTTAGTGGGTGGAGTAAGTGGTTCGTCTCCCCCAAAAAAACTACCACTCTCTAGTCGTTGGTCTCCTCGTGTCCTTGAAGTAATGACCCGATCAACGGAAATTAGTTTACAACACAGAAGAGAAAAAAACACGACAGCAAACTTAGATGTAGTTATTGCTTCAGGTTAAATTTTGTTTTGTTCGCGTTTCTCTTTCCACGAATAGAATAAAAAAAAGCACACACACATACATGAGAGAGAAAAAAAAAAAGAGAAAGAGAAAGAGAAATACAAAACAATAGTGGACAAATGTTTTTTTTTGGTCCCTTCTTTCCCTTCGTCCATTTTCTATTTCGCAGCAGATATATGTGATTCCGTTTTTTTTTCCTCCCTTTTCTTGACAGATTCTTCGTGTGATTGCCTCACCATCTTCTGTCCCGTAATCCGTCTTCTGTTTTTTTGCTGTCGAGGGCGATGCATGAACGTGATATTTCTGTGTGTGTGTGTGGGTTGGTGTGTGTGGGTGAGAGAGAGAGAGAGAGAGAGAGAGAGAGAGAGAGAGAGAGAGAGAGAGAGAGAGAGAGAGAGAGAGAGAGAGAGAGAGAGAGAGCCTTAACTTTTGGACTTCTAAGTGTTAAGTCTTGTCAGTGATTTGGTTCAGAAACGTTCCATTGAAATTGACAAGAGAATTCAATTATTTCTATATCCTTTTTATCTTTTTTTATCAATGTACGTGTGTATGTATGTATGTATGTATGTATGAATGTATGGGTTGATGTTCCTGTGTGCGTTATATATACATTTCCTTTTCCATCAAGACATACATATTTAGTATACTGTATGGACACACATTTGGCCTTGAATCGCATACTAATGAGAGAGAGAAGCCATACTAGGAGATGGTCGAGGTGGTGATGGTGGTGGTGGTAGTGGTGGTGATGGTGGTGATGACAGAGGATCGAATGGTGAGGCGTGTGTCGATGGTGATGCTAGATTATGAGATTATAGGATGAGATGAGTGTGTATGCTGTGTGTGTGTGTGTGTGTGTGTGTGTGTGTCTGTGTGTGTGTGTGTGTGTGTATGTGTGTGTGGAAAGAGCAAGTTGGAGGATAACGTGAGGAAATAGAATAAAGGTGACTATGCTCAAGTTTCCTCTCCTCTCCATGTTATCCCGTTGAACCTCGCGGAGCAAACATTGGGATGAGGGATGAGGAAGGAAGGAAGGGACAGAGGCAGGGAAGCGAGGGGAACAGGAGGAGGAGAGATGGCTGAAGGAAGGAGAGACCAAGGAAGGAGAGACCAGAAAGGGGAAGGGAAAAGGATATTATTAATTTCCTTTGACCTTGACTCATGTATATGTTAATGTAAAATCTGAATGTGTTGTTATAATAGTCAATTGAAATGGTTTGCACGAAGCGTTTCTCATTTCCATGCGTTGAATTTTGTGATGTAAATGTTTCGAATGATTAGTTGAGATTGGTATTGTTGTTGTTATTATTATTATTATTATTATTATTATTATTATTATTATTATTATTATTATTATTATTATTTTGCTTCATGGATATAATAGAGGAGTTGTGAGTTCGATATCCGGCAGAAACGAAAAACCAGCTATCTTGCCTTCCTGTGTGTGTGTGTGTGTGTGTGTGTGTGTGTGTGTGTGTGTGTGTGTGTGTGTGTGTGTGTGTGTGTGTGTGTGTGTGTGTGTGTGTGTCTGTGTGTGTATTGAAATTCCCTGTGTGTGTGTGTGTTGGCACGTGCTATGGAAGACCAAAAATGGATTATGCTTCACCACGAGAATGGTAAACAAAGTAGGGGGCTTTAAAAACTTCCTGCTGGTACTACTATTACTACTACTACTACTACTACTACTACTACTACTACTACTACTACTACTACTACTACTACTACTACTACTGGGCTTCTTCTTCTTCTTCTTGCCTTTCGTGCACTGATTTCCCACGTAAAAGTTAACTGCCTTCATTTTCTTATCAGGCACTACGGAACTTCGCTAGCCACATGAAATTCCAAAATGAGACACTTGTTGTGGTCTGAAGTTGGGTTTGTTCGCTTGGTTTGGTGCGATTCAGCTCTGTTGTTTTTCTTATAGTATTTTCTGGCGGTCGGGCGAGAACATGGCCCCTGCACCTTTTTATTGGATTTTTCTTGGTTGTGTGTGATTGACTTATCTTTTCCACCTTTCCTCTTTTCCTCCTCCGTTTATAGACTTTCGTGTAGGTGGAGTGTGCAGGCTGAGGAGAAGTGGATGAACTAGATAGGAAGGGAGAGACGTGAAGTGTTATAAATTGAGATAGAAAGAAGTAATAGAAGGGTGCAGTTTTTAGAGAAGGAGTAAAGGAGACATGAATGAGGTGGAATGGGAGCAAGGAGAGAGGTGGAGGAGAGTTATGGGTGGGAAAGGGTGCAGGAATGGGTGTGTGGGTTTGGGTTTGGGAGGAAAGGCGGTTTTGCGTGAGGCTTCAACTATTTACCATGAGGGACGAGCTGCTCAGTTCCTGTTCAGTCTAGCAGGTGTGAGGGTCCTGACACATCGATGCATATGAAAGCTTCCCTGGATTGGGTGGCGGTTTGTGTCTGTGTGTATGTATGTGTGTGTGTGTGGGTGTGGATGGCAGAGGGAGATATATAAAGAGGGAGAAACTAGGAAAGACATATAAAAGATTACTGAAAATATATCTGCGAAAGGGAATTAAAGCCATTGTTTATTTCATCCATGTGTTGCACTATTCGAAACTCTTGCGATAGACTAAGGATTTTTACTCTTTTAATCCAATCGAGCAGTAGAAGGGCGGCGACATATACGACTTTGGGGTCTTCAGAGAGGAAGTGAAGATCCAGAACCGGTGGCCCACGATATCCGGGGTGGAGGAAGTTTTAACCCTTACATCTCCACTACACCCACGTCGCTCTCTTCCATATTCTTTTTTTTAACTTTATCTTTTATCCTTCTTACTTGCTTCCGTGACTTTTAAACTTTTCATTACTTTTAATTTCTTCAGGCTAATGTCTCTCTCTCTCTTTCCTCACGCTTACTTCAACTCACTCAAGGGGAAGATACACCGTGAGAAAGGGGTGATAATGGGTTGCTAAGAGCTTATCCTTATGGTGCGAGGCTGCAAAGGGGTAGTTTCTTTTTATATAATTCTAATAAATGTTCTGTTTGTGGAAGGGAAACTATAAAAAAAAGAGTGAAAATTGAAGGAAAGATTGTCAAGTTGGTATCATATTGTTGAGAGAAATTAATTATAGTTTAATAAGGACAGTATTTAGTTCTTTTTCACTGTCCTTGAAGCCTGTCTAACTCCCTGCCTGCCTGCCTGCCTGTCTGCCCTCTCATCTCATTTTCTTCGTTAAATGCTCAGATGGCATTTTTCCGTGAGGCCTCAAGTTCCTCATCTTTAATTCCGTTTTCTTTCATATCCTTTCTTTTGCTTCCACTCCGGTGATGCAATTTCCTGTTCCTTCTCCAGTCCCTCCCTCCCTCCTTCCTTCTCCTTTCGTCCTCCTCCTCCTCCTCCTCCTCCTCCTCCTCCTCCTCCTCCTCCTCCTCTTCCTCCTCCTCCTCCTACTCCTCCTCCTCCTCCTCCTCCTCCTCCTCCTCCTCCTCCTCCTCCTCCTCCTCTTCCACCAGCCTTTCCTTCCTCGTTCCCATCATAAGGATCCTTCTGCCGGAAACTGATATATTAGAAACACAATTTTAGATAAAGAAAATGCAGTGAGGCGACACACACAGAGAGAGAGAGAGAGAGAGAGAGAGAGAGAGAGAGAGAGAGAGAGAGAGAGAGAGAGAGAGAGAGAGAGAGAGAGAGAGAGAGATTGAGAGAGAGAGTTGTCATTTCATCTCAATCTCTGGGAAACGAAAAGAGTAATAGTAGCCATAAGACAGGATTTAGGAGAGAGCTGCCCTCACCAGAGCCTCGTCTTACCTTCAACCTCACCAAATCAAACAAAAGGAAAAGGTGATCTTATGTCATCAAAACTGTTGGCTATTTTTTACTTTTCATCATAACCTCCATCTTGTCTCTAATCGTTTAAATATAGGACAAAAATAAGGAAAATATACTTGCTCTTTCCCTTTTATCCTAATGTAGTTGTTCATCTGTTTATCAACCTTCTGTATATGAAAAGTATGTAGTTGTATTGATGTTCCAGCATTTAAATCGTGGAAATATAGGAAAAAAAATACGATAATATACATGTTCTCTCCCTTTTATCCTGATGTAGCCGTCCCTCCTTATGTATATGAAAAGTATGTCATTTTTTTTTATGTTCCAGCATTTTAATTGTCTCTGTGTCGAGGGTGACTGCTCTAGAGTGAGTGAGGAGCCGAGGAAGTGTGTTTGAGCCATTGATTTGTGAATAGCTCATTGCTACAGGGTCTCACTGCACAAACACCTTGACAAACACTTCGTATCCACATAACCCATAATCACAAACTATAATATATAATGTATATCAAAATAATATAATGATGTACGCTAAAGAAAAAAAAATCCTTTAAAACTAAGAAAAAAACAAATACATCATGAATAATATAATATTTTTTTAGTACTTGGTGTGAGATAGAGAAGGATAATACACGTAAAACTCGGTATTCATTTGCTCATTATTAAAAATTCAAAGGGCGAGCTGTTGGAGAAAGGCGGTGCTGCTCCTTGAGGTGGAGAGTTAGTGCAGCCTCGCCCCTCACCCTTCGCCCCTCACCCTTCACCCCTCACCCCTCACCCCTGTTGTTTGGCGCTGTTCCCTCAAGACCCATAGAACCCTTCAGTAAGGCAGTTGGGGCAGAGCAAAGGGGCTTGTGATGGCTAGAAAAAAGAGTAAAGGAAAGAGAAGGGAGGAAATAATGGTTGAAATAATCGTAGGTGTTGAAGGAATGTTACTCGAGAGGGAACAAAAAGAAGCGAGATAAAGTTGTTTTTTACGTTTTGTTGTGGAGAGAGAGAGAGAGAGAGAGAGAGAGAGAGAGAGAGAGAGAGAGAGAGAGAGAGAGAGAGAGAGAGAGAGAGAGAGAGAGAGAGAGAGAGAGAGAGAGAGAGAGAAAGAGAGAGATTTAGGGAGGCGTGCGCGTGAGGGAATGAAAGGAAGTATGTGTTGGGATGAAGGGATTAAAGAAGATGTGTGTGGCGTAGGAGATTAAATAGTAAAAAGGAGAGCAGAAGCAGCAGCAGCAGAAGAGAAGGAGGAGGACTCAGGGGAGAGCTTCAGGAAGAGAGCCCCAAAGAAAGCCCCTCAAGAACTAGGTTACGAGGCTTCATTTTCTGTTTTTTTTTAGTTTTTTTTATATTTTATGTTGAAATGTTGTCTGTGCGTTTCTGTCTCTACTCGTTCCTTACACGTGTTCATCTTCTGAGTATGGATTTTTTATGCTAATTCTTGTATATTTATTTTTTTTTTCTCTCTTCAACTGTCTCTATAAGAATGTTGGACTAAACTATTTTATGTTTTATCACCATATGGATTTTTTTTATGTATGGTATTGAGTTAATAGAGAAAATGATATATATTCGCAAAATTTGACTACTGTAAAATAAAGTAACGAGAACTCTTTTTTTTACATTAAATTACTGCTCTCAAGTAAATTTGGTGACTGTAGGGTTTCATGTATTACGTATTCTAGTGAACTGAATACATTTACATAACTAGAACTACCATAGGATGAAATAATTGTTAACAGGACGATAAATAACCTGTATACTGTATGGCCATGAATACAGGAATGGCCATACAGTTAATCCATCCAACCGTTAGTTATTATAGCAGAATATTCCGGCATAAATAATGTTGAGATGCTGGGTAGAGGTAGGTCAGGACGGAGTATCGCTGCACACACACACACTCACTCACTCACTCAAACTTACACTCACACACGCATCACTAACTCAACCTCCAGCCATCACACTGCATCCATTCACTCCTCAGTCCTTGCATTCGTCCGTGAGTCTTTTCGTCGTGTGTCTCCCGCTCTCCGCCTCGCCCACCTGCTTCTGACACCTAGATCCGAGGCGATGATTAAGCTGTCTTTCGCGCAGCCCAACCCTGGCAAGTCATTCCGGTTTGTCGGTATGGAAGGAGGATGGCCAGGGATGGGAGAGAGGGAGAGAGGGAGATTGGTTTCGGTCTGGGATCAATTGAAGGTATTAATAGGGATGGTGCAACGGAAGCGGCGAGGACGGTGCACGGGCGGCAGTGATAGCGTGAAGATGAACGACTAGTGGGTGAGTTGTCTGCTGGAATAGTAATAGGGAAGTAAAGGCGGTGATGTGATATGCTATGCTGAGGGTAAGGACTTATAGGGAACCAAACGAAAGGCGGACTGGTGATTGGCGGGGGGAATGCGTTGGTTTGGTGATGGAATTGATAGCGGCCACGTATGGATTTGTGGTGAAAATACGAGTCGGTAAGGGAATAAGGAGGAGGAGGAGGATAATTCGGCTGGAAAGTGTGACACGAGGATGAAATGAGATGTAAGGAGAGGAGGAGGAGGAGGAGGAGGAGGAGGAGGAGGAGGAGGAGGAGGAGGAGGAGGAGGAGGAGGAGGTGGGGGAGGGAAAGGTAGCTGCAGTTTTGTACATGTGAAAGAGGAAAAGTTTCATCTTTGGTACAGAGTTGTGGATTGTAGGTGTGAAAGAGGACAGTAAGAAGAGAAACTAAAAAATAGAAAAGAAAAGAAAAGGAGTAGGAGGAGGACAAAGATGAGTACAAGGACGACGGGGATGGGGATGGAAATTGGAATAGGGACAAGGACGAGGACGAGGAAAAGGAGGACAAGGATGAAGATGAGACGATGATGGTGATGGTTGTGGTGGTGAGGACACAACAATAATTGCCAGATGATGACAGAGGAGCAGCTGGTGGAAGTGAGTAGGAAGAAGTCAGGGAGGAGAGGGAAGAGAGGGAGGAGGGGGAGGAGAGGGGAGGAGAGGAGTGGGAGGGTGAGAGGGAGGAGAGGGAAGAGAGGGAGGAGAGGAGGAAGGATTGGGGTGATCGGGTTAGTCTGGTTTTCGTTGATTAAAGCGCTTGTAATGAAATTCAAGGCGGATTTCTCTCTGACGTGTTTCTTTCTCTCTCTCTCTGACGTATTTCTCTCTCTCTCTCTCTCTCTCTCTCTCTCTCTCTCTCTCTCTCTCTCTCTCTCTCTCTCTCTCTCTCTCTCTCTCTCTCTCTCTCTCTCTCTCTCTTTCTGGTTTTCCTTGATCTTCTTGTTTTATGTTTTTTTTAAATGTTCTTTGGGATTTTGTGTTT
The DNA here is from genome assembly GCA_029783475.1 of Metacarcinus magister. Lineage (NCBI taxonomy): Eukaryota > Metazoa > Arthropoda > Malacostraca > Decapoda > Cancridae > Metacarcinus > Metacarcinus magister. The sequence goes on along the minus strand of JAPQNM010000013.1, from coordinate 3,471,975 downwards.
TTTGATACATAGAATATACTTTTTTTGATTTTTTTTCTGTATTCTTTTTGTGACTTCCTTCTTGTTCCTCTTGTGTACCAGTTTTTACCGTCATAAACCTAACACTTACATGGAACACACACATACAAAAAGGGAAGGTATCATCTCCTCTTACAGCAATAATATCAATACAAAAAATAGACTTTATCCTAATACAACTACTACGATATAATTTCCCCTCAACTTCAATTAATATGTTTTGATAAGTTATGAATTTCAAAACTAAACCCATAGCACTTTCTCACCATTGAAACAATATACATACATTTGTGTTAATCATTACCTTATAGATGAACAAATATAGTCCAGCACAGGTGTATAATTGAAGGAAAGTTGAAATTTCTCTGTGGCGATAAATTTCTTCTATAAATTGAAGCGGCATCGTCTCTCTTCCCTCTCTGTTTATGAGGGAACAGGTTGGGGTGAAAGAGAGAATAGAGAGAAAAAAGAGAGAGTGGGGACGGGTTTGGGATGCTGCATAGCAATGAAAGAGTGAGGATTTCTGGTACAGCAGCCGATCCTCTTATCCGAGACGGGAGTATGAATAAAATATGTTTCCCGTTACTTTCCACGAAAAAGCAGTGACGATGAGGAATAACGTGGAGGGAAAAGTTTGGGAGAGTTACAGGCTCACTCTTTTACATCGAGTCTTTGATCAGCGGCAGGCGATGTGTGTGTTCTGGCCTCCTGGAAGCCTGGAATCTGAAGCACAAGGTTCACGTGTTTGCCTTTATGTTTGTTGGCCTGAAGGAAGATTTTGCTTTCTGTTCAGGGCAAGAAATTTCCCAGTGAATATTTTTGATCATTAAAAAAAAAAAAATTTTTTTTTTTTTAAATCTACGTATAAATTCTAAAATGTGTGTTTTTTCTGTTTATTTCTGTCTGTATATCTGTCTGTTTGTCAGAGTCTGTATCTATATATCATCTACATCCATCAGCATTTTTTTTTTTTATGCTGCCTCCGATTTACGCTGTGGCATTCCAAAGTTACGAGATTAAAGTTAAACCTGTGTCTGGATTTACGTACTAGTGTATGTGTGTATGTGTGTGTGTGTGTGTGTGTGTGTGTGTGTGTGTGTACGTGTGCGTGTGCGTGTGTGTGTGTGTGTGTGTGTGTGTGTGTGTGTGTGCGTTGCTATATATTTTTTGGTATTCTAGTTCAGGCCAGTGAACAAGAACATAATATAAAACGAATTTCTTTCTCAAACTCCAGCAAATGTAACTGAGTGGAACCTAACAGGGCTGTGTGGGGTTAGGGACTAAGAAAAAAGTTGTCTGGTAATCTTTAAAGAGCACGTCTTGTGAGAGTTGTGAATTAGGAAAAAAAAGCGTTAGAAAGCACACAAGAAAAATATACGAGAAAGTAATGGACAAGAACCACACGCTTGAAACTAAACACACAGGAATACAAAACCTTGAATGATCATAAGTTTTAGAAACTCTCCTCGTTGTTTGCTTCTGTGGCTCCCAAACGAGACAGACAGACAGGCAGACGAGACTTGAAGGCGGGCCAGACCTGAAGGTTTTGGACGTGACGTGTGTTGGCGACGTGGAGGGATATTATAGCAGCATGTAAAGACCTTCTAAGCTGCTGGTGCTTAACGAACACGGCCATGCATGGCCACTGCACGCCCACGGACCCTCCCAGTCCCTCACTGCCTCGCGCTGCACCGCTGTTGATCGTCTTGGGAATATAACATCATGTAACACAGTGACATATCCTTGATTTATGGAGATCGCTATCGAGAGAATGGTCTTGCGTGGGCATCTTTAATGTTCAGCTGAACGTCCTGGCAGCAGGATGATGAGGCAGTCTTGTCACAGCCAAGCACCAAAAAGGCTGCCGCTCCGAGGCGCTATGGCATCCTGTGTGGGTTTTGTGTAGAGATAAAGGTATAATGTCGTCACTTCCGCCGCAAGGCTCATCATATCAGGATTGGCTGTGTTGCGATTTTGCCCCAATGTTATGTTGCCATCCGTTGCCGACGATATTTCCCTTCGGGAGATTGCCTTTCCTTTGGCCCAGTGTGGGGCGAGGGCCTTGATGGTGTCACTTAGGCGAGTTTGCATAACCATTGCTGCTCCGGCCGTTAAGTGGCGGCGGCCACCAGATTCAACTCGGAACACAAGTTAAGTGCACCGTGTGTGGGTCTTTTAGTGGACGTTTTCTGAGGGTCGACTTTGAGGGACACAGGATGAGAAAACTAAGAAATGTGATTTAAAAAAGAGGAGTTATCACCACTGTAATCTTTGGAGGCTGTAGTGAAGAAGTAAAGCCACTCGGCCATACAGTCCCTGGAGCCAAGACTAAGATGCAGGTGTTTAAAGGCTTACTGCATGAACCATTGTGGTCTGTTCATGGGACTGGCGAGGACATTCAGATCCTGCAGACCTTCACATGGCTGTTCCTCTGCTGTATTAACCTTCCTTGTTTTATTACGTACAGTTTATTGTTTAACTTTCCCAGCTTAATTTTCGACACAAAATAAATAGATGACACGGAAACTAGTAATCGTACGTAATACCTCTTGTGTCCTATTGATACTGCTTTACACTCTTCAGACACATCCTCTCCCTCCCTAACACACACAAACATAGACACACACACACACAAACATACACACGAGACCAAAATAATACCTTCCCTCCGCATTCATCTGGCCGTTCCCAAGCGTTGTATTTTTTCCCCGTCTGTGAAATATGAGGAGACGTGATGGATGATGTTAATGTTTGACTTCTTCTTCGTCATATTGTCTGTCTGTCTCCTTCTTCCATTCTACTCTTTAATAATCTCTCCTTGTTCGGTTTACTTTTCCCTCTTCGTCGAAAATTTTGTTTATTAATTAATTACTTTGTTGGTTATTTTGACTCTGTTTTTCATGATAGATTACAAGTTTCGAGTGATAGTGTGAATCTTACTCTACATAATTACTTTACATGGGTGTGTGTTGGGGAGGGGGGTGGGGATAGTAAGTGTTTATCTCTCTCTCTCTCTCTCTCTCTCTCTCTCTCTCTCTCTCTCTCTCTCTCTCTCTCTCTCTCTCTCTCTCTCTCTCTCTCTCTCTCTCTCTCTCTCTCTTTCAATGTTAAGAAGATGGATCGTGACCTCACTGGTAACCTTAGGCCCTTATGTAAGGTGACCCTCTTCTTCAACCCATGACCTTCAACCTTGACGCTTCCCCCTTTACCCTTTTCCCTTTATCCTTAACCCTTTGTTCCCGTTCCCTGCTACTGTTGCTTCTCCCGTCCTTTAAACGGTGTCTGGGAGTCCGAGAAGTGATTCCAGAGAGTAAGAAATAAGGTTGAAATCAAAGTATTATTGTGGTGGTGAATATTAGTATGACTTCCTATCCCTTATCATTTTAATATAAATAGTGTAAACTACGTCTATATTATTAGGTTTAAACGTGTAATTATGGGGATGTGCGTGACTTTTTAATTTTGGTTTCTGGTTTGAGTCGTGAGGTTATTAATTCATATTTCGTGTCCTTTGCCGGCGTGCGGACGTAATTACGCTGACCATTGCCTCCCGTCATCTGTTACGAGCGTTTATGAAGGGCCAAGTAGTACTGCGGGAAGATGTGGTTGGTCGAAAGGGTCGTTGGTGGTATTAATTGAGCGACGTTGATTGGCAGTTCAATGTGAGGTGTCATTGCAGGATTGTGATTGGTTCTCGTGGAGTGTCTGATGGGACTGTCAGTGTTGTTTAGTGACCCTTTGCTCTGCCAGACATTAACACATACACACACACACACACACAGACACAGACACAGACACAGACACAGACACACACACACACACACACACACACACACACACAGACTATGGGTTATCAATGCTTGTCGTGCATTGTTATTTCCGAACAAAATCAGAGTGAAAATTTTGCTCTCAATATCCATTATGGTAAACGAGATTCCCTTGAGTGTTGTTATAATGCTTGGTTTTCATTACAGAATAATATACGTGTACATACATGCAACATAAGCATCATAATGACTTTTGAACCTTGGTCTCGGGGCCGAAGAACTTTGTGTTGATGCTAAATAGAAAACTGAATTGGAACAAGTGCCTCTAAGGTAACTGAAAGGCTGAGAGAAGGACACACGTGGAGACACCAAACACACAGTAATGATGACAGTAATAGTGGAGGGTAACATTACCGATACATTTTGGGACGAGAAAGAGTTCAGCAGGTTGTGAGATAACGCCACCTGTTGCTGCCCTCACCCTCCCACAATAAACTGAAAACAACAATCCGCGAGAGTGGTGCATAATTTCCTGGTGCGTGGCTTCCAAACCAGTCTCAGGAACCATGGCGGTGTTGTGCGAGCGTCCCCCGGAGCTTCTTACTCCTCCCAACGTCATCATCACACGCAACAAGAACAACAACAGCAGCGTCAACAACAACGGCCACAGCATGAGGGTCAGGCTGGTCGAGGTACGTAAGAGTGTAATTCCCATGTATTCCACCAGGTAGGAAAGTAAGTAAGCAAGCAGACCCGTCCTTCCCATTGCACCTCCCCGCCCGCCCGTGAGGTAAGGAACATATAGCGGCCTTGTGTTGAGGTGTTGGTCAGGTTACTGCTATGTCATGCATGTCACACACTCTCTCCTGTTACTCATTTCGGAGGGTGAGCACGTGCAGGTAGAGGCGTGGGGTTCCTGAGGTGACTTGAGGCTGTATCTACACACCTGGTTCCTATACCTGGCTAAGGACGGAGGTAATCACTGCATGTCATACGTACTTAAGTCCTGATCTTAGTCTTGTTTATGAAGATGTGTTTGCAGTGTTCTGTTGGTAATGTGTAATTCATGTTAGTGGGTTTTTTATGTTTTTAATTCGTATGTGTATTTATGTTATTATTCTCCGTTAAGTAATTGCATTCATCAAGCGAAGGAGATGTAGTTGAATCTGACGTACATCCGATTGCATGACGTCAGTAGAGATTGTTGCATATCGTGTTCTGAATAGCTATGTGTGTGTGTGTGTGTGTGTGTGTGTGTGTGTGTGTGTGTGTGTGTGTGTAGTGTGTAGTGTGTATGTGTATGTGGAGAGAGATGCTGCTTGTTATTCACCTTACAAGCACGCCAACAAGGTGTGTATTAGTGTGGTGTAGCTGCTGTGTTCTGCAATAACTACTAATATAACAACGACGTAGGAGGGAGAACTTCATATTGCAATTAAACTCAACAGATAGTTATTTAAGTAATGGTCATAGCTATGTTTGTGTGCACTATATATTTGAAGGGTCAGGTAAAGGTAAGGTAGCTATCAACTTTGGTAATTAAAACCATATTGTGTGTCAGAAATGTTTATACGTGTAATAAAAAGAAAGATGTGTACTATTTCTCTTAGTTGTTTCCATTCTCTGGCAGCAAAATCAACATTATTTTTATTCTTCTTAATAAAGTCTCGTGTTTTATTAATCTTTTCCTTTGTTAGAATAATACGAATTGCTAAGGAATTTGTGGTAAGGAATGAATACACGTTGATATTTCCGCGTTTTAGTGACAAAATAAGATGAAGTCAGTCAAGGTTTGGGGAAAATTTATTACCGTGCATTTATTTTCAACGCAAGGATGTCCATTAATTCTAAAACTTTATCTTTTTCAGGTGAGTCCATCCTCTTGTGAGGCTTCCTGATGAAACTGTTGGTGCTGGTGAGTGTTACGTACGTGTGTGTGTGTGTGTGTGTGTGTGTGTGTGTGTGTGTGTGTGTGTGTGTGTGTGTGTGCTTGTGCGTGTGCGTGTGTGTGTGTGAATATACTTAAGAGCCTTACTCTATTTTAAGTAAAGTGTAAAAATAATATTCCTTCCGCCTTATGTGAGCCCACACCTGAGGCTAAAATTTTCTCTCAACAAATAACTTCTCGCTGAGGTCTTTTTTTTTTCTTAGTATAAATCTTTATTGAAAATATGCATATTCTTTTTCTTTTTCAACACCCTTAGAGGTTTTTATTTATTTATTTTTTGTCGGGCCACACACCACTTATGCTTACACACACACACACACACACACACACACACACACACACACACACACACACACACACCACACACACACACACACACACACACACACACACACACACACACACACCACACACACACACACACACACACACACACACACACACACACACACACACACACCACACACACACACACACACACACACACACACACACACACACACACACACACACACACACACCACACACACACACACACACACACACACACACACACACACACACACACACACACACACACACACACACACACACACACACACACACACACACCACACACACACACACACACACACACACACACACACACACACACACACACACACACACACCACACACACACACACACACACACACACACACACACACACACACACACACACACACACACACACACACACACACACACACACACACACACACACACACACACACACACACACACACACACACACACACACACACACACACACACACACACACACACACCTCTGTATACATCACTATTGCTAATCCACTAAGAGCTCTAAGAATCAATACACGACCTTCAATCTATAAAAACACACAAAATAATCCTTCAAGTCAACAAGAACTTACACTATATTTCACGTGTAGCACATTCCTTGCCTTGCATTATATTCCTGATTCCTTTTATCTTAACGAAACATTATACGCCACACACATCTGTCTGCTGGAAGAGCGACCAACACCTTTCCATTGTGCAAAACTAAATGAAATACGAGATAGAGAGAGAGAGAAAAAAAAGGAGAAAGAGAAAGAGAGAGAGAGACTGGCAGAATAATGCAGGCAGAAATGAAGGTATTATGTGGGCCGCATGCACCTGAGTTTCTTGCACCATTATGGGCTTTAGAGGCAGTCCTGTGGTTAAGTCTGTAGATCTGTGGGGATAATGAGTAAAAGGCGTAAGAGAGAGAGAGAGAGAGAGAGAGAGAGAGAGAGAGAGAGAGAGAGAGAGAGAGAGAGAGAGAGAGAGAGAGAGAGAGAGAGAGAGAGAGAATTATTTTTGAAAGGCTGACATCCTGGGTTTTTTCTGCAAGTTACGGACATTGTTAAATAAAATAAGATAATTATAATCAGGAGGAGGAGAAGGAGGAAGAGGAAGAGGAAGAGGAGGAGGAGTTCAGAATATTCTTACTTTAATGGAAATAATTTATGGAGGAGTAAAATCATCGCATATTACAAAGTTGGTGCAGTCATTCAACTAAGATAAAAATATAATAATAAACACACACACACACACACACACACACACACACACACACACACACACACACACACACACACACACACACACACACACACACACACACACACACACACACACACACACACACACACACACCAGGGAACAGACACAAACACAACTCCCTTAATTAAGTGCTAAAGCCAAGGTCATTCTGTTGATAAAGTAATTACAGAAACTTGAGCAGAATTCACGAGTATCTCTTTATTTTCTTCCTCCTACAACTTTATACTTTTTTTTTCTCTCTCTCTCTCTCTCTCTCTCTCTCTCTCTCTCTCTCTCTCTCTCTCTCTCTCTCTCTCTCTCTCTCTCTCTCTCTCTCTCTCTCTCTCTCTCTCTCTCTCTCTCTCTCTCTCTCTCTCTCTCTCTCTCTCTCTGTCCTTGTTACTGTCTCTACCACTTCTATCCGCTCTTCCTTACTACTACCCAACAATTCCCTTCTATTTTCTATCCTTCTCCACACACACACTTTGTCTCCTTACTTTCCTCCTCCTCCACCCCTTTCTTCCCCTTTGTCTTCATGCCCTTCCAGCCTCCGCCTTGTCCCACACCCTTCAGAGTCTGACCAAAGTTGAGATGGAGGAGGGTGAGTGCAGGAGGCTGACTGTCGAGCGGCTCAGTGCGTGCCTCTTGAACTGAAAACTGTCGAGTGTTTGGCTGGAATATTTTTTCTGTGGTGGTGGTGGTGGTGGTGGTGGTGGTGGTGGTGGTGGTGGTGGTGGTGGTGGTGGTGGTGGTGTTTTCAAGTGGTGGTGTATGTTTGGGTGTTGTGTGTAATGAAATGAAATAAAACAAACAGTTGAGTTAGGAATGCAATGTTGTTTGTGTTATTTTGTATTTTTTTTATTGTGTGTGTGTGTGTGTGTGTGTGTGTGTGTGTGTGTGTGTGTGTGTGTGTGTGTGTGTGTGTGTGTGTGTGTGTGTGTGTGTTAAGGTTCATATTTCAGTAAGATTTAGTTCCCTTTCCACACACACACACACACACACACACACACACACACACACACACACACACACACACACACACACACACACACACACACACACACACACACCAAGCTTGCCATCTTGTTATAAAAGTTTTGTAATTGATTTTTCTTGTAGTTATTGAGAATCACCAAAAGTTTCATGTTATGGGAATCATCTTTCTTTACCGTGTTGCTTGTATTCCTAACGAAGTATTGAGTCCAAGAAGTTCTACAAGACATCTGTGACCTTATGTATCTTCCACTTTTACGTTCATCCCTCCCTCTCTTCCTTCTTTCCTTCTTTCCTTCCTTCCTTCCTTCCTTCCTTCCTTCCTTCCTTCCTTCCTTCCTTCCTTCCTTCCTTCCTTCCTTCCTTCCTTCCTTCCTTCCTTCCTTCCTTCCTTCCTTGTTTTCTTTCCTATCTTCCTGACACCTCCTCTCTTTTTCTCCTTCCCTTTCCTCCCTCGGCGTCAGTGCAACACAACACCTGCGTCTTACCGTGTTCCCAGAATCGAAAGTTTGAAAGTTATTAACCTTGCCTCAACATCACCACATCCGCCCAAAATAAAGACTTTTTTTTATACAATGTTTCTCTCGTTCTTTTGTTGAAACATTCCTTCTTGTAGATTATTTAAGTGATTTCTTACCGTGAACCTCTTGAATTTTAGTTAGAATTCCAACATTCCCTATCTGTCCACCAAGGAATTTTTACAACACCACAACACAACACCATCATTATATCCTACACAGCATACTTTTTCTACATCGGAAACTTAACCTCCAAATACCAGAACAGTCATGAGATTAAAGCAAGGAACCTATTGCAGAATTAACGAAATTCCTACCGTCGTCAGATTGCCAGTTCAACTTCTAAAATCCTAAATTGGGTATTGTCTTTTCTAGATCTTGTCGCCCTGATGCTCGGGGCGCAATACGTCTTACTTGGATTGTCGTGGAAGAAGCCGTGGTGGGGGAGGGGACGGTGGGATCAAGCCTTGCCGGGGATAGGAGAATTGGGGACGTAGGAAGGAGGCTGGGTTGGGGTACAGAGACATTAGGATCAAGGGAGGTTTGGGGTTGAAGTGGGGGTGGGGTGAGGGTGGGGTTGGGGTGAGGGTGGGGTTGGGGTGGGGTTGGGGTTAGCTACCAATACAGACAACACTGCTTCGTTAATATCCTTCTTCTTCCTTCTTCTCTTCCTCCTCCTCCTCTTCTTCCGCCATCTTTTGACAGGGAACGAAAAGATGAGTAATGGCTCACTAGATGGAGATTGAGGTACAATAAAAATAATAATAATAATAATGATAATACCAGTGATAATGATAAAGATGATGATAGTAATAATAATAATAATGATAATAATAATAAGACGAAGAAGATGATTTGGTCCATCAATAATAATAATAATAATAACAATGTATTTTTACGAAACCTGGCATCGAGACACAAACCAAGAATTACAAAAAACAAAATTGGGTAGAAAAAAAAATCACAAAGAGAAAAAAATGTGGCCCCGTGATAAGTAGGAAAGTAAGAAGAGCAATTTACTTTTTTTTCACATGCCTTGATGTATATTTTTTTACTCTGTGATCTTGAATTTCCCTTTCCAGATTGCTCTTCTTTACCTCCTCCACCTCCTCCTCCTTCTCCT
>JAPQNM010000013.1:3449520-3457020 GCA_029783475.1 Metacarcinus magister | reverse complement strand
CATAGAAGAGGAAATTTTTTGGAATCTTCGTTGCCTGCGTATGACAGAGTGTTTACATTTTGTGGAGGTGGTGGCGGTGGTGGTGGTGGTGGTGGTGGTGGTGGTGGTGGTGGTGGTGGTGGTGGTGGTGGTGGTGGTGGTGGTGGTAGTAGTATATTGAATTGTTTATCTGTTTTGTCTGTTGGTTCTCTCGTATTTGCAGTTATTTCCTGCTATTGATCATCCTCTGAGGTCGCACTTCTTGCATTAAACAATTCTCTCTCTCTCTCTCTCTCTCTCTCTCTCTCTCTCTCTCTCTCTCTCTCTCTCTCTCTCTCTCTCTCTCTCTCTCTCTCTCTCTCTCTCTCTCTCTCTCTTTCGTGCTCCCAGTTTTTGCCTTTGAACTCCAATAAATACGTAAATCCTCCTAATCTGTTTGCTCTTTGTTCCTTTGTATCATTCTTAAAATCTTGTTATGATATTGCATCGTTTTCATGCCATCTGACTTGCCTTTCCAGCGTCATCATCTTTACGTGAGAGTCTTGTTAATTTCATACACCTAATAAGCCAATAATTACTCACTCCCTAACGTCCTTTGACACCACAACCTTCCAATATGTTCTCAATAAGTATTCCATTTTCTTATCTCCATGTTTTCTTCCACACCTTTTCTTCATTATACTTCTTCTCACGATACTCTCTCCCTCCCTCTCCCTCTCTCTCTCCAGCCTCATTTTCCACACTCCTCACACGTACGTTGCCTCACCCTTGTCTTCAAAGCATCATCATCATCAGCAGCAGCAACAGCAGTAGCAGGAATATAAATACCTGTTGTTCTCTCCACCTCCCACTCATAACTATATATTGTATGCCTTCATTCTGTTTGCTATTTTTGTTTGAAGCTTCAGAGATAATCAGCTTATTTCACTAGGGAGGAAAGGGCCTGATACATCCTCCTCTTCTCTCTCTTTTTTTTTCTCCATCTCTCTATCTATATATCTTTTATCTATGAGTGTATTCCATGCCCTCCCTCTCTCCCTTCCTTCCTTCCTTCCTTCCTTCCTTCCTTCCTTCCTTCCTTCCTTCCTCCCACACTTCCCTCATCTCTGAAAGCAATATGAAGAGCAAGAGGAGTAGCATGAAGAGGACAGTGATTGAGAGAGAGAGAGAGAGAGAGAGAGAGAGAGAGAGAGAGAGAGAGAGAGAGAGAGAGAGAGAGAGAAAGAGAGAGAAAGAGAGCGAGAGAAAGAGTGTAAAACTTTATCATGTTTATTCAGTTATACTTAACTCACTGTCAATTCACTTAAAATTCTCTCTCTCTCTCTCTCTCTCTCTCTCTCTCTCTCTCTCTCTCTCTCTCTCTCTCTCTCTCTCTCTCTCTCTCTCTCTCTCTCTCTCTCTCTCTCTCTCTCTCTCTCTCTCTCTCTCAGATAAAAAAAAGAATATGCTCATTAACAATCCTTCCTTTTATTTGAGCTAATTTCCAAAAAATATTATTAACTATTATTTTCTTCCCTCTCTCCTTCCCTCCTTTTCTTCTTCTCCCCTTCCTTCCCTCCCTCTCTCCCTCTTCCCTCCCTCTCTCCCTCCCTCCCTCCCTCTCTACCTCCCTCTCTCCCTCCCTCCCTCCCTCTCTCCCTCCCTCCTTCCCTCTCTACCTCCCTCTCCCTCCCTCCCTCCCTCCCATCCTCTCTCACTTCCACAGAGCATTATTTTTCATCCTCTATTTCTGTCTTTCCTCTCCTTCCTTTTTCTATTCCTTCTTCCCTTCTTTCTCATTCCCTCCCTCATTTCCCTTCTTCTGGCTGCTCCATCCGAGTCTTATTTTCTCACTTCATCACCTTTTGTGTCCTCAACTGAAGTGTTTCTTTCTCTCTCTTTGTCCCTGCTGCGTGCTCAAGTGAGATAGAGAGAAGAGAGAGAGAGAGAGAGAGAGAGAGAGAGAGAGAGAGAGAGAGAGAGAGAGAGAGAGAGAGAGAGAGAGAGAGAGAGAGAGAGAGAGAGAGAGAGAGAGAGAGAGAGAGAGAGAGAGAGTACTAAGCTTATCCAAATTAGGTTGACAAAGTTTTACGGACCCTGACGTACTTCTCCTCCTCTTCTTCTTCATCCTCCTCCTCCTCCTCCTCCTGATCCTCCTCCTCCTCCTCCTGCTCAACCTTCGTCTTGTATTCGTGGTCACGCCCTAAGCTACTCCTCAGCATTCTGATCAAGGTCGTTATTGCCTTGGAGGGTTTGAGAGGACAGGTGTGAGGGGCGAAGTGGCAGGCCAGGCACCAGATGTGTATGGATGTGGTGGAGGCAGCGTGTGTGGACTGGCGAGGCGGGACGTGATGAGTGTTGTGAGGAGTGACCTGATGTGTGAGGGATGAGACGTGGGTGAGGTGTGGCAATGAGGGGAAAGGAGGTAAAGAAAGAAAGGTGTTGGTATGTGCTGGGAGGTGTGGTGTTAGGAAAGGATTTGGTTAGAGTGGTGTGTGACGAGAGTGAGTGAGTGAGTGAGTGAGTGAGTGAAGGAGGGAGTAGTGGATGTAGGGAGTGTCAAAGGTAGGTTTTTACACTTGCTCACACTCGCACACTCAGCATATCACACGCCCACACCATCCTCCCTTGTGTAGGTTGACGCCCGCCGCCTTCTCATCTGAATCTGGCTTCTTTGTTGAATTTGTAAATAAAGAAATGTAAATTGTGGAAACTTTTCGTCACAGAACGTGATGTCGCGTTGAATTATTCCTTGTGTTGTCTGTTTCTTTGTCTTTGTCTGTGTGTCTGTGTGAATGAAGTGTGTGTGTGTGTGTGTGTGTGTGTGTGTGTGTGTGTGTGTGTGTGTGCGTGTGCGTGTGCGTGTGTGTTATTGAAATGGTATTCTGACCATAATAAGGAAAACAATTGCGTGTTCGCGTTCAGAGGGAAAAGTCTTTGGCGTAAATAATCAGAATATAAATCATTCCTCTTCTTACTCGCTACATTTTTTGACAAATCTACATATCTTTATACTAGTGGGACAATTTTTCCTACATTGCTGCCTCCTGTCTTGCGCCTCTGGGAGTATAAATCTTGACTGTGCACTTGTTATTGAAATACACCTGAACGAACACAAAGGATCTGACTCTCTAGAGCTTCACTGCCCTAATTAGGTGCACCATCCTGCGGGACGAGCCCAGAAAAGACATGGAAATTAGTTTGTCTGCCGGACAGCCTTGCCTCTGGGTCTGGAGGGTGGAGGCGGTGTGTGTGTGTGTGTGTGTGTGTGTGTGTGTGTGTGTGTGTGTGCGTGTGTGCGTGCGTGTGATGAAATCCGGCTCTTGTTTGCTGGCATATTATTGAAGCTGTATAATTCTCATGGCTTCATGCTATTTTCCAGCTGCACTTTATTTCACCATTTGTTTGACGTTTCTCTCTCTGTCTATCTATGTCTATCTATATGTCTTTCTCTCTTTCTCTCTCGAAGTACACTAAATCATTTTTTATTTTAGTTCACTGTATAAACATTGCTGTATAACGAAGTGTAATCATGTTTCTGGTGTGGATATTTTGCCTCTCGCATCAAAATTGTAAAAAATATTCGTTGTTGAAGAAAATTATGTATAGGAAAGTTTGATACTCTATATATTTTTTTCATTTTTCATCCAGTCTGTGTTAATATGATTTGCCATTTTTCTGGTTACATGTATTAACACAACTGAATTACCAATTATGTAGGAAGCTTGTTACCAATATTCTGACAAACATTGGCTTATAGCACGCGTGGGCATACGTGCGAGGACACACACACACACACACACACACACACACACACACACACACACACACACACACACACACACACACACACACACACACACACACACACCACACACACACACACACACACACACACACACACACACACACACACACACACACACACACACACACACACACACACACACACACACACACACACACACACACCACACACACACACACACACACACACACACACACACACACACACACACACACACACACACACACACACACACACCACACACACACACACACACACACACACACACACACACACACACACACACACACACACACACACACACACACACACACACACACACACACACACACACCACACACACACACACACACACACACACACACACACACACACACACACACACACACACACACACACACACACACACACACACACACACACATTCAAAAGCACTATAATCCTTAAAATAAATCAGTAGATACTTCGTTTAGATCCTTATTCTTAGATTTATGATATTTCGCAGCTAAAAAAACTCAACCCAAAATATTTTATCGGTTTAAAAGAAATAATCATATTCTTGCCGTGTTTGAATGACCAGACATAATAATATATCAACTACATTCGTCATCGTATTATTTCCAGTATATCTAGAGACTCCTCTGTAATATGACACCCGTTTGTTACGCTCCAGATAACACTGTTTGTTCGTCATTAAGCCTCGGTATTATAATCATCATTTTAATTCTCGACTAAGTGTATTCATTGGAATGGTTGTTTAAAGGCATCATCATTAACATGGAAGGTTGTTGTCATAACTGATATAATAACACGTCACTCATTCCTCTTTATTCTACTGCCATTTTGAATTATTTGAATAACATCGTAAAACATTGAAAGCGTGAAATATGAAGTGAAATGTAACTACACTACAGATAATGGTCATCAGCTCTTTTATTGTATATATAGTTAATCATTGAAGCTTTTTCCACAACATATTCCCCTCCTGAAAATAATATAAAATAAGAGGAAATATCTTTTAGTCCTCGGTAATTACGAGCGATTTCATAATATATTGCGAGAAAAAAAAAGTGTCACACCTTAATATTCGATACAATTATAAAGATACGCGTTATTTTGTACGCTTAAGTGATCACAGGGAAATTTTTAACAAGGACGATTCGACAGAGAAAGGAGAGCAGGTGAAGCGTGAATGAATTAGAGAAAAATTTTTATTATATTTAAAGTTAGATGGACGGTGCTGACGAGACTTAATAAAGGATTGATTGATGTGTAGATGTGAAGGGCGGTGAACCTACGACAACATTGGTAAAGTACGAGTATGTTAGGTTTTCAAAATAGTTAAAGTTCCAGAAATATGTCATCATTAGGAGAAGAAAAAAAAATGTGAAGCTCGTTTAAGCTCGCCCACCACCTAATTAGGGTTTAAAAGTAATTGCCTACATTGTAATAGTAATAGTAATCGGTTGTTGCAGAAAACGAGGGATGGCTGCCAACAACGAACCGAATACGATTATGTAACGATAATTGTGGTGAAGAAATAATTACACGTTGAGAATTTTGAAATATCTGTGAATCATAATTTGCTGTAGAGTATGTATGTTTCTTTTTATATATCAAAATCCGAATATTTCAATAGATACAGCTATGAGGTTGTATTGTATTTCCTGCACTGTATTAATTGAGAGAATAATAAGCTTAGTAACCCGTCCATTGACCTTAAATAATACAGCAGTGATATTAATGCTTGCAGTCTTGGTACTATTATGGAATTGAGTCCCGTGTGATTTGTCGTACTGAATCTTACTAATGAAAGGAGCAGAACATCAGTAGTATTAACAATGCCATGATTACTGCCTCAGGAAGATGCGGTGATTATCGGAAAGTGGCTGTGATTATCGGGAGGAGAATGAACGGGATGTCATGTGTGAATGAAGTGTTACGGATCAATATCAAACTGCAAATGAGTATATATTCATTACGAAAGCAAATGATATGTGTTTAGGGATCATTACTAAAGGTGATACGATAGTTGATTCACAAGAACTTGAAATATTAATGAACGAACATGTATTACTTAAAGAAAAGCTTCTGTAACTATATATATTTACGTTACAATTATTAGTGTCTCCTTGGAGCATAACCAATAGTAACAAGAATTAACATAGTCTCTAAGTATAACCAAGAGTGTAGAATGTAGTATTGTGTAAGTCTCTATGAAGCATTTAGGAATATTGTAGTCGAACTGTGAATGTTCTGCAGTTTTTTATTGAAGTTCTGAGCTTACATAGAGCGAATGTAAAGCGTGTGGACAGAGCAAAGACACTAAGATAACTAAATACAAACTGTGACACAAGGATTTATATGCGCAGCTTCGGTTGCGTGTACAGTATAATCAAATCAACTTCTAACAAATTAATACAAATGAATACATACCCAGTGCCTACAGGAGGAACATTTATCATTATCATAACCTAATCTAATCAACCCTAACCTAACCTGAGCAAACCTAACCTAACCTAACCTAACCTAACCCAACCCAACCTAACTTAACCTAAGCTAACCTAACCTAACATAACCTAACCAAACCCAACCCACAGTAATAAACCAACAGGACGTGCACTAATCAGGTGAACCAACACCAGTCCGGTTCACCCTCACACTGCCTGTTTTCCTTCCCCTCTGCGGCCCCAACGACACGGCTTCAGCGATGATTAATTAATGAACAGTACTGTGTGTGCCATGTATTGAAACGGGAATGCTGTCCTTTATTTAATGTGTAGAATTTTTTACTTTAAGTTTTAGTTTACTCGTCTTTTTTTCTTCTTATATTTGTATACGTGTATGAAGAAGTGATTTAACCAAGTATTAAAAGATGTTAATAGCTTTTTTTTTTTTTTTTTAGTGTGATAAGTGAGTTTTTAAGATTGCATGGAGGGAAGGAAAGCTGTGTTTTGAAGGCTTTTTTTTTCTTTCTCTCTCTCTTTCTTTCTGTCTCTCTCTACCTCTCTCTCGCTCACTCCTCCGTCAGGTGTGTTCTTGCAGGGCACCGTCATCCTACGCTTGATAATGTTCATAATCCCTCGAAAAAAAAAAAAGAGTAACGGAGAAAAAATATCGAAATATGTTTTGTAAATCTTTCGGATCAAAATTGGAAAATGTCGAGTGAAATGCTGAGTAAAGAAAAATTCGAGTGGACCCAATATTTACCTGTACAGATATGTAGGTAGATGAATACATAGATAGATAGACAGATAGATAGATAAATAAATCAATGGATGGATAGATACATACATACACACATACATTAATTTGGACTCATATAAAACCAAAAAAATCTACTCGTTCCATGAAATATAAGTCAGCAAAAGACTGGTCATTTCCAGGTCTTCAACTCGCAAAATATCTATCAGTCCATCAACTTCAACATACACACTCTCCTTCTAACCCCGCCCCGTCCCGCCCCCGCCCCGCCCCAGCCCCGCCCCGCCCCGCCCCGCCTTGGTCCCTTGTCGTCCAGTATTACCACCCCTCGACCCATCCCGTTTAGCCTTTCCGCCCCGTTCCTCCCCGGCTCCGTTCCGCCCAGCTTGCCAAGACACGCCCGCCTCCCGCCCCAACGCTCTCTCTGCTTGTACTGAATCCCAAGCCAACGCCGCTTGAACGTAACCACCATCACCACCACCACCACCACCACCACCACCACCACCACCACCACCACCACGCCCAAGCTT
>JAPQNM010000013.1:3434520-3442020 GCA_029783475.1 Metacarcinus magister | reverse complement strand
GTTTTTCCATCTTCCTACATAATTATTTAAATACTTTCAAAAGAGGAATCATAGGACAACTCTAAAACTAGTTGTGCCAACCCTTTTAAATTCTTTCTCTGAATAGTTTTAGGGAGTAGCAATGTAAATGAGCATTTTAATACTTTATTTAACTCCTGGCGTGTCTCCCTTACTGTAGAAAAAAATATGTATAAGAGTTAGGAGCGCAAGCAGGAAAAAGAAAAAAGAATATGTTGACTGCTCAAGAGTAAAAAGGAAATGAGAAGAAGGAAGAAGAGAAAGAAAATGAGGATGAAGAGCACATAAAGGATTGAGGTAAAAAAATAAATAAGAGTACCTGAGAGACTGGAAGGCAGACGAAGAGACAGGAAAAAGGAGCGTGGATGTGAGAGGAGAGACAGTCCCATTTCAGGAGGGATTGGAGTAAGGTAAGAGTAATGAAAGAAGTTAAGAGCTGAAAAAAAGGAAATAAACAGGACAAACAACCTGAAAGTGGCACTGCGAAGGCTAATGAGAGAGAGAGAGAGAGAGAGAGAGAGAGAGAGAGAGAGAGAGAGAGAGAGAGAGAGAGAGAGAGAGAGAGAGAGAGAGAGAGAGAGAGAGAGAGAGAGAGAGAGAGAGAGAGAAAAGAGAGAGACGAGGCTAATGAAATGAAAGGCGAAACGAAACGACTGAAGAAAAGAGAAAGAAATACCGAAAAGAAGAAATAGAAATAGAAGAATAAAAAAGAACAAGAACAAGATGAAGGAATAACATTGTGGAAAAAAAAGTTTCATATTAAGAGCCAAAAGCCAGAATGAGTCAGGAAATAGAAAAAAAATAATCAAGAGAGTTCTGAGGTGTCCGAGCAAGTGTAACAGTGGGTGTACAAGGGTGACGCAGTCCAACACACGCCGCAGGGGACATCCGGAGTGTAGTGACAAGCAAACCCGCAGCGACGACCTGGAATGATGCCAGTGCTGCAATCATGTCAGTGGTGCTGCGAGAGAATTATAGCATACTCCTCATGGGGACTCATTCTTGGTTTTATTACTTCTACTGCTGCTGCTGGTGGTGGTGGTGGTGGTGGTGGTGGTGGTGGTGGTGGTGGTGGTGGTGGTGGTGATATTGCTGTTTCTGTTGCTGTTGGTTTTATTGTTACTACTACTACTGCTACTGCTACTGCTACTACTACTACTACTACTACTACTACTACTACTACTACTACTACTACTACTACTATTCAAGAAACATTCCCAAAAGAGCTTGCGATAAAAAAAATATATTGACTTTGGGAATTCGCAATGGGGAAAATTTACGTGTTTTTTTTTTCTTCAAGTTTTCGGACAATTTTTATGTAAACTTTTTGTCGAAATATTTCCTTACGTATTCTTTTCTTATTTCTTTAACCAATGTCAGATATTTTTATTTTGTTTGTTTTATTCACGTCTCATGCACTTCCTCACACCTGATCCTCATTAAATATAAAACAGAGAGGCAGGTGAGCAGGGAACAATTACGCGGAAATTAAACTATTGATCGCAAACGTGTTAATGAGGTTTTAAGGTAATTTATGTGTAATACCAACCTCGCAAGTGATAAAACCTACCATCATGAACAGTAATGTGGTAGTTAATTTAATGAACGGGAGGAGAGGAGAGGCGGTGGCTACTTTGCGTTACAATAATGACCTAAAATCGAGCTTCACACGTATAGATATTGTAAAAAAAAACTGAAACTTACCTATAAATCCTCTAATTAATACGAGTAAATCCACCACTATATAAGTCTTCCCTGTCCACCACTAACACCACAGGGAAAGGTGGAGTTTGTGTCCCCGCCGCGTACACAACCCCGGAGTCTCACAGGAACTTATAAATTGACACTCAAGTAAGTTAATAAGTTAGTGTGACTTGCTGTCGACTCTCCGGTGCGTCGTTCCAAGCAGGTATTTCAGAGGTCGTGTGGTCCGGTTGGGAGGTTCATTTCCGGTTGGTCATGCCTTTCGGATTTCACATAAAAGTCGAGTGTTTTAGCTTGATGAGTTTATTTACGGATTCAGTTAAAAGTTTAAAGGTCACTCCGTGTAACTATACAGTGATTGATATGTTGCTCTGCTTTTTTTTTGTGATACATCTCCATATTTTTTTTGTTCGTCTTATAGTCACTGATTTGACTAAGCGGAGAGTCTAACTTTATGTATGTTTGTTTTTTTCTTCAATAGTATTAATAGTTTCTTCAATAGTCTCTTCTCGTCCCATGTGTAAAATTTTCAACGCAGCATGTTTCAGTAAATCCTTTGTGGCCCTTTGAGGTGGTTCAGTCACACGAAACACTTGCTCAGAGGCAATAATTTACCACCCAGGTGAGGTGTACCTGGGGAGGCGTTTAGATAAGGGAGTATATTATCACCCTCCTCACCACCTCTCACCCTTGCTACCAGACACGTATCTTACAAGCCTGAAAGTGCCGAGGAATACTTGATATAGAGTTGAAAATTCTTGAAGGTCACGTTAGCGCGGTGTGGGTAATTTCTGCACGGCTGGTCACACGTCGGGATTCATGAACTCAAAGTAATCGATAAATTCTTGTACTTTGTCGTGGATTGCTGTTCTCAAGGTCGTGTGTGGCCAGGGCGATGACATTACTGAAGTTATATTGTTTAACAGCTACTTCGGGATCGTTTTCTCAGTAATGTCGACAGAAATACGATGTTGTTTTGTTTACAGTCTCCGTTGTGAAAATACGCACTGAAGGCTGATATTTTTTTTGCTATGGTGTGTGTGTGTGTGTGTGTGTGTGTGTGTGTGTGTGTGTGTGTGTGTGTGTGTGTGTGCGTGTGCGTGTGTGTGTGTGTATCCAACCCTCGTCTCATACTACTAGGTCAATATTTGTCTCCATCTGGCACCTGACGCGGCAGATTGATTTCCTTGTCTTACGGAATATCGAATGTCACAGGAAGATTGAACTGAAGCTTCATATTGAGGAACGTTATATAAGTACGGGGAAGTTAATTTGAAGTCCTTGACGGAGGCTTAAACTTAGTAGTTGCGTGTTCCTCAGGGCTTAGATATTGAGGAACTACGTCTATTTGAGTGTGAGGGTTCGTGTGCTGGGAGAGGCGCTGACTGGTCTTAATGAATGTGGTGAGGAAAGGTTTAGGGAAGTGTTGTTGAATGTCAGGTAGGAATGATTCACTACTGTGTTCTTTTTAACCTTTTTGTTATGTTAGTGTGAGAGGAGGTAGTAATTTTTTTGTCTTTTTTTTTATCAGAGTAGGTTTTTCATCATCGTCATTTTCATCGTCATCATCATCATCATCATCATCGGTAACACCACCACCATTGCCGTTTACTTTTATCCAAAATGCTAGAAGGAAAAAAAAAACCACAAAGGAGAGAAAACACGATGAAAACTAAACGGTGACTGAGCTGGAACAGAGGGAAGCTACCATTACATAAGCGAAACCTTTACTGCATTTATCATTCTAACCACAAAAGTTCACGGCTCAATAATACCACAGTTCACGGGCCGGGGGGGGAGGGGAGGGGGGGAGGGGGGGAGATGCAAGACCATTATTCCAGCGTTGGTACATATAACTGGAAGCGAAACGTTGGCTGCTCGTTATAACTGTGCTTCTATTCAGCTCAGTTATTAACCAGAAAGGCCCTACGTTGATGTGTTTTTGGGAGGGCATCAAACTGGGTCAAGGAGTTTTTTGTTTTTTGTGTATCACGCACGCTACTTTTCCTCTACTTTTCTTCTTCCTCCTCCGGTTATAACGCAAGAGACACATTTAATCCTTTCTGGCACGCTATTCGTTTTCTCACTTCACGCACTTCCTTTGTCACTTCGAGTATTTGTAAACATGTCGTTCATATTGCAAACTATCATTTACACTATTGTAGGATATAAATTTAAGTGTAACAGTAAGACTTTCACACTGAAATACATAAATAGAAAGGGGACGAGTGTGTGTGTGGGTGTGTGTGTGTGTGTGTGTGTGTGTGTGTGTGTGTGTGTGTGTGTGTGTGTGTGTGTGTGTGTGTGTGTGTGTGTTATTAGGGAAAGTACAATAGAGAGTGATGGAAAGCGACTCTCAGATAAAAAGAGATGATGGAAACAAGTGAAATAACTCTTGCGTGATGTACGTATGTATGTATGTATATATGTAGGTGACGCAGCGTTGGTCCTAGTTGGAAATGACAAATATATGCGAGTTATGCGAAAGTGTTGAAGCGGAGGGAATGATGTAGACACAGATGTAAAACTGATGGTGGTGGTGAGACGGAAAACACCTCGTGACGTTTAAGTACAAAATGACAAGCTGGTCCTACAGAAAAAAGTTAAGTTAGGTTAGGTTTGGTTACGTTAGGTTGAGTTAGGTTAGGTTAGAAAGAAAGATATGACCTGGATGTAGCAGAGAGGAATAAAGAGAATAAACACAGACAAGAGGGTAATAACTATAGCTAACAGTTACATTTTTTATTAATGGTAATAAAAGAGCAATGATACTTATACAACTGCACGTGAATGTAACGCTTCCCTTGCCGTTACGAAACATACATAGTACTTCGGAAATGGAAATGAAAAAGATGAAATTGATAGTTATTAAAGCACTGGGAATGATTGCGTGTGTGTGGAGCGTGTCAGGTGAATATGTGTAATGTATATCTGTATGTATCGAGACAGGACACACACACAGACACACAGACAGAGGGGGAAAGAGCCATAAAGGTGTAAACTCCAGGTTAGTATAAGTTTACAAGACTCAGGAACCCAAGACGGTGTATGGTGAAGGGGACGAGTGGAGGGAGTGGAGAGGTGGAGGATGGAAGGGAATTTTTGAGTGGAAGACAATTGTGACATAACTTATACTCTTCCCCATTCCCTGTATTAACTTCTATTGTATTCCTCACTTCACATAACAAGTATTTTCTACAATATAATATCCACTACAACACCACCACTAATACCACCACCACCACCACCACCACCAATACCAGCATCAACACCACCCTTCATTTCACACCCATTAGTATGACACGCCACATCCCCCAACGATCGTGAATAAAGGTCACAGATACACTCGAAGTCAAATGTAATCTGCACCAGTCGGGGGCGAGGGCTGATTGGATGGCTTGAAACAGGGCGCTGCGGGGACGGGGGATTGGCGGGGCTTGAGCTTGTCAGGTCGGGTCGAGGCGAGGGTGTAGGTACTGTACATGGGACGGGGTGGGGGTGGTACGGGGTGGGATGCTGTGGCTATAGGTGGTGATCAGCGATAACACCCCCAATAAAATCTGAATAATACCCTAGGTGGTGGTAGTATGGGTGGTGGTGGTGGTGGTGGTGGTGGTGGTGGTGGTGGTAGCTCGCCTGAACTAAGAATAATCACGATTCGTCTTGGTGTTCAGGATATCTTAAGGAAACAAATGAAGAAAAACAAGAATGCGTGTGTGCTACTATGTTTTAGCGAATAAATAGATGATCAGTTTGGTAAGAAAGTTTATATGTTATTAGTTAACCCTCCACGGAAGCTCAATAATGTGTGTGTGAGTCTTATAGTCCTAGGAAGTATTGATTGATGTCTAGCGATGTGGCTTACAGTACAACACACCTACGAGCGCTGTGGGACCGGAAATCACACTAGCTTACCACCACCACCACCACCACCACCACCACCACCACCACCACCACCACCACCACCACCACCACCACCACCACCACCACCACCACAGCTTACTCTGACCCTGAAAAGACAGTTCTGAAATTATAATTATTTCTCTGTGACTGAAAATTAGCTCAACCGGCAAATAAAGACACATATATCACGGTAGAAGGGTAAGGATGTCACAGCTGAAACAGGGTAGTGGGAATGGGGGTAAGGGTTTGGGGAGAGTAATGTGGTGAGGGGGGGGGGTGTTGGGGGTTGAAATATAATATTATCGTCACGCCGGCAAGGTATAGTGCTCCCACAGATGACAAAGTTTTCTCATTTTTCAACCACGGAAATGTATTTAGATAAAGAAAGAAAAAAAAAGAAGAAAATATCACAGACGGTGTTCGGGTTTGTGTTGCGTCTGCTGGTTTCAGTGGTCCAGTTTTTATTTTATTTATTTATTTATTTTTTTTTACTTTTTTTTGTCTTGTATCCTTGGTCTCGTTTTCTTCCTCTTCCTCCCATTTGACATTTTTTTTTGTAGTTTCCTATTTTTCCTTGATAACTGTCATCCCTCACCGCTATCTGTATGTCTTCTGTTATCTGCTCCTCTTCCTTCTCCTCTTTTCGTCTAATCCTATCTCTCTTTCCTCCTTTTTTCTTCCCTATAACAAGTTTCCTATCAATACTGAGCTGAAAGTTTTGAAGCCTGATAACGAAGCTTCAAAGATTCGGACCATAGAGACTAGAGTGTGTGTGTGTGTGTGTGTGTGTGTGTGGGTGTGGGTGTGGGTGTCTGTGTGTGTGTGTGTGTGGGTGTGTGTGTCAGTACCAATTTTGCCGAAAGGAGTATCATTCCTTCCTCTTTCCTTTGTTGTGGTAATCCTATACTTTTATTAGATAAGTGAAGGAATTACTGGAAGCCCTTTTTACTATCTACCTCTACCTTGTTATGGGGCATCCACTTCTAGGAGATTACTGGAAATATTACTGGAAAATCCTGTAAAAGAGTAAAGCAAGAGTTATATACTATCCATTATTACTTTTTCTTTAAGTAATGAGTTTAATTGAATATATTGTTGCTCTTACATCACCTCTTTAAATACTTGATCTTTTGCTCATCGTAACTTTGAACTGTGTGTGTGTGTGTGTGCGTGCGTGCGTGTGTGCTTGAAATACCGTAACGTAACGCCTCTGTTCGTGACTACATTACGTTACGGTCCAGCTAATGAGAGTTAAGACAATACCTTGTACAGTCCCTTCCCATTCTCATGTCCTTCCCTCGAGGGCCTTAGAGGAGGAGGGGAGGTGGGATGCAGCTGACATACATGCAGTCAATCACTAAATCAACACCTATCACAGCAATCACGAAGGGAAGGTAATCTTATTGACCTCAATGATGCAGTGACCGCGTGACCCAGGAAGGTGTGAGAATGGTGCTACGAGCTAAAACACGAAGACTGGTGAAA
Source organism: Metacarcinus magister (assembly GCA_029783475.1). NCBI lineage: Eukaryota > Metazoa > Arthropoda > Malacostraca > Decapoda > Cancridae > Metacarcinus > Metacarcinus magister. Next base: position 3,434,910 of record JAPQNM010000013.1, on the reverse strand, counting down.
TGATTGATGTTATTGGTATTCGTCCCTCAATAATTAGTCTAGTAACACCATTTTCAAGAGTAAGAAACAAAGAATACAGCGATGAAGCGTCATATACTATCTGTCCTTTATTTTTACTTACTTTTTTTTCTCGCGTGCATGATCTATTTATAAACTGCAATGATGGGTGACAGAAGTTGTGTTTGTAATGGTAAAAACTTCATTACAACTCCCTCGGTATATGAAGATTAAGAATTTGAATTGGATATCAGAAGGAAATTGAGGTTTTGTCTTGGCTTTATAAATAATCTCCTGCTGTGTTATCCCTGGGAGCACTGACTGGGTGGTGTGTGTGTGTGTGTTTCGTGAAGGTGGTAGTGGTGTGGTGTAGGTGTTCGGGGGTCTGTCTTG
>JAPQNM010000013.1:3424520-3429520 GCA_029783475.1 Metacarcinus magister | reverse complement strand
TTTGGTTTAAGAATATAAGGACATAAGAAAATAAGGAGGCTGCAAAAGGCCAGTTGACCTACACAAGGCAGCTCCTGTGCACCTAACACTTACCATTGGATTACAGAGGTCTGAGGTTGTGGTGAAGGCTGAGTAATAAGGTCACTGGTTTTCGCCTGGCAAGAACGCATGAACCGAGGCAAGGAATGGCTTGTCAGAGTGTGGTAAATATTGTCTCTCATTGTTGTTACTTCAGGATGCAGAAAGAGGAGGAGGAGGAGGAGGGAGAGGAGAAGGAGGAAGAGAAAGAGGAGGAGGAGAAGGAGGCGAAGGAACCCAAATAGAAAGTGAAATACTGGAAAATAAACACAGGACTGGATAGGAAGAGAAATAGGAAAAGGAGAAGGAATGCAAATAGATACAGTGATGAAGATTCTGAAAAATAAACGCAAAAAGAACTTGGAAGAAGAGAAAGAGGAAGAGGAGAAACGAATTTAAATGAAAAGTGATGAAGATACTGAAAAATAAACGCAGGGACGAATAGAAAGAGAAACAGGAAGAGGAGAAGAAGGAATGCAAATAATAATAGAGTGAAAAATAAACTGACAAGACTGGCAAGGAGGCTGCATCTTACTTACATCAAGGAAAAGAGTGATATATAGAGGCATGGGGAGAGGAGAGTGGAATGGATGGAAGATAAAATGGAAAGAGGAGGAAGGAAAGAGAGGGAGGGGGGAAAGGAGGAAGGGAGGGAGTTAAGCGTGAAAGAGGTAGTAAGTGAGCAAGAAAATGGAGTGGGATGATGTTTTCCTTGACGAATGATGCCAAAAAAGAAAAGAAAAATAGTTCGCTGGGAAAATGAACTAAGAAGTGGAGAGAGTTAAAGATGCAGGAGCAGGAGAGGAGATTATGAGAATAATGAGAGAGAGAGAAAGAAAAGAAAAGTTCTCAAAAAAGTGACTGATTAACATTTGAGATTGAAGACAGAATGAATGACTGAGGTGAAAGGTGGAAGGCAGTGGTAATGGGGTTACTTAATCTAATAAGAAGGGGAGAAAATGAGAATGTAGACGTGTTACTACATTGTTACGTGGGATCCTTGAGCAGGGTGAAGACAGGTGGTGACGAGGTACAGATGACAAGGGAAGGGAAGGGAAGGGAAGGGAAGGGAAGGGAAGGGGCGTGTGTAATGCATAGAATTAATGTATATAATGGAAATACCAGGTAACTAAATAACTAACCGTGGGAAGAATTTATTAATATATTTTTTGTATATACTTTTTAGGTGCATCAAAATGAGATCATGTATGTGAAAATTACCATGAGTATAATATTAAGTGAAATTAAATTGTGATATGTATGATAAATAAAATGCACTGAAAATATTAAGAAAAAAAAAATTAAAAAACCAAAAAATAACCTGAGGGGAAAAGAGGAAAAACAGAAGAAAAAAAAAACTGAAAGAGATTCCGAGGAAAATGAATATTGGAAATGCGAGGAAGTCAGTGTCCCCGAGGCCTGCCTGGAGGGGGGACGGGGCGGGGCGGGGGCAAGTCGGGTCGGTGACGGGGCAAGGAAGGGGACGGGAGGGAGGGTCAGCCTGGGGCAAACACAACAAAAAAAGGACCAAGTTTCTGCACGAGGTAAAATTGAATAAAATAAAATAAAATAAAAAAAAAGGAAAAAAGTTGTTTGCTTTGCTTGTATTTTTCATTAACTTGTGGAAGGTTTGATGCATTTTGAGGAGCAGGTGACGTCCCTAAGGCGACCATCTTGCATTGAGGTGTTCTTGGTGTGATGAGTCGAGGTGTTGTGAAGCTTACCTACGTGACTGTAATATATGTGTGTGTGTGTGTGTGTGTGTGTGTGTGTGTGTGTGTGTGTGTGTGTGTGTGTGTGTGTGTGTTTGTGTGTGTGTTTGTGAGGCTAAGATAGTATAGTTTTAATGACGTAATTTCTGTTTCTGTTGTAACTATGTGATTGGGATGTTTATGAGGCCAAATTTTTATAGTTTTGAAGATTTTATTTCTTTAACTGTTTTAATTCTAATTTTAATGTGTATGAAGTTATAATGTTATAGTTTTGAATACGTAACCTCTGCCACTGTTTTATACCTTGAAATTGTTTGAGTTAATCATTATTTCTTGTTACAGTATCTCCATATACAAATTAATCAAGGGTATTATTTCGTCATATAGTTTAAGACTCTATAGTTTCGAGAAGGAAGTATTTTTCAGTTGCCATGCCTTCCACATTGCAATTTTAACCTTGAATGCATATTTATTTTCTGGATTTGCTCAGTGTCTGTGCAAAGGTTATATTTTATTTCGTTGACGTGTATGAAATTATTCAAGTCTTATAATCACAAAGAAGTCATTTGATATTACTTTCATGATATATTTCAAGAGGGGCGAATTTCCTGGATATTCATTTTAGGTAGACGAACTTTCTGACTTTTTCCTTCATTGTATAGATAACATATGGTATACCTGGTTACATATACTTAATGCAAGTATACTTATAATAGAGAGAATCACGTCCCGAACAAAACCTAGCATTACTACAGTATTAAGTAGAGTAAATTAACTATTTGGAGGTATACCGATTCAAAATGAGGCTTTAATTTTCATTTGTGAACCGCGAGCAAATATTCACTTTAGTGGAAAACTGTTTTCCTTTGTGATCCGGCTGTCAGAAGTGTTTCACAAATATTGCATATATAAATGGAAAAATACTTATCGTTTGTGTTGCGTTGGAATGTTTCAGTTTGAGTTCCAGTTCCAGTTTCAGTTTCAGTCAGCATCAAAGACTGGGAATACGATTTACAGTGATGGTCTTAGTGGCCTGACTGACTTCTTTTTGCTTTATTTATGTTTGAATGATTAATGTGAAATAATATTCGACCTTGCACATTAGTCACATTTTATTCTACTTCACGTTGCTCAAAAATAGTAAGTTTATATCACGTGCCGGTAACATTATATTATTTTCTTCTTTGTATTCTGTTTTTCTTTAATGTTTAACTTGTGAATAACCATTTTTCTTTATTTTCTTCTCCTTTTGTGTTTTTATCATACTTTCAGGTGAAGATTATTGGGTCGTTGGCGGGAACTTGTGCTAAATGTGTATTCAGGGTTGTCTCATAACTTTTTTTCCTCTCAACCGCCTAACATAAGACTTTTTATTTTACCTCTTTTCTATTCAATGTATGTGAGTAAACTGAGACAACTTTTTTTTTCTCTCTTTTTCTGCGATGTAGGTTTTACTGGCTGATTATTTTCACTTATTAAAAAGGGAAATAAACGTGTATAGCAAATTTGTTTATTAGATTTTCTCAAATACCCACGACTATTCAATGCAATTTTCCCTGACTTTTAACATTTGAAATTAGTCTTTACAATGTTGGCTTTCGAAATACACACAGTCATTCATTTCTATTTCAAACATAAGTCAGGTTTCCATGTTTGTTCCCAATTCCTCGGATGCATACATAAATGATTTACCTTTAAGAAAAACTTTACCTGTCAATTTCGGCTTTAGGTCCCCCTTCTGATGTGTATTAGGTAGGGACGCCCAATTAGTTTGCTGCTTCCCTCGGGCAGGAAACAATGGACTGAAAGACAGACCGAAATGGTTTGCATAATAACACGTAACCATTTCACAACGCTAGAACATCAAGTTTTATATAAAAAAAAAATCACCATAATTACAACCACAATAGTTGAAACCTCCACGAGTCTGCAAAGTTAGTGATCATCTCATATTCAATGTAATTAGGTGGGTTTACAGGTTTCCTTTGTATGATTTGTCTGTCGATGAAGCTAGTATTAGGAGCGTGATTCAGCGTGGAGAGACCCAATTCGTGATGATGATCCTGGCTAATAAGACTTAACCAGACTGCTGTGTTGCCTTCATCACTGCACTGAACCTGGGAGGAGGGACACCACCTTCCTATAATACTTCCTCATGTTGGGACGCTACAGAGGTGAGTCTTCTTCCATATACGGGTCCAAACTCAGAGCCTTGACTGAAACCTCGTATCAGATGATGGAACGAACGGGAAGTTACGGAAGATCATCTATTAATGTATTTGCTGGAAGACCTCAGGAGTTCCAAGACTTCATCCTAGGAGTTAATGAGACGAGATCTGACACGACGAGACTTGTTAATCAAAGCTGAACGACCGTACTGGTGGTTGTGGTAGTGGTGGTGGTGGTGGTGGTGGTTGGTAGGGAGTTGGAACACTTATTGGGGGTTGTGGCATGATTTGTTATATGCTCTGAACTTAACACGTATATATCACGACGTTGATACTTGTACAGGTCAGTTTTTGTAAGATGTTGCTGGTGATTCTGTGCTAAAAAAAGGTTTGATTAAGAAACATTGGCAATAAAAAGTATGTGAAAGAGAGAGAAAAAAAAAGAGAGAGAAAGGTAATGATTATATAAAGATTTGTGTCACCTTTTTCTCTCTACAAGTTACCTTTCTTGACATATCTGAGATGACACCGAAAGAAAAAGAAGAAAAGACAAAATATAAGAACAACAAGGCCACTTCTGTTCGTTCCGCGTAATGTGAAGCGTCGTGGAGGAGATAAATTACCTTCATTCCTTATAGTCACGTCTTAGGAGTCACGATTTACATCACTGAAGCGAGAGGAAGGAGATAAGACTATTCTTAGGATCTCACTTCTACCATTGATCTTCACACACTCTACCTTGACCTGTGTGCTTAGATTTACGTTGTAGATATGCATGACGGAGGTTGTTTAAAGTAGTGTAACCTTGTGTACTGTATAGAGAGTAACATATAAGGAGCCGCTACGCCATAACAGACACCACGCTTCCTACACCACAACGCAACACTATATATACTCAGAGTTCCTTGTGAATTGATCTTGCTTCTGATACTTCCTGCCAGTTCCGTTTTCTTTACGTTTCTTCCTTGATTAATTCCTAATGACTGTTCTTCATTCTTTTTGATATTTTAATTTGTTCTCGTTTGTTCTTGTTTAGTTCTAA
>JAPQNM010000013.1:3417020-3422020 GCA_029783475.1 Metacarcinus magister | reverse complement strand
GTATTATACACTGGCATACATGTACGAGTATGTGTGTATGTGTGTGTGTATGTGTCTTAGTTTTCTGTATATTTTTCTGTATGTATATTTGAATATCTCTCTTATATATATACAATTCCCTAACTTTTATAACGTTTGGATTATACATTCTCATATCACAAACAATACATTAATTTTATAAGGAAAAAATATATGAACAGAATAGAATTGATACAGTTGCATTGTATGTTTTCAGATAAACCATTTTTCTCGTCTAAATGTTTAACTAAACTAGAACAATATGATGCCCGATGCAATGACAGTTGGAATCATCGGTAACACGTGTCGATGTGTTAATCCTCTTTCACTCTTACTTTTCACTCTTTGATTGGATACAGGATTGGCAGACTGTATTAATCCATGTATAGAGTATTATTGCAAGTTTAACACCATGCACGGTAGCACTGCAGTATTTATCACGACATAGGAGCGAAGGTCTTGTAAATGTTTCATAACCGGGCGTATAGAACGAACCTTGTACTGAATCAAGATGGAAGGCGGAGATGGAGGGTTGAGGGAGCAACAAATGGAGTTACTCTTATTTCTTATTTATTCTCTACTTTTTTTTTCCCAGCGGCTATAAGGGGCTAGGAAAACTTTGGCGGGGAGATGTTGGAAAGTTATTGTTCCTCTTCACTGAACTTGAGCTGAGGATGCTATGTTTGAGAGTAGACGTCATTGTTATTGTAGTGAAGAGTGTGCTAGAGGTCGTGGAAGAGTGGGAAGTTTATATAAGTTATCCTCCCTAAGTTAAGCATTAATACGTGAGGGAGAGAGGTAAGGAGCAAGCAAACAGACAGACAGACAGATAGATAGATAGATAGACAGACAGAAAACATCAAGACTGTAATGGTGTAGTTGGTGGTGATCCGGGAAGCTCTTAGAGATGATTACATAGCAAAGCCTTCAGAGGGAGTGACCGCGGACCATCTGACGTTTATTAGAAAAGAAATGAAGGAGGAGGAGAAGGAGAAGGAGAAGGAGGAGGAGAGATCTGTAGCATCTTGGACAGGAACACAGTAAAAGAGAACAGTTATTTTCCTGTTTCTTTTGTTTCCATTTGTTGTGGATTTTATCACGTAAACTTCCTCTCCATGAAGATGTACAAATGTTGTCGTTTGTTCTCTTCTCGCTTCCTGCTTTTCATCTCTCCTCACGAGACATTTATTTGAAATGTGTCGTGTCTTTCCTCTTCTCGTGGGGACAATCTGGTCTCTCACCTCCTTCAGCTGGTGTTATGATCCGTAAGGCTGCTTGGAACTGCTCTCACCGCCTGGAACTCTCACCACCTCAAGGGATATTTTTTTGTTGGTTGTTTTGTGTCTCATGGTGTGTTGGTCTCCTTTAGTTGCTTACTCAGACGTTGTTTTTAGTGAGTGCAAAATGCTTTTACTATTGTGCTATTCTAATTTGCCTTCCCGGGTGAGACTACTAAGCTTGAATGTAGTGAGGAGGGAAAATTTGCCCTCAAGCCTTTTCTCTGAGTGCTTTCGTTGATTTTACTTTATATAGAGGAAAGATTTTTTAAATTTTAGCACTATTTCAAAACATTTTCCTCTTTTCGTTGGTTATGGGATTATAAGAAGGAGTATAAATTATTATGTTGCCTCCATCGTCCTTATTGTGTGAGCTGCAGGCTAATGAATGTCCCTAGTAATTAATGGACTAATGAGTGTAATTAATGTGTTGCCGCCACCAAGGAACAGTCCGAGCAAGACTAATTGTGATGCAGGTTATCATTAGGTGGTGAAATGGTCTTAAACTTGGTCATTATGTTGATCCTGTTTGTGTCCTTAATTAAGTAGGGAAGACCTGCATGAAGGAACAGACAGACAGGCAGACAGACAGACAGACAGACAGACAAATAGACAAACAGACACAGACACAGACAGACAGACAGACAGACAGACACATAAAAAAGACAGACAGACAGACACACCAACCACAACCTCCTCATAAATAATAAATAAAATAAAAAGTAGAAAAATGAAACTCAACCTGTTACAAATTACTTTTTTTTTCAACAATATTACATGTTATATTACGTTCTGTACCCATTCCACTCAACAGACAGCTGGTGTTATTTACGTAATGGTCTTCTGAATACATTAACTCTATAGTCTTTGGGTATACCTGACAGATAACAGAATTATAACTACTCCGGGCGATGCAAAGACTGTGGTGGAAGGGGAAGGAAGGGTCGAGGCAGGCCGGACAATCCCACTCACTGGTCCTCCCTTCCCATAACCTTCCTCCATCCTCCATAACTCCCTTCCCAGTACCCTCCCAGTATCCTCCCAGTACCCTCCCAGTATCCTCCCAGTACCCTCCCAGTACCCTCCCAGTACCCTCCCAGTACCCTTCTTCCTTCCCATCACGCCATGACTGACTATACCTCCCCTGGGACCCCTTAGCCTCCACGTCAAATCCCCAATATCGGCTATATTGTACAACTAAAAGCCGACACACACACACACACACACACACACACCCCGTCGTCGTCAAGCCTCCCCCTTGTTCACTGTTCCACGGCCAAATATTGCAGTGTAGCACCAGCCTGACCGCGCCGGACACATACCATCACGTGTATGTACATTATGAAGCGACATGAAGTAGTGTTTGTGTAAATGTATTGTTCACGGGAGCCTGTGTATGTAGAGGAAACAAAAGCCTCCTTACCTACCTCTCCCCCGCTCCTCCGCTCCTCCACACTCCTTACCGGGTTATATAGGGAAGGAACTGGCATTTTCCGGACATTTTCTTTGCTCTCTGGACACGGTAAATACTTGTCGGTATTTGTCTTGGTTATAGTGTCTTTGGGATTGCATGCAAGTTCAAGTGAGATCAAAGGTGAACGAAGGGGAGAGTTTTCAAAGGGATGGAAAATAGCTTCGTTTTATCTATCTTTTTCGTGCTAAGCTGAGAGTGGCACCACCTGGAAGCCTTGGGTGTTTGCAGCTGGTATTTACACACACACACACACACACACACACACACACACACACACACACACACACACACACACACACACACACACACAGACACAGACACACAGCTTCCCACGCCCACAACACAACACAACACCAAGAAAAACACAGACATTGCTCTTAAACACCTTGCGGGTACATGGGTCTGACAGGAAAAATAATCAACACTCCCCCAGTTGGTTGGCAGGTAAGGTCAGAAGGTCAATTTTGCAACGCAGGTCTATAAGGGTAAAGTTGACTCGTGTTGCATTAATATCTCGGCATCGTAACCACCACAGCCACGCACACAGGAAGATAATGAGGATGTAGTATTAGTATTGTTAGCGTAACTGAATGACTAACTTTAGTATTATCATGATTAATGTTGTATGTTTGTACCTGTTTGTACCTGTTTGTACCTGTTTGTACTTGTTTGTACCTGTGTGTACCTGTTTGTACCTGTGTGTACCTGTGCGTTGATTAGAGTGTGTGGGGCTTCATCAGTGTTTGTTATTGGGTTCGTATGTATACAAACACTCTGCTATATAAATACATTGATCTTTTGATTCACGTATTAGGTACATACATACATACATACATACATACATACATAAACACGTATACACATACACTCGTTGGTTTAGTGGTCTCTTTGTACTGTCATTTAATTGTCAGTTTGGTATTTTTTTAGTATTGTTATTGTTATTATTGTTATTACTATTATTATCATTATTATTACTATTTTAACTATTGTTGTTTGTGTTTTTGTTCTTAATGATGATGTAATTATTATTATCAATGTCCTTTTTTTTCTTCTTCCTATACTCTTTTTTTTATTCTTTCTTATCGTCTTACTCTTCTTCTCTTTCGTTCTTCTTCTTCTTCTTTTTCTTTCCCATCATCATCATCTATATGTATACCTTTTGTTTTCATTAATTACATTTTACACCAATAATTGTTTCGTTCTCACATATTCCACATAACAAGTTTTCCTCTCTTTTCTCTTTTTACTTTCTATTTTCTGTCTTGTTTCTGTCCGTAAATATCTCCTCTGCTGCCCATCCACGAATTCTTTCCATAATTTAACGTCGTTTCTTTGCCTTTCGTTGGAAATACACTGCGCCTCACCTTTGTTTGCTTGATTTCATTTCTTTTAATTTCGTTCTGTTTTGCGTCGTAAACAGACTCATTCTTTTTTTTTTTATCTCTCTCTCTTTGTTTTCTGAATCATCGTCTCACGTATTTTCTTTTTTATTTCTTCAACTCTGGTAAGTCTGTCTTATTATATTCATGTATTCGGTTTAAATTTAGAACAGGATTTTTTAACCTTCACATGACTTTTCTGCTGTTATTTCTGGAATCAATCTCTCTCTCTCTCTCTCTCTCTCTCTCTCTCTCTCTCTCTCTCTCTCTCTCTCTCTCTCTCTCTCTCTCTCTCTCTCTCTCTCTCTCTCTCTCTCTCTCTCTCTCTCTCTCTCTCTCTCTCTCTCTCTCTCTCTCTCTCTCCGACAACATATATATTTTTACTTATGCATTAATGTGTATTTGTCTTCTTCCTCAGGTAGGTGACGGTGCAGGGCTCAAGGACGAGACTGAAGGTCGTTGTTGGGTCGTGCGGTGGTGAGTAAACTGGGAGGGAGGGAGGGAGGGAGGAGGACCTGAGATGAAGACATATTGAACAAAGAAGAAAGGTTGATAGTATAAGGGTCTATTGATATTACTACTTAATACTAGCTACTTCTACTATTACTACTACTACTGTTATAGTGGATATTATCTAGATGCCTGAACAAACTACTTATTCAATTGTACGTCCACACTCTTAGTCTCTCCCCGTGTGGTGCTAGTCTATATCAGTAACGGGAGACGAGACTCTTATGCAACTAGTGAAATGAGTTCTATCCTTCACGTCAAACCATATCGTCGCTACTAGACTTGCTATGAGACATCCCTTTCATATACCTAGGTCTTGCTCGTACTTACCGTAGAAACACA
>JAPQNM010000013.1:3409520-3414520 GCA_029783475.1 Metacarcinus magister | reverse complement strand
CTTGTGTAAAATCCCAGTGTCATTTTTAGTAGTATTTGCTCGTCTCCTGTTTTGTTCTCTGCTTTTTTATCTTTTTTTTATTTTTGCAAGTGATGTATGTGTGTGTGTGTGTATGTGTGTGTGTGTGTGTGTGTGTGTGTGTGTGTGTGTGTGTGTGTGTGTGTGTGTGTGTGTGTGTGTGTGTGTGTGTGTGTGTGTCTTTGTTTTACGATCATTTACTTTTTTCTTTTCTCTAGTTCGGGTTTTTCTCTTTTTTTCGTAAGTTTTATTTTTTGTTTGTCTTTTTTTTTCTTGACCATATTTCGTAGCTGGCAAACATCATTTTCCTTGTGGATGTCACTTTCTCTCTCTCTCTCTCTCTCTCTCTCTCTCTCTCTCTCTCTCTCTCTCTCTCTCTCTCTCTCTCTCTCTCTCTCTCTCTCTCTCTCTCTCTCTCTCTCTCTCTTTCTCTTACCTTATATATACCTTCATTATCATCCTCACTGACATGTGGAGAGAGAGAGAAAAAAAAAAAACCAACACGTGAAACAGACATTATAACACAACATGACAAGACAAGAGACACAGACATTCAAATAAATAATCTAAAAAAACAAAAGCAATTATTCAACAGCAAATTAAGGAAGACAAGAAGGAAGGAATATGACTGACTTGGTATAGATAAACACATACATAAAAAGAAGGATAACAGTAATAATAATAAAGTAAAGAAAGATGACCTTAAGAAAACCACAACAGCAGACACAAGAGTAGTGAGAAGGAAGCAAGCAAGCAGGAAGAAGTGGTAGGGATGAGCTCTATGCTTCCTGCCTTTCTTGCCTCAAAAGATAACTGTTATTGATTTTTTAAAGCGTGTTGGGCCATCCCCATTCCCCCCTTCCCCCCCTAAAACCCCCCAAAACCACGCGTCCTCCTCCTCCTCCTCCTCCTCCTCCTCTCCTATTGCTTCTCCCTCTTCCTAGTTCTCCCACTGGTCTCATCCTTCCTCCTCCCTGCTCTTCGTCCTCTCATCCTACTCTCATGGCCTTTCCCACCCTTCCCCTACTGACCTGTATCTCCCCTTTATAAGTTTTTTCTTGGTCTACAGTTTTTCTCAGTTAAGGCTATGGTGTTGTAAAAGCGTTTGGTAGTTAAGGTCTAATGATTTACCTTTAACTGTCAAAATACTGGTTGTTGTATCACCTTTGCAAAGAGAATGAGTAGGTTTATGAGGCAGAGGAGGATCACTGTCCCCTGAAGTGTGGTGGTAGTGTTATTTGAAGTGTGTTTAGTCGTTGAATAGGAATCGACGGGAGGGAAAAGTAGGAAACTATTACCACTTTCGACGTTCACTGAAGTATGATAGCGACTCTTTATGCCAGATTGTACACAGATTGTACTATCAAAGCAATGGGTTAATAGGACGAAGTTTGGAAATAGTGAGGTGCTAATTGTCGTATTTGTTAGTTAGTCGTGGTCGTTCAATAAGGAATCTAGTCTGGAATGTAAAATCTCAGTTAAGCGTTAACATTCCTCGTTATTATCCTTTCAGTGATCCCATGTAACGTATGAATAACGCTATGTGGATAATATTGCACCAGAATAACAGCGATTGTTATTCATGGTGAGGAGTAACATCTTGAAATACACGTAGTCCTGATATGAAGAAAGATAAAAGTTCTGCAGATGACACTCGCCATCACTAGAGTGTGTCTGCATGGCGCCGAGTGAAGATTGGAGAAGAAAAAAAAAGAAGAGTTTAAAAAGAAGAAAAAAATAGTTCCTAGAGAATTTAGTTATTAATAGTCTCTTGATCATTTCACGCTTGGCTTCTCAATGTGCCGCTAGGATAAGGCCGCAGTGCAGTATCTTCCTTTGGCTTAGACTTTATTGTATCTATCTGCGTCGCTGCTTCTATTGATACATGAATTTGACGTCGAGAACCACTCTGATCGGAAAGGCAATTATTAAAGATTTTCTCACTGCAGTCTGTATAGTAGCATAAAAACGGCATAATAGTTTTAGTTATATACCTTTTTCATTAGTTTACGTTAGCACCGTGTAATTACTGTTTTCTTTAATAAATAAATGTGTTTAGTAAATTTTTTTTTTTTTTGTTTTGGTTGGAACGAATACACTGAACACAAAATCATTATAGTGAGGTTGTTGCATGAATTTTCGGAGTATATATATATATCTACTGTGTGGTCTTCCTCCCTCATTAGCCTAATGGTTCTGAACGCGGGAGTTGGTGTAGCATGCGCCTGTTTGCGTGCACAGCGGGAGGAAACCTGACTACAGAACAGTCATTTACCACACTCGATAGATACACCTTTTATAAATCCTAATAACATCTATAGTTCACCCTTTGAGTAATTAATCAGCATCCTTTATGGAGACCTTTCCCTCACTATGTTCTAAAATATTTCATGTTTCGCCTAAGTAACATGTGAAATATTTGTAGTCTAGAGACGTTCTTAATATAACACAGGTTTTCGTTGTGTGTGTGTGTGTGTGTGTGTGTGTGTGTGTGTGTGTGTGTGTGTGTGTGTGTGTGTGTGTGTGTGTGTGTGTGTGTGTGTGTGTGTGTGTATGTGTGTGTTTACAAAGACGAGCGTCCATAAGTTTGAATATTAAACTGCCACTTATGTTAGTTGCACGGAGATGGAAAGACAAAATGGAATCAGTATTTTTTTACCAGCACTCAGAACTTTCCTTTTCAAAGTAAAAGTGTAAATAGTGAAAGTCCTTTAGAGTTTTAGTGTGAAAGGAATGATTACCTTCCATTAGAGAGAGAGAGAGAGAGAGAGAGAGAGAGAGAGAGAGAGAGAGAGAGAGAGAGAGAGAGAGAGAGAGAGAGAGAGAGAGAGAGAGAGAGAGAGAGAGAGAGAGAGAGAGAGAGAGAGAGAGAGAGAGAGAGAGAGAGAGAGAGAGAAAATAGCTTGAAGTTGGCAAATTCCGTAAGAGAAAGTCCGTGAAAGGGAAGATAGAAAACGTAAGACGGTAATGAAACGTAAAAGGAGAGTAAGATATTGAAGCAAGGTCAGGTAAAGGAAACAAAACAGAATATTTATTTTATTTTATTTAAAGTTCTAAACGAAACAATTTTTTAACGCCATTGCTCACTGGCAACTATTCATATTTCTTCTTCCTATTCCAAGTAAAATCATGAACAAAGTCAACATCTGAATAATATTAGTTAAAGGAAATGATGGCAATTACGAACACATCATTATATTCACACTACAATGGAAATATCTTTTGTAGACTCATTATCACACTTTTAAATATATTGTTATAATATTTCAGACAATTTTCTCTCCTGTTTCTTGCCTTGCGCTTCTCCAGACTCTTCTCTTTTACGTATCTCTTCAACGTGTCTTTCCTACATCTCCTCTTTTAGCTTCCACATTTCTCCTCTTGCTAAGTGTACCTTCCTTCCATTCCCGCCTTACACACACCTGCCCACATATTCCTCCTCCTTTCTCTGAACCTGACAACCTACCTTCACGATACCATCTTAACCTATTCCATCGTTGATTTTGATAAGATAACAGTCGTCCTCTAATTTATCCTTTCTATTCATTCGTTTCTCTCTCCTGTCTCTTTGGGTACGTTGCAAATCCTTGGAAGTATTTTCATTCCCGTCAATTCTATTTTTTTTTTCAAGGTCATATTTCTCCACTATAGAAGATTTCCAGCCTTTAGTAATTTTCCTGTCAACGTTCTCTTACTCTTTATCGTACTACTATAAAACCCTTGATTCTCTTTTGTTTCCCCGTTCCCTCTTGAATTCCTTTTTGTCCGTCCGCCTGATCCTTTATACTAAAAACGTCCCTTTATCTTTATGACCTCAGCCTCTATTAACTCCTATTCGTATCCTCTTATCAGTAATTCCCTTAGTCTGTTTTTTGTTTTAATTATTCATGTGTATCTTTAATATTGCTCGCTGCTTTTCCAATACAATTTGCTGTTGTGATCTATATAAGATAAAAACATTTCCAGATGAAAAAGGAAAGAAAAAAAAGTTGTTTACTGACAGGGTTTGCAGTTGAAAGTTAAAGGAAAAAAAAAATAATCTAATGCATATAAAGAAGCAGTCATTTCATTATAATAAAACCTGGATCATAGTTTATAAAAATAATTTATCATATTTTTCATTCATGAATATAATATGCGTCGGGAAAATACAGCGAGAGAACCATACGGAAATAAAAAAAAACTTAATCATTTGCTGAAATTTTTGAACTTTTCCCTGGTGAACAGACGATGGCATTAAGGCTCACCAGCTTCAGGGGATCAATGAAGCTTTGATATTTACGGCAGATCTGAAAACTGACACCGAACATTAAATTTTTCGCCTTAGAATATGTTAGAAGGAGACTGCAGACGAGGGAGAGGCGTGACAACCTGAACGTAAGGATGGTTCTTCGTTTGAGTGTATTCTGTGCAGTTTTGAGGGAAGAAATGGAAGGCACTACAGTCTTTTCTTAACAGTTCGTATCTGTCTGTGGTCTTGGCGTGGCGAAGAGCGTATAAGCAAGAACCAGGAAGCGCTTAGTGTGCCTTTGATCCTTTTAAAATGATGTGTTCCTATGTGCAAAGGACAACAAATGCACTGATCACGCCTCCATAACAACAACAAAAATTGAAACTATGGCAGCATTGACGAATATTACTTTTAACAATTAATTATTGCTTAAAGTTAGTCGATCGGGAGGTGAGGCGCTAGAGAACGACGCCTTTAACTCCTTGACTCACTACAAGTCAAGGCATTGTCGGTCACGCGTTCAAGGTCATTGTGTTTCTGGCGTGCAGTGCGTGCCGCGCGGGAAGACCCCATGCCAGGACCAGCTAGGGCACACCTGTCATTACCTGGTGACACGCTACCAATCTCTCTCTCTCTCTCTCTCTCTCTCTCTCTCTCTCTCTCTCTCTCTCTCTCTCTCTCTCTCTCTCTCTCTCTCTCTCTCTCTCTCTCTCTCTCTCTCTCTCTCTCTTTATCTCTCTTTCTCTCTCAT
>JAPQNM010000013.1:3392020-3404520 GCA_029783475.1 Metacarcinus magister | reverse complement strand
GCAACTATATTCAAATGCCATAATTATGCATTAAAAGTAAAGAGAAAATGGTATTAGTTGGATTATCTATATTTACTGGACTCATTTTTTTCACAAATAAGGTGACGCAATTTCATACAAAAATAATTAATAAATAAATAAAACAAAATCACAGTGTTCGTTTATCCTCGAAATTATCATATACTTAAACAACTCTGCCAGACTGACAATACCTACAACGCTGATTTGCAAACGAGAAATGTTGTTATGACGACTTCTAGTAACTGATACCTGCCAGTTAGGAGAGCAGATTCGACACTTAGAGCACGATTCTGTGACCTAATTTTGCTTTCCGAGGACATGAGAGTGAGTAGATGCACGTGCAGGCCGAAACGAACCACCTAAAAAATACCTTTCCCAAAAATATCGTAATTACTTTTTATGTTGTGTTTGGCGCCGGAAGCTTCCCATTCAATACCACAGCAAATCATGACATCATTGAGGGACTAATTTACTGTTTACTACATTATTAATCCCCTGCTGAGCAATAATAGTAATGAATAACATGGAAAAGTTGTATGAATGGGATAGTTATTGTGTTAGCTTGTGAAACCGGGTGTAAAATATCTATACATCTGTCATAACAATGTATAATGTGTTTCCATTGCATAACATCACACTCAGAGGGGTTGTAATTATCATGTGATTATAATATATCAAATGTAGGTGTATTTTTGTTAATATCTATAGTCACTCAATTTGTATATGTATTATCGAATGTAAGAATAGACGAGTGTGGATTATTATCTCCTGTGTTTACTGTACCTGACCTGTGGATGTTGAAAGAAGCAAGACAATATTATATTCGAACAAATTAATAACATTTTTTAACAGTCTTCTAAATTTAATTATAACAAAACTTTTTTTTAATCAGGAATTACCAAAAGCTTGTCATGCATATTTGAAACTCCCTTCCCCCATGGCGATAATTATGAGGGTCCTGATGGCTGGGTGGGTGGTGACAGGCGGCGGGTCTCGTCTAGGTTACCTAAAAGTACAATTATGCTACATATGTGCTGGTACGTACGTGTGTAATTTTGTTAATTGACGCGAACAAAACGTGTCACTGTGAATAGCAATGACGAGATGACTCAACACATGTCGTGCCTTGCTATGTCATGTTCTGTGTTTTAATCTTACTTTTTTCATGTTTTTTTTATTCTATCTATATTGTTCATCCCTTTTCCCGTTGTTTTCTGATAACTTTTTTTTTCTCTCTCTCTCTCTCACACACACACACACACACACACACACACACACACACACACACACACACACACACACACACACACACACACACACACACACACACACACACACACACACACACACACACACACACACACACACACACCACACACACACACACACACACACACACACACACACACACACACACACACACACACACACACACACACACACACACACACCACACACACACACACACACACACACACACACACACACACACACACACCACACACACACACACACACACACACACACACACACACACACACACACACACACACACACACCACACACACACACACACACACACACACACACACACACACACACACACACACCACACACACACACACACACACACACACACACACACACACACACACACACACACACACACACACACACACACACACACACACACACACACACACACACACACACACACACACACACACACACACACACACACACACACACACACACATCCTGTGGAAGCTTCCCTTCATGTATTCTTATATCATTAGATTGTTTAAATTATTCAGGATAATAATTAGTCACCGGACAGCTTGATAGTCACACGGCACGCGACTGGACGAGTATACGAATGTTTATCTTTTGTTTTATGAAGACTTGTTGGGTCAGTCCACCTCTGTAGGACCTCTGAGGGAAGGTTGACAGCTACCCACTGGAGCATCAAGGTTCACAGACCAGCGGAATAAAACATTTTGCATTACTTATTAAAACTGACCTGGAAATGTTTGTATACTCACCCAATTATTCATACAAACATACATATGGGATTAAAGTATCGTTCTGGTTTTTTTTTATATGTTGAAATGTATTTTTGATAAGCCTTCGATGGTTGTATATAGATAAATAAAGAGAGAAAGAGGAAAAAGAGTCTAGGGTGGGTGGGAGAACGTGTGTCTATTTTATTTATTTATTTTTTTCAGTGAATGAGATAATGATGAGTATATAATTAACCAAAAAGTGCTATTGGATACAAATATAATATAAAATTCCACCTATTCACTAAATCATTGCAAAGACCAGAGACAAATAAAGGATTTTTTGGCGCATCAAGAATAATGGAAATTGTTCCTAATAACTTTGAATGAAAAAAATAAAGATTTATTCTATTATGTATGATTTAGGAAATGAAACTACGAATTAGACGTAAAAAATGTAGGATTGTATTGATAAGAACTGTGTTAGTGTAGCAAGGCAGCAGCAAATACAACATAGATATGACATGCGAAAGCTTTCCCTTAAGAATAAATACTTAACGAGAAAGAATACACCTGTCTGTCTGTCTGTCTGTCTGTCTCTTGCATCAAGTCCCACAGGAGAAAAGTTACGGAATCAGAGGTGGATCTCCCTTGAGGCAAGATGTCTTGATGAAAGTCTTAGAACCTTGAAAGAAATTAATACAGTATGCAAGAGTGAAGTTATGACATGAAACAGGAGTACAGACTTGTGACATTTACATATATCTATGAACCTAAATATTTTGTGAACTATGAATGTCAATGAAAAAACATAAACTCACACCTACGTACAGTTAAAATTATCAGAAGGTCATACTACGTTAATTAACTAGCATTCAGGGGCAGGAAATGTATCCTTTCAACTAACGCATTTATATGGTCTTCATTTCCAGGTAATCCTCTCACACACACACACACACATCCATTGACTCTCCTTTCATCCCTCTTTCCAGATGCACGCTGGGCTGGTCAGTGTGAGTGACGGCAAGTCTAAGCCTCAGCCGGTGAAGCTCATCCTAACGTCAGACTCCCTGGTGCTGCAGCGGGAACAGCTCGTCATCAGCACTAAGAACGTCGACAACAATGGACCCGATGCCAGGGTAAGAGAGAGAGCGAGAGCGAGAGAGAGAGAGAGAGAGAGAGAGAGAGAGAGAGAGAGAGAGAGAGAGAGAGAGAGAGAGAGAGAGAGAGAGAGAGAGAGAGAGAGAGAATGTGCATGTGTGTGATTAATTGACGAGTTGAATTATAACGTTAATTGGCTGGATGTTCACAAAGGGTTTGAGTTGGAGGTGTGACGATTATAAATGTGGAAAAACAAAAGAACATCACCAACTCACTCTCAGTTTATACATAGCGAAAAATAATCTTCATGTTATTTTGTTTCATAGAATATTACAGTTAAAATACGAAGGCAGTAAAAAAAAAAATGGTTGAGTAAAGTAACAAAATATGACTTGCGTTGCTGTACCTTTATTTTTTCAATGCACAGTGCTGTATTTTGTTGTTTCCGCGATGTAGGTCTCGCGTCTCCCTCTGGTGGCTGTGATGTCTGTTTAATTATTGCATTGTGACTGGCGGTTAGTGGAATGTAGCAACTGCGTGGTGGTGGTGGTGGTGGTGGTGAGGTGTTGGTGGGTGAATATGAAGGGGCTGAGGTGGTGTTGTCCAGGGTGGTGGTGGTGGTGGTGGTGTTTAAGGGTTTCGATAACTCCTTTGACACTTGTTCATGTGGCGTGGCTGGCCGTGCAGGGGAACAGGCTGTCGGGAATCTCAGCCAAAGGATGTGATCACCAACGAAATTCTTTATAGTGTTGTCAAAGACGACAGCAGGCGACAGGCTCGTAAATTGGCTGCTATCCACATTCCTCACACTCGCCTGCCTCGCACCCACACTCCGAGGCTGACATACCATAACCTCGTTTCGCTGCGATGCCGATAAGTATTCAGCTGAGGATTCAGTTAACTCAATCAGACCTTGGATGATTGGAGGAATGAACTCCTTGGTTACCATGACCAATGTGACCTATATATCGCGGTTACAGGCTCACCAGGCACGTGGCAGCCGTTCCAGCCTCTGACCGTCTAGAGGTGTTGAATTGTGCTGACAGAAAATATTGAGAATTCCTTTAGACCGTATAGTTTTAATAGATATATGAATGAAAAGGTGCCTGAGCATCATACTGTTAGTTAATGATGAAGAACATATAACATAGTGGATCACATGATTATATAGCGAGATTACAGCCTCCAGATGAACATGGCCGTGCGTGTTGTGCGTGCCGTGCGTGTTGTGCGTGCTGTGCGTGCCGTGCATGTCAGGCGCCTACCTTCGTGAACTTCCAATGAGCAAAGATTGTATAAGAGCTCGAGTCTATGTATCTGAGCTTTCTTTATTTAGCGGATAGACTGAATGTATTTATGAGAAAAGGTCTTATTTTGGTGGAGGCAGCAGTCGAGCAACAGGGGGACGGGCGGCCCTCTCCTGCCGGAACAACTCACTTCACTGATGGATTTCCTTTGTCAGTAAATTTAGCCTCCTGGGAAGTCTGTATTAGATGGAGGCATAAAGGACAATGCTCTTACGAAAATTGGTTCCCTCCGTCGTGCTAGTGTAGAGGGACGATGCTGTCAATTGCATGTCCCTGGCTTGCAACATAATCACCTGTGAACGCCAGCGGCTAGGGAGTTAATCAAGGCCACCCATTCATGAATTATAAGGCGAGTACCTGCCAAAAATAACTGACAACCATTGTCACAAGAGCAGAGCAGCTTATGAAAGAGCGGAAAAAAGGTATACAAAAATTGTCTTGCCTTAGGAAACATCTCTTTTAGTGAAGCAAACTCGGTGTCAAAAAATCGCTGCTGAGACAACCTTGGGTCATGAATTATTTTTCAGCGGAGTTAAGTAAAAGCAGAACTTCTATGTACTAGTTTTTTTTTTTAATCCTTGCCTTGAATATTGTAACAGTTTTGATAAAGTTTCTTCAATATATTCACATTTATTGGATTAAACATCATTACAACTGTACGTAAACTCGATATCAGACGAAATAGGAATTGAATAAAGCTCACAATTAAAGAGCGATGATAAGAGTGTAGTATAGAAAAACAGGTATTTTACATCCATTACGAGAATAAAAACTGGTAATCATGCACATAATAATGAGATAATATAAAGTAACCGAGTATAAACTAAACTATTGTTATGGAAGAAATGGAGTTACACTAGAGTGGTAGAGAATTGGGGAGTTGTATTGAAGACATAAATAACCACAGTTGTTTACATAACACGGCCCTGTATACTATGGTCTGTAGGCTGCACAACAGGGACGAAAAGAGGAATGGGTGGAGAGAGAAAGAAAGATGAGATGACGGATCCTTATGTAAGAGATGAGAAAGATGAAGGAGGATACTTGTCCTTAGGGAAGACAAGGATGCTTAGTGTGTTAGGACAAGGACGTCACCTCCATAGAAAGCTACATACGGTAGAGAAAAGTGAGAGGTGCGTGTGTGTGCGTGTGTGTGAAAAATAAATGTTTTTCTTTGATAAGAGGAGGAAAGAGGACTGGATGAGAGAGGAAGGGAGAATAGAATGCCAAAGGAAAATTGAATGCGTGAAAGGATGTGAGAGGGGAGAGGGAGATAGACACGAGAAAGAGAGAGAAAGAAAGAGAGAGAGAGAGAGAGAGAGAGAGAGAGAGAGAGAGAGAGAGAGAGAGAGAGAGAGAGAGAGAGAGAGAGAGAGAGAGAGAGAGAGAGAGAGAGAGAGAGAGAGAGAGAGAGAGAGAGAGAGAGAGAGAGAGAGAGAGAGAGAGAGAGAGAGAGAGAGAGAGAGAGGAGTGAAAGAGAGCTTTGAGAATACATATATCCCCGTTCTGAGGCGATATGTAAGGGATTTACTTGAGGGAGCGAGGAGGCTACATACACATACACACACACACACACACACACACACACACACACACACACACACACACACACACACACACACACACACACACACACACACACACACACGCACACTCACACACACACTCGACTGATCCCATTCACTAACCCAACCGGCTCAGGCAAGTCTGCAGCAGCTCAGTCATTCCAGCCAGCCAGCCTTCAACGCTCTTTGTAGACATCTATGGGTCTTTTCCACACACGCAGAGTTGGTTGCATTCCATTCCCTACTGTGTAAAAGACTAGGAGTTCCGCACCACCAGAGTATAAAACGTGGGTGTTGCTGTGTCACTCCTGCCGTCACATTCCAGTCCTGGGAACGTTGTATCCATCTATTCTTTCCTCCCGTACTTCGTCCCTCACACACTCTACGGGAAAAGGTCGCATTGTTTCACTTTGTCAGCTGACCAAATCCTGAATGTGTCAAAGCGGAGGGAGCCAAAGTTTCAGTCTTTCTCTCTCTCTCTCTCATGCTTATCTTTCTCTTATCTGTTTTTCATTATTTTTTTCACATACACATACACACAAACATATCAATTTTTTTTCACCCCAAACATACCCTTAGAAAAAAGACAAATTATTCTAAATTATTTTACACCTTTATATATCTTAAAACCTGAAGGCCTATAACCAAAATATACTTTACAATTATGACCTTTGAAATATGGAAAATGGAACTGTTGAAATCACTGGAAATGCGAGTTAAGAAACGAACGAAAAACAATGTTGGACAAAGATAAACATTGATAAAAGAAGGAGCTAGAATTAAAAAAAACAGTAAAAGCACACAATATGATGAAGAAAAAATATAGATAAAAGAATAGATAACAGATGGAACACAGAAGTTTAGTAACCACACCTCAAGAGATAATACATAGATGAAGTGGACGGGAACATACTAAAGATAAAGAGATGAAACTAGCATTATATTTTGGTATAACTAGACTGAGATTATCGTAGTTTTGTGAATCCTGCAGAGGGTCAGAGAACGCCTTGATTCTGCAGTGCTTTTGTAATTACTGATATGATAAAATTAATTATATTCATTATATGGAACTTTATAAGATGGTTAAGAATTACCTTCTTGATATTAAGTAAAGAAAAATATAAGATTCCGTGGAGTGACAGGCAGGAGAGTTTGTGGCTGTTTGAAGTGAAGGGAATTGACAGACAGTGAGTGAGTGAGTGGGTGAGTTCGTGTATTATTCCATCTCCTCGCTAGTATTGGCTCCACGACTGTTACCTCACGACTAACATTCACACACAGATGCATTCATTGTACTGAGGGAACAACGAAGACTGTGAGAAAGGTGGTGGTGAACAAATAGACTAATGGAATCTATTATAACAATAAACACACACACACACACACACACACACACACACACACACACACACACACACACACACACACACACACACACACACACATCTGTTTAATGGAATGAACACCGCTGTCACCACCACTAACAAAAAAAAAATATCACCCCCCTCAACATCAACATCAACAACAACAACAACAACAACAACAACAACAACAATTATAACAATAAGGTCGTAGTTAATGCTTTGTTGCGCTAATGAGATTATCAAATAAACATACATTTATTCGTTTCCGTTAATTGTGCTATACATTTAGTTTTTTTGTTTTACACACACACACACACACACACACACACACACACACACACACACACACACACACACACACACACACACACACACACACACACACACACACACACATACAAACATTCCTTCTGTTTTTCATCCATGTTTTTTTTTCCTCAGACTAGCCACTGCTATTCAATTTCCTGCTCTCTCTTTCTCTCTCTCTCTCTCTCTCTCTCTCTCTCTCTCTCTCTCTCTCTCTCTCTCTCTCTCTCTCTCTCTCTCTCTCTCTCTCTCTCTCTCTCTCGCTCTCTCTCTCTCATCTCTACCGTCGTTTCTTGCACCCCATTAGACCCCTGGAGGCCTTGGAGGTGTAGGAACAGACCTCTCACCCCACCACGCCTAGCTGGGGTCTGAGCTCTCCTGTTAATGGTCTTTCTTGGTGTGTTCTTGGTGTCCCTTCAACGCTCCCCTCTTTGTCTCCCTCTGTCCCTTCTTGTGCTTATATTTGCCCTCTTTCTCTCTTTCATTTCTCATATGTGTGTGCATCCTGTTTGCTTCTCTCTCTCTCTCTCTTTCTCTCTGTCTTTGTTTATTATCTTTTTCTTTTCTTCCTGTTTGCTTTATATTATATCTTTTGACTTTTCCTTTTTTAATGTCTTTTTATCTTTCCCGTCCAGTCAACATTCTTTCATTCCACTTTCATTCATGTCTTTCCCATCGTGTCTCCATTAATGAAGGTCTTTCCTTCAATTTCCTAGACGAACGAACTTTATTCCTTCCTCTACTTCCTCCACCTCGTCCTTCTCTTCTTCCTCTTCTTCTTGCTCTTCCTCTTCCTCTTCCTCTTCCTTTCCTTCCATCACAACATTTCCTCTTTTACTAATGCAACTCAACTTCCGTTCCTGCGTTCGTCTTTCTCTCTCTTTATCCGTCTTTTTCTTTCCTGTATTTATTCCTCCTCCTCCTCCTCCTCCTCCTCCTCCTCCTCCTCCTCCTCCTCCTCCTCCTCCTCTTCCTTTCCTGCTGCCTGTGCTATTGAAGTTTAGTAATTTCTCAAGGTCTCTCAGTCTTCTGTAATTAGTCAGTAGTGGAATATGATGGTGCTTCCAGATGAGTATTGAAGCTTCCTCCTCCTCCTCCTCCTCCTCCTCCTCCTCCTCCTCCTCCTCCTCCTCCTCCTTCTCCTCCTCCTCCTCCTGCTGCTGCTGCTCTTGCTCTTGCTCTTGTTCGTGCTCGCGTGTGTATTTGCGTGTGTGTGTGTGTGTTTTTTTCTTTTCTTTTGTCTCTTTTTTTTCATTTTCATTTTTATAATTATCATTCACGTTGATAAAATTGCAAATAGTCAGACGGAAAGAAAGAAAGAAAGAGAGAGAGAGAGAGAGAGAGAGAGAGAGAGAGAGAGAGAGAGAGAGAGAGAGAGAGAGAGAGAGAGAGAGAGAGAGAGAGAGAGAGAGAGAGAGAGAGAGAGAGAGAGAGAGAGTAGAGAGGAGAGAGAGAGAGAGAGAGAGAGAGAGAGAGAGAGAGAGAGAGAGAGAGAGATAATAGTTCTTGCTAATACGACTGGAAGTGGAGGAGGAAAAAAAAAAGAGGAGAGGAAAGGGAATTGCGAAGGGAACGTTTCAGGAACATAAAGAGGAGAGAGAGAGAGAGAGAGAGAGAGAGAGAGAGAGAGAGAGAGAGAGAGAGAGAGAGAGAGAGAGAGAGAGAGAGAGAGAGAGAGAGAGAGAGAGAGAGACAATAGCTGGGATAGAGTAATTGCTTCATATGGAAAACCAGACAAAGAATGGATATGGGAGACTATATGAAAGGACATTTGAGGAGTAAAAAGAGGAATCATAACAGAAAATACATCGTAGAATAAGAGAAATATCCTTAACTACCCTTGGATTAGAGAGAAAATGACGGGGAGGAAAATGAGGTATTAACAGAGGAGGAGGAGGATGATGATGATGATGATGATGATGATGATGATGATGATGATGATGATGATGATGATGATGATGATGATGATGATGATGATGATGATTGACAGACGATTGTAAGAGAAAGACTGGCGGTTGTAGAGGTGGTAAGAGGATCAGTAGAAGCAGGAAGGAAAGAGGGAGGAAGGGAGAGAGGTTTGAGACTAGTTCTTGATACTATAATTGCAAAGGTAAAAGTGATGCATTGTTTCGTAAAAAAAAGATCAAAGGAGAAGGAGTAAATAAAAAAAGTAAAGGATAAGGAAGAATGTATATATAAGATGGTTTAAAGTAGAGATTAGAATAGAATATAGAAAGAGTGATAGCAGTGAATTAAGAAGTGAAACATATGCTTTGATAAAAAATAAAAGAAGGAGAAAAAGTATAAGGGGAACAGAAAGTCAAGAGCAAGATTCAGGAGGCAAAGAAAGAACTGATAAGACGTGGGGTTGAGAATGGTCCTTAAAAAAAGTAAATAATAATAATAATAATAATGATAATAAGAGGCAAGACATGCGATCTTAACCTAGAAGTAAGTGAACATGAACGTGCCAGTAGTAGTTTGAAGCATAAATGGAGTAGTGTTAAAAAGTAAGGATGAGGAAAGAAATTGGGGCGAGGAATCTAATGAAAGGTTGCTAGGTGGGTAAATGAGAGATCGACACCTGTAAATTGCTTAGGCAGAAGGGGAGTTCAGAGTGTGGAAGGTTAGATATAAAATGATATTGATAACAGTGAGTTCTTGAGTCATAAAAAATAAATCTTCAAGCTAAAGGAGAAAGAAGTAAAATGAATATAAACTGCTGGAGCAATCGTCAACATTTTAAAGGAATAAAAGAAGAACAGACGAGTCATCAAGCTTGAAAAGGAGAGTGTATCTTTGAGGGTCTTGACAAGAGTCTTAAAGAGCGATGGTTGTGTCTGTGATGGCGAAAATGTGAATGTTTGTTGGAATTGTATAAATGTATCAACTTTTCTGTAGCTATGTCGGTGAGAGACGTAGATTAACTTAACAGCAAGATAGAAAATAGTTGGTGTGAAGTATTTTGACAATGTAAAATCGTAAGGTTAGACAAGTGTTATAGAAAAAGGAATAGGTTTTTGAAAGGAGAATATCAAGTGGTCCTATAGCGGTTTGAACAAGTAGGAAGAAGGAAATGATGATACGAAGAGAAATTATACGTCTGAAGTAGAAGATAGAAGGTTGAGGACAAGACTCAGAAAGGGATGGAGTAGTTTATTAAGGAAACACATAATTCCATAGACTTCAGTATCCAGGAGGGTGAAAAACCATGTACAGGACAGTGTGATATACAACTATGTGGTTTGTAGGGAGCACCGCGGTGTTGATATCCTCAGTATTAAGCCTTACTAAACACTAGAACAAGCAATTGGAAGCCTTGGTTGTGGAAAATTGTTGAAGTGGATCATTATTATTATTATTGTTATTATTATTATTATTATTATTATTATTATTATTATTAGTAGTAGTAGTAGTAGTAGTAGTAGTAGCAGTAGTAGTAGTAGTAGTAGTAGTAGTAGTAGTAGTATCATTAGTATTATTATCATTGTTAACCTGTAGTACTATGACTACTAATACTCCTACTCCTACTCCTACTCCTACTCCTACTCCTACTCCTACTCCTACTCCTACTCCTATTCCTACTACTACTACTACTACCACTCAGACTGTAAATATGTAAGTTATTTAGAACCACATATTTACATCGGGACAATCATTATCATCATCATTAACGGAGTCCATCATGCATTATTAAGGGTCCCGTAATTAGCCGGGTTTGGTTCCAGGATAGATATCAGTATGGCGATAGAATGGCAGATTTAGGCACGTGGCAATATATTAATTCCTGCAGCAATATTAGCGCCATGCATCACTCTGGGTTGGCTTTATTTCACAGCGGAAGTGATTCATGCTGCATTGCTGTATATCAATAGGGCGAGCAAACGACGGGCGGTGAGTTTTTAGTGTTTGCGATAAAGGGGAACGACTAAAAGCACGGTGCAGCATTCAGGGGCAGGGAGTAGGGAGGAGGCAAGGTGTTTGATGTGCGGTCTCTAAGGATTACTGTTGGTGTAGAGACGTGTGGCATGGAGAGACTGGTGTTGGTGGTGGTGGTGGTGCTGTGTGGTGGTGGTGGTGGTGGTGCTGTGTGGTTTATGAGCTGCAGTGTTGGTGTACATATGTGTTGTAGTTAACTTTATCGTTTGGTGCTTAGCGTTGTAGTGTTATTTAGTGGGTCTCTTATATGTTGTTTTATTATTACTGTTTTTGTCTTTTTTTTTATTATTAACACAAAGCCACACAGTAATTATGGTATAGCGAAACATGTAGAAACTTTGATGTACCGATATTTTAAACAGTAAAGCAACATTTTCATTGAGTATGATCGTCTAAGGAAGATTGTATTGTGAATCTGCCGTCGTTACTGGAACTAATTACCTTATCCTTCCCTGACTGCTGGAACAACTCCGATACATTCCACTGGACCTGATAGGGAGGTAGTCGTAGGTGTGTAGGTGTGGGAGAGGGAAGCGTGCGTGGGTAATGTGTGTGTATGGTGGGTGTTGCCTGACATTCCCACATACTGTACTCAAGTCTTACAAAGGAAAGGTTATCATATCACCGTTGCCGTGTTTTGTGTTGCTGAAAAAAGTATGTTCTTAGTATGGAGAGTAAAGGTTGAGGTGACGGTATTATTTGGTTACATCTTCTATATGTATAGCGTTATATCTCTGTAAAGGCCTTTCTAGTGTCAACTTTTACCATCGTGGAAAGATGACGTTTTGAAGCGTATGTTTTCTGAGACACGAGAATTAAATTGTTACCTGTTGCCCCATCACTAGATTTTCCCTGAAGTAGATTATGAGAAAAATCAAACATGTAAGCAACTAATGA
>JAPQNM010000013.1:3374520-3382020 GCA_029783475.1 Metacarcinus magister | reverse complement strand
GAGAGAGAGAGAGAGAGAGAGAGAGAGAGAGAGAGAGAGAGAGAGAGAGAGAGAAAGAGAGTTGCTAATATGATCAACCTGATATCACATTCCACCGCAGTGTTGCATTTCTTAATTTCTGTTATTCTATAGTTACTAATTTTTCTGAACCTGTTAAATGTATATTCCCAGCCCTTACGCTACACTATTGTACAAGGAGAGCAATGTTATATACTTTTTTTATCTGGTTTATAAAAGAATGAGTTATCCCTTTTATCTAGTGTGGTAAACCCAAGAACACCGCTTTGTTTTGTTCTTCTATACCTTCCTATGACCAGTACAGCTTCAATAGACGAGGAGTGTAATCGACAGCTCTAGCAGTAAATATTGACCATACTCCTTTTCAAACCATTGCACTGCCGTCATTTCCTAAGAGAATTATTAACCATTTACACGCCTCTTGGGTACAAACGAGAGAGAAAAACATACATAACCTATTTATTTTATTAGTGCCAAAATTATCGTTTTTGAAGCAGTGTTTGTTAGGGGATTGGTCCTGTTGATCGGCACTGAATAAATTAATGAGAGAGAGAGAGAGAGAGAGAGAGAGAGAGAGAGAGAGAGAGAGAGAGAGAGAGAGAGAGAGAGAGAGAGAGAGAGAGAGAGTGAGTGTGAGTGTGAGTGTGAGTGTGTGTGTGTGTGTGTGTAATGATATAGGGACTCATCTGACATATTTAAGCCATATTCTCGTGGATGTTATTACCTTTTCCACGGATTACTATCAACCTTAGATGAACAACAAGACTGATAGGTGTCGCTGCCAGGACTTATGATAAAATGTTTGTGTTTCTGAGTCTGGTCCTGTCCCCTATACCATATTAAAGGTGTATTCCATAAGACAAGGGCGGGGCTGACGCAACCTATTAACTATCATGAACAACCGCTTAGGGTCCCTCGGTCCCTTAGATGGCCCTATTTGTACCGTAATGAGATTATTATAAGATTTTGTAGCTATAGTAATGACATAAGTGGAACGTGATGTTATCTTCAACCCAACGCTCCTCTAGCCACTAAAATTGATCTAAGTGATGCTAGAGTGATCTAAAAAACACGATGCATTCTGGTGTTATATGAGACATTCCTTGTGAAACTGGACCACGATACTGTGAGAGGGTCCCAAACTAGGTCTTGCTGGGTCTTCTTAAAGTTCAACAGGGGTAAAGTTTGAAGGACCAGTGAACAGAAGAGACATTCACAGTTTCACTTCACTTCCGAAACATGACGTGATCCAATAGGAGTGCCAAGCTTTGTTTTGTTTAATAATTACAGCGAGTGAGTTTGTCAATCTGCACTTTCATACCATAGCACCATTGCCTCCCTTGCTCATCCTATCTGAGTGGCAATTTCTATGCAGGAATAGAAGGTGTTCATGTGGTGGAACTTGTTAACAAGCAAGGTTATCTAGGCAGCCTTCCCTTCTCTCTGACCTCATCTGAACAGGGTGTTTCCGCTCTGTTTAACTTCGTATTCACAACCAGAGCAGCAAGAATATACTGTCTTCCTTGTCTGTATATTATATTTACAATTTCTTTCTTTTTTTGGAGTATTGTAGCGAAATAATAATTATCTTGTTTCATCCTCCGTTCGAAAGATTCATGTAGGTGATGAAACATTGCTTCTAG
Organism: Metacarcinus magister; assembly: GCA_029783475.1. NCBI lineage: Eukaryota > Metazoa > Arthropoda > Malacostraca > Decapoda > Cancridae > Metacarcinus > Metacarcinus magister. The sequence goes on along the minus strand of JAPQNM010000013.1, from coordinate 3,380,359 downwards.
CTACGATGCTAGTTTGTTTTACTGCTGTGTGTTTACTGTGTTAATCCTACAAAATGTTTTCAATCTTACTTATCTTTAAACGTTATGCTTCCTTATGTTAACTCGTCATATACATATCTTCATTTAATTTTTATTCTATTGACAGTCAACAACCGGTCTCTGCTTCGCTGTACCCACGACGAGGCGGTGGGCGAGCTGAGGCAGGCGGGAGACGAGATCATCCTTACCGTCAGACACTACAAGGCCGCCACGCCCTTCCTCAACAAAACAGATGGTAACTATTTACCAGACATTATCTACAGGCTGTCCTATCCTTCTTTCTCCCATCACACTAGGTGGTTTTTTTTTCTTTTTTTTTCTCTCATTTCTTCACTTGCGTAACTTCCGGTCTATATTTCCTCAGAATTGTATACAGCTACTAATGAGAAGGTTACAGAGGTCGTGTATAAAATAAAAGTCTATTTATATTCCAGTAAGAAGTAGGATTTGCACTAATAGACTGTTGACACTTAAGTATTAATCCCTAGGGGACATTTTTTTTATTCATAAAACCTCTACTTAATGTATCACGATGTAGTGATATTTTCCAACGTTTAATGATGTTCTTATAGGTAGTTGCATACACCACATATTAAAAAAACAATTCCTTTAAGTTAATTCTCAATTGGTATTTGGTATTGTATAACCACCAGAACCCATTAATTGTGATATTGGTTATTGAATATATATAAATCAATCTTACAATATTAGTTACTTTTATGGGAAAACTAATTTAAGAACTTTAATCCTTACAAATTTTTTTGGCGTTTATTTTTTGTTTTTATTGAAATATTACCAAAGTAGACACATAATTCAATAAGCTTTACCGTGAGATTTAACAAATAGGATCAAGATTGGTGGGTGAGAGTAAATCCTTTGGAGTTATAGAGGTCCAGCATCCCTAACCCTTTGTGTGAGGCACGTTATGTATCTATCAGAGTGATGCTAGTCTATTATTATGCTAAGGCAAACATAAACACCATAGTGCTCGCCAACACCTTATTAGTAGCTTGGAAGGGTTATGATCTATGAATCCCAGAATCTCATTAAGCATAATATTTTTGAGACTAATGCTAATCTACTCTACATCAATACTCCATTTGGTTACTTTACGTGTAATTGTATTCTGTTGTGTATCATTCCACACCATAATGGATAAAGTTGGCAAGATAATTCAGGTTATCAGATATAATTGCATGAAGCTCATCAATTCTGAACTACCTCGGCAGTTACTCTAATATGTAGTGGTACAAGGCTATTTATAAATTCATGGCAGAGGATTATGACTAACTTTACCTGTTACCTGTTTCATATAAATTGAGTGTGCCGCACAAAGCCACACATGTACTGGTAGATATGAAAATGTTTTAAATCACAAAGTTGTAGCCTTTATTCATTGTATGTATAATGCTGAGCCTACCAGGTCATCTTGCACTACACAACGTATGTATACACCTTTCTTCTCATCAGATATTCATTCAAGTTCCTCCACACTGTTCTGAGACTACCTTGAGGGAATCACATAAGGTTTTCACACAGACTGATATTCATACATTACATCTTATCATATTTTTATTTCATTACAGACAATTTGAGCTCAACCTCAGAAAGAAGCAGTGCCCAGCTAAGGCCCGATGATGGGTGGCACTCCCCCTCCAACCCTACCACGCCCACCACACCAACTGGGAAGATCACTAACCACAAGCTATCCAACAGTGATCAAACGGACTGTTCCACCACTGAGTCCACCACCGCCTCTCTCAGGAGCACAACCAATAATTTAAATAAGGTCAATAATAGGGTGAATGATGTGATATCGAATGAAATCTCCACCACAGCCTCCACCACCGTTGCCATGGCTACATCCACCACCACCTCCACCACAGACAACACCCCGAATGGACCCAAAGTGGAGAAGCAATGGGTGGATATTGTCACAGGTAAGGAAAGGTGGGTAAAAGTTAAATGGATCAACATCATTATTACAACACCTTGAACGTGTGGCACTTTTAATAGGTTCATCTCAATAATATTTATGATGAAAGATGTATGAGAATATCGAAACACCTTGAGTGGTGATATTATATGGTATTATTTTTCTGGTTACTCACATCTATTAATCTGTGTTGGGGCAGCATTCAAGCCTTCAAGATCTGTCCTTATAAGCTCTGCCTCCTTTTCTTTCCACATGATCAAACAGGATTAAATAATTACCATGATAATATTTGAAATGCTATTTCTATAATTTTTTGTTCCTACTTGTGAGTTAAATAATCTGAGCAAACATGCTTTTCTCAAGGTGTTGTATGCCAATGTTGATGTGCATTTCTACACATATATTAGAAGGTATCATACGCACACACACATTCATAGTATATACATGACTTTAGGGATGAAACTTACGATGTAGCAGCTATACCAATCATATATGAACCTGATCCTCGTATAAGATGCCATTTCTCATGAGTTCAATTGACAAATATTCAAGTCCTTTCAGATGAGATCCTTTTCTACACTCTACATTAAAAATTTATGTACCTATTATGTGATGTATAGAGTGGGAATTTCATACAAACTATTTTAAAATCATATATTGATTATTGATTAAAACTTGTAAAAATGTTTATCAAGCTGCCATTTATATAAGATGTAAGCTTAAATTAAATATAGATGAACCGCATAATGTAAGCATGATTAATATTATTGTAAAGACCATTCTGTTTAGATAAATAGAGAGCAAGAAAGAGAGAGAGAGAGAGAGAGAGAGAGAGAGAGAGAGAGAGAGAGAGAGAGAGAGAGAGAGAGAGAGAGAGAGAGAGAGCTTCCTTCAATATGTGTTGCCTTGAGATGTAATAAAAAACTAAAATTAAGTGAATTACAATAAATTGGTTTATTCTCTAGTGTGAATAAAACTGAGAATATATTTTTTCCACTCTTTGTGACTATGTCCTTGACCACAGTTCCTCTCATGATGGCGTACATCACACGGTACATCTTTGGGACGGACAAGTTACGACCTCAAGCGTTTGAAGTGCGAGGCATCAACGGCATCAGCACGGGCGTGGTTCACTGTCAAGATGCTGCAATGCTTTCACAGTGGATCAAACACATCACAAACAACATTATTGGACTCACCAACCTGCAGGTGAGTTATGTTTTTTTTATCATTTTAAAAGATAAGAATGAAAGTAACGGATAATTGTACGTTACTATAATCAGGTGAATTGTGATTGGGTTAAGTGGACCATTGAAGGGGATCATAAATTAAAAGTTCAGGAAACATTCATAGATCCAACTAGCAGGCACAACGGTATGCCTTCGCTGCATATTTTATAATGTTAATACACCTTCGAGAGGTCTTAGTGGGATGACGAGATCTCATTTTCCATAACGACGTCTCACCACTGTTTCCTTTTTGAAGCCCACACACCACTTCACACTGTTTATGATGCTTTGTATTCCTATTGTGTGCTCTATATATTAATCCCAAATTTGTGTTGCAGATGAAGCTGTACAACTCAAGTTTCCCCGCATCTGAGCATGTGTTGTACATGGGATGGGTGTGTGAGGGTGTACTCAACCACAACCTGCCATGGCAAAACTGGAAGCCCAAGTTCATTGCTCTGAAGGGAACTGACATCTATATGTTTGACACACCACCTGTAAGTTGTAATAAGGGTCGAACTTGGTCTCAGCTTCCATTGATGTTTGATTATTTTTTTTAACTTTCTCTTTTAAAACTTTTGCAGGATTTACGATTTAGAAAATATTATGTTATGGAAAATTTTCAGCATAAATTACATTTCACGACCTTGCTGGAAATATGAAAAGCCGCACTCAATGCCTTTAAGTGCCAGAGTTGTTGAGTCGGTGACTGGCAGTGCTGAGGCATTTTTCATTTTTCTTCTTTCCTAAAACTATTTGGTTGGATGGAAAAACATATTTGGTAATCATGAAAGTACTCAACTGGGTCATTTTGATGTCAATTTGGTATTGCAATGTTTTAAACTTAGTGATATTTCCTTAATCTCCATAGACTTTATCGGCCCTTTTGGCATTCTGGGCAATTCACTGTAAGGTTTACTGATTGTATAATACGTAAAAGTTTCATTGGATTAGTTATACCAGTGACTCTCAAACTGTGTCACTCGTGAAAAGTTTGAAAACCACTGAGTTATAAAATGAGAATATGTATATGACAATTTTTTTTTTGTCAGAATTGAGTGTAGAAATATTAATCTATCTATATGCCAGGCTGTTATTCCCCTTAGAGGAGGGTAGCCAGCTAATATCATTCATTTTGGTGATATACTAATTATCTTCCCTAGCTCAACACGCATGACTGGGTGGAGCGAGCATCAGTCTGGGCCGTACACCAGACGATGTTCAGGGTGATCAAGGAGTCTGAATATGTGGATGAGAGGCAGCATTGCTTTCTCCTGCAAACTGCCATGCAAGAGTCTCGTTACCTAAGTGTGGAGACTCGTCAGGATCTGCTCAGGATTGAAAATGCCTGGCATCGGGCTGTTTATAATGCAGTCACCAGACTTGGGGTAAGTAGCCTTGTATTTAATGTTATATTTAAGTTTAACAGCTTCATTCACTTACAAAAAATAAACCCTTTTTTATATATATTTGTGAGCAGATATTTATATATCTCCTAAAATATTGCAGAGCAAAACCTTTGCTGTAACGCAAGTTGGAAGGTCATCGGGTTTGACCTTAGACTGGTCAGGAGGATTTGCTCTCTATGACACTGAAACCCGAGATTATCACTGGCGTTACAAGTTCTCTCAGCTTAAAGGTTCTTCTGATGATGGGAAAACTAAGCTCAAACTTCACTTCCAAAATGAAACCAAAGAAATAGAGACTAAGGTGAGTGACAAACACAGTTCCTTTTGCATGTGGCTACAGTCATAACCCGGCACTTAGGAGTTTATATACATAGATGTAGTTATAGACTAATGATGCACTAATCTGTTAAATGCAAATGCTATTCTGTGTATTTTTCAGGAGCTGGAGTGTGCCACCAACCTCCAAAACTTGCTCTTCTGCATGCATGCCTTCCTCACAGCTAAAGTGGCAGCTGTTGATCCCTCCTTCCTACGAGCTCCTCCAAAGACTCCCACGTAGTCACACCCGTGAGGTGAGTCTCCATAGGCTGAATCACAGGGGGTAGGACATGGGGGAGGGCTTAAAAAAACAAGGAAGGAGTGTATGGGAAGAGAGGGTTAGAAGCTTTCTTTTGCTGTGGCTGTCAGGCGTCAGAGATTATAGATAGATAGATGGATAGATTTATGATGTGTGGCTTGTGAGTTGCCATCAAGTGATATAACCATGCATGTAAATATGGAAACTGCTTTTCAGAATGAGACTCATGCTAGGTATTCTTACTTTAAGTGTTTAAAACTATGGTACATAAGTACATTTGTATGTGCTTTGTGAGTATCCATGTTTTACACCAACATCTCATACTTGCTATATTTTTAATTATCAATACCTTTCTCCCAACAGGTAAGAATAAGAAAAAAAATCTGTGAAGGACAGTCAGGCAGTGTTTCTTCTGCTCAATCACACCAGCTCTTCTCAAGTTAAGGAACTACTTCAAATTCTCTATAACCAAAGATGTATAGAAATTAACCAGTCTTCTAACCTACAAACATCTATCTACTTTCCTTCTTGTTAACCAAAGTACTGATCAAATCTGAATAGTGAAGACTAATGTTAATACCACAGATATTTTGCTTCATCCTCTGAGAGTTGCCACAAACTACTAATATCTTGTTGAAGTGCTTCTGGG
>JAPQNM010000013.1:3344520-3369520 GCA_029783475.1 Metacarcinus magister | reverse complement strand
GTTACTTAAGTCTTGGAATGAACAGGTTTCCCCAAAAAATCACTCCTGTCAAAATTGTGGTGAACCTTAATAATATGCTGGAAAATACATCTGTTCAAATATAGCATGCAATTGAAAATGCATATTAAAGTTGTGAAATCTTGTGCATATTTTGCACTGGCTGATATGTTACAAATTATAGAAAGTTTAGAATGAGGTGCATAATGAGAGGGTTTACATTACATTTTATTTTGTATCATCAGTACTGTATACATATATATTCATTCAAAGAAATTATATCATCATCAAAGATTTCAGTAACAAAGTTAGAAAATGTATTGTTTGTTGGTTATAATAAAAATAATTTATAACATGATGTGTCCACCATGAAGCTGCCTCTAAGTCATTGATGCTACTTTTAGCTGCAGTCTCTTATTGACTAAATTCCTAGACCAAAGAAAATTTAGTTCACCTTATTCCTTAACTCATATTAGCCAACTTTTAGCTATGACCTGAATATAAAGAACTAAAACATATGTACCTACTAAATCAAGTACAGTTGTTGTTTATACTACAATTATATGGTAAATATATTTGATTCTAGTCAAGTTAAATTACTACAGTTGTCTTCTTATAGGATAAAACAATGTCAAGTAGGATCCATTTGAAGAAAATCTGATGTTATGAATAGATTTTTTCATGACAGATTATTTTTTAACTTTAATCAAGAAATAAGTGTGTTGGCACCATTAGAATTTGTGAAAATAATGCAAATTAGTGAATCAACAACAGAATTGTGTTATGAAAGATGAAATATGATAAAAAAAACATTTTAAGAACTATCTGTCTTTTCTTTCTAGTTATTCCTCACACTGCAATGATGAGTTAATGACCCTAAATATATTAAAAAATAAATAAATAAAGAGGAATTAAAAGAAAATAAATTAATCGTGAAAGATAATGGTGAACTAAATTGACTTAGTAAGGAAGCTAACAATGGGAGGTGCATCAGTTACCAAACCCGACTACTAACAAACCAATCACTGGCTAGCTGCTCAGAATGACTCACCCAATCTATGAAAACCCATTTAATTTCAACAACACGTTACAGCACCTACAGAAACTAGGAACTCAAATTTCCTATTCACCAAACATATATTTTTGAGAGAAGCAATTCCATTTCTTAGTAAAACTTTTTGACTATGACATAATTTCTTTGAAGGATTGCATGTATATCTGATACATACAAAGTTTCAGACAATGATAAAACGAAAACAAATATCACTGCAGCAGAGTAAATATATAATTTTTTTTTTCATTTGGTCCTACAATAGAGAAAACAGATGGATTCTTCATCTTATACATTGGATCAAAAGTACATTACAACTATAGTAACTAGTCACCTTCAGTTAATTTGTATCATACCAACACCAAGTAAATGTGAACGGATGCCTTCATTATATATTTCATAATTTTTCACACCTAAGTTTTTTGGGGAAGTAAACACAAGTCCAGAATGTGATGTTAGGTATACTTACAACTGACTTATAGAGCCAAAGGGAAGGTGCAGGTGTGAATACGTTTAGAATAGCTAGATAGATGGTACTGACAGTCAAAAATACATCCACCATAGCCGACATCTAACTCCCTTGCCAGCTTTAGTCCCTTGTCATTGTATATATATATATATATATATATATAGTAGCTGTAGTGTTAAGACTTTAGATTCAACCATCTGATTTGTGTTCAATTCATCTAGGAATGTTGAAACTTGCCTAGATGTTTTCTATTGAGTATACTGATAGACTGTATTTTTCATATTTTTTTTGGTTTTCTACTCATTTCAAGTAACTGGCATATGTTATTTCGCACTATTCCCAATACATCTGGCAAACTGCACGCTTCGTTTTTAGAATTTTGAGTTAGATGTGTCCCATAGATAAGGTTGAAAACGTCTCTTATTATACAATTATTGCTTGACTGACAAACTCATCCATACCACAGTTTCACATCCTTATGATTTTTAACATGTTCTTTCCCATATTTGGTCCTTTGTGTAGTTTTGTTTTTGTGTGATCGTATATGCTGTTGAAAAATGCTGCGTATTACCTGAACAATTCTGAAGGTTTTTGGAAGCCAATCCATGTTGTTATGAGACAAGAAATAAGTGTGCTTAAACATAGCTAATGGCATTTTTAATAGTATATGTACAAGAAAACAAATCTAGTGTTGTATAACAGTGCCATGCGAATTAAGGAAAAAAATATAAAGTATTGAGGAGGAACAGAACCATAGCATAGGTGTGACCACTTATTATCAATACAGAGGAAAATATATAAAAATTGTAATGCCTTGAAAAATATTAACAAAGTTTTAAAAAAAAATTCTAGCTCCAAGATAATCCAGTTTAGCTGTCAAGATAAAATGTGAAAAATGTGCTTACAGGGTTATTGAATATTGTGAATTAATTGTGTGACTATTAAGTGCTGCACAAACCCATTGATCTCACATGTGGTAGTGAATCTATATTAACTGTTGTTTGTCATGACCTACTTCTACCTTCTCTCCTTTCTCTGCTCACCACACATGCCACCTTTGCATGGCTATTTCAGTCTTTCCATTCTACAAAAGATCTAATAATGCTATAATGCATTTTCATCTTCATATTCCTCTAACTAATGATGGAGAGTTATGGATGTGGCACCCATTTGCTTTGGGGGTTATTGATGACCAAACTTAATTAAGTGTAATGCCTTGTGTTTAGAAACACTGAGAAATCAATCTATAGGGTAGCCATGAGAGAGCTGCAGCCGGGGATCGAACCCCTGACGGGACACTCAACACTTTATCATTCAGACCATAATGATCACCGTTGTCCAAGTTGAGTTTGGTCGACGATGACTGTCAACCATCAACACCACTACAGCAAGCAGTGGTGTTCATTAAATTGGTTGGTTGGTATGGGTCAGATATTGAAGATGTTTGTGTATCCCTATAATGTTTTGTTTGTTGGGTTACTTGGGGCCTACTTTTAGTAGTGACACGCCTTGTGATAAACCAACTTGTGGTGGACCATGATGGAGGAAATTTTGGAAAGAGACAATTGCTTATGTGATAATCACCTGTGCAGGATGCATTCTATTTCATTACTACTGACTATCCAGCCATTGATTAGTCCCATTGTTTGAATAGCTAATCTCCAAGTGAACCTGAATGCATGTTATGACCACAGGAAGATTAACTTATGTGAATGGAAAATTTGTAATGTAAAGTTTGTGCTTGATTGTACATGAGGAAGTTGAGATAAGTATGAATTTGTGTTGATGATGGAGGAAACAAGATGTAGTGAAGTTTAAGTAGGCATCTGTTTTGCTGTCTACTACCTTCCCTGTTTAATGGAAGTCAAGCATTACACCCCGACCTTTGATGCAATCTACACCATGTGGTTCAATGCTCATTCTAGTGTCTCCCCAGAACACTTTGGAAACATAGTCCTCCCTGGTTCCACATTTTTGGCTGGTGTGTAATAGGTCATTACACCATACACAATGACTACAATGTAATTGTATTGTATGTTTCCATATATTCAAAGGTGGAAGCATAAACATTTTTCTACCTCCCTCAACTGATCAGCTTATTTCCTTCTTATTCCCGTGCAGTTTATCAAGGAATCTCAAACATCAAATGTTCACATTCAACTCTGAATTTCATCAAACTCTCACTCATCCTGTCACCTTCAATTACTTGTGAATTCCTTATTGGTAGGTGTGCATTGTGTAACTCATAACACCTTCAACTTGCCTTTCACTCAACCATGCCTTAGTTGTACTTATATGATACATTTTCTTCAACTCCTTTTCTGAAAAGCGACACAAAAGCATGGTGTCGACACTGAAGACTACTGGTTGTGACTGGAATATAATGTGATGTATGTACAGCAATGTTGGGACACCTTGTGTAAAAACAAAGGCTCATGTAGGTGTGCTAGATTGCTCACTGAGGGTTAGCCATAACTGGGCAGTGGTAGGATTCATGATTATGAAAAGTTCTGTTAATGAGCAACAAGCATGCGACTAACCCTCAATGAATATTTGAATAAGGAAATGTTACTGTTGAGATTTAAATAAATTAGCCTTGTTGATGATGTTTTATTTGCAGCTCTCTTGGACACTGACAGCATCATAGTATTGCACATTCATGCTTAATAAACCATGTCGTCTAACATTCACCACCTTTTCACATGATCTACATAACTTCGGGAAACCAATTTACTATCAATTGTTACATAATGCTTTGAAATCCTTATTATATCAAATCATATTTCAAGACAACTTTGCAATGTATAGCTGTGCAAGCCATTGATATATGTGCTCATGTTCTGCACTTGAACAATATGAAACTCTTTAAGGCCCTCTTTTTGTTCTATCTTGCCAATGGAAATACTCTATGCTCTATGCCACACCATGAAAGTTGTTAACAACTTTCATGGTGTGGCATAGAGCATTCCTGGTCTTGTATAGTTGTGTAATAAGGTTCTGCACCGAAACATACATATGCAAAGGCAGGAATGCCGACCTGCTCCAACAGGATCATGCACACACACATACAGGATGTAAGGGTTGGTGAGCCTCTGCTACTCACAACCACTGACGTCACAACTCTTCATCTTAATGTCTGTTCCTACATATCCTCTGTCGGGTGAACAGGAGCTACAGTGTGAGAAGAAACACTGGAGATTCAAAACCAGGCCATCAAGGTAAAAACATCCAATGTTGGTGAGGTTAATGATCACTAATAGATACATGCTGTGAACCAAGGTATGTATGTATTGAGTGTACATTTTTCATATTCATTTTCTTTTAATGGCTTACCATTTTCATGCACACAAAGGGAAGTTGGGTGTACTCTTCACCCAACATATTAAATTATTTCTTATTCTAGATATCAACTTCCAATGGTTATGATTTGAGTTGTGATTTTCCTTTATCTTATAATACTGATAATTATAAAAGAAATATACGTATCTATCAAAATTACAACATACTGGAGTTCCTTCTAGTGTGTCAGTAACTAGTAAGCTGTCTTGCGTAGGTCTACTGGCATTTTGCAACCTCCTTATTTTCTTATGTTCTAAGCTGAAATTATGACAATTTTTCAGCTGTATGGATATTTTCTTCCTGAATTTCAGGACAGAGTTGTTCAAATTTTAGAAGTTGCAACACTGATTTGATACTGCTGATAGAAAAAAAAATTGAACTTTATTTTTTAATATATATTAATCAGGCAAGTTTAACTAACATCACAGACAAAACATCTTAGCTTAACAATAATGATATAAAAGAGATACAAATAGAAAACTACCCTTCCTGCCTTACACACCCTTACATGCCTTGCCTCATACAAGATATAGCTTACACTATCCCTGCCATTATCTATAAAATACAACTGCATATTTTGTTCCTATTGATATTAACACTTTAATGACAACAGAAAAGTTCTACATTTTTAATCTAGTTTTCAATCAAGCGAAGAGAAGTGATCTACAGCCCTTTGTAATTCATCATTGGGGATCATGGGAAAGTGTTTGCTAATAAATGTGATAATGTCAGTTTCTTCATAATCACTTGCAATTTTTCTCACCTCGTGGTTTATAGTTTTAACAGATTTTTTCATTTTACTGTTGTGAAATGCCAATGTTCCTTTAATGGCAATTATGTCAATACTATTTATGTAGCAAACAGCGTGTAACTCTGTGAAATATGGAGAAGCTTCCTTATCAATGTAAATTGACTTCATAGTGTTATGAAAGTAACTTAAAAGTTGTGGAGTCAGAGTAAAGGAGAAGACAGGCCTCCAGCCATCGGGTTTCACACACTCCTGTAGATGAATTCAACACTTGTAATTAATTCACAATCAAATTATTACCTGTCTCTTATCACAGTTTAATAACATGATATATTTATTTTCATGTAGGTAGGCATTTGCAAATAGATATTAAAATCTACTCAAAACAATAACCTGATATCACACAGGAAAAGTTTGTCATGTAAGTTTATAATTACCAAATATAGACACATCTCATTACATATGGGTTATGTTCCAACACCATTTCTCATCAAAACATGACATAAACACCTATACCTACCGATTAAATCTGGCAGAGGCCTATTAACTAAGCCTTTAACTCCAGCTCTAAATTTTCATTACTTTTCATTTCAGTCAGACAGTGATATATATATACATATATATATATATATATATATATATATATATATATATATATATATATATATATATATATATATATATATATATATATATATATATATATAAACAGACATGCAACTAAAAATACTCATATACATATTTCTTATTAATATACATATTTCTTACCTCCTCTCCTTCTGGTACTTCATCACCAGCTCTGTGCAGTCTGAAGTACTTTTGATGTTTTTTTCTGAAGCAATATTCCAAACCACAATCAATAAAAGGCTTATCAATGTCCTCACTCAGATTAATGGCTCTCAACGTTGGGAAGCCACAGCCAACATCAGCTATGTACAGTGAGTGTTTATGAAGGTACTCCTTGCATTTCACCTTCATTCGCTGAAGACAGTACTGAGCTTCGTTTGGTGGCATAGGTGTCCATGCAAAAGTGGAGGCTATAGTACTTCTCTGCTTCAATCTGGGACTTCTTCGGTATGGATCTGTGCATGGCCTTTTTCTTTCTCCTGATGATTTAGTTTCCTCTTCAAAACATTTACAGGCACTTTGACTGGTTGCACAACAAAGGTGAAAAAGTGTCAATACATGTACACTTGTCCCCTTCGTTGCCACATAATCTGCAGGCACTAAATGGGCATGTACTCCAAAGACTCTCACAACAGCTGCAAAGGCAACGTTGAGGGAGAGGCACAAACCACCTTTACCCTCCTTCAGAATGTCTCTTTGTATGTCTTCCCATGAAGGAACACAACAGTTGTTAATCTTGCTGAGAAATGTTATATTCTGCAAATCACAAAAGTTTACTTGATGAGGAAGAAAATGATGAAGATTTTGGGACAATAGATTAAAGTAAACAAGATTCTTTTTACAACTACAAAAAAAGAAAAAAAAGTCAGAGTATCAGATGCTTGCAAGCAATCTTTGCAAATTATTTTCATAATGGTGGGAGTATGAATAGATGTGTGTGTGTCTGTGTCTATGTGTGTGTGTTTGTGTGTGTATCTGTGAGTGCCACCTGCTTTCATGAATGCAATAATCCAAAGAAGTGATTAACAAAAGCAAATAAGACAAATACCATCAACCCTAATTTGGCTTCCCTTTTTTGATGACTCCATCCTCTATAGGGAACCGGCAATCACTAATGGGTTTTTTTCACAACGTTTTTTATTGCCCTTGGCTGGTTCTCCAATAGCGTTAAAAAGAAAAAATCATATAAGCCACGAAGACACACTGCACAACACACATAACCGCTTCCCACTGGCTACTCCGTTAGGTAAATCTCTTGAAGATGATGCATAGAAGCTACTTAAATACTCTTACAATTCAACAATTCATGGTATAACTAAATAATACCTGGAATGGCAGTCTGGTGTGGAAGGCGAGAATGAGTTGATTGATCCACTCTATGCTTGCAGGATACACTGGAGGCAGTTCTTCCTTCAACACTTCCCTAACGAACACTTCTGCTTCACCTTTTGTAATCTCTAATGATTCTTGCCCGTCAAAAAGGTGGAGGAGTGTTGATAACAGACATTTCTTGATATACTATGGCACTTTGGTTTCAATTTTCCGCCATTCAACCTTCTTCTTCTTCTTCTTGGGAATTTGATGGGGCCATGCAGGCTGTGGTGCCACAGCCTCTAGTGCCCCAAAAGTGCAGGTTGCAGGTGAGTAAGTGGATCAGATCCTGTTGAGTTGACCTGTCCTTTGGAGGAAGGTCCTGGTGTGTTTGAGTACTTTGAAGGCCAGGCCAGGGTCTTGAGAGCCACCTAAGAGGTCAGTTATTGCTGGTCTGCGGAGGTGAAGAGACGACAGTGAGTGGAGGAGTGCCATGCGGTGGGAGTGGTGACGAGGACAGTGTAGTAGGAGGTGTTCTGGGGTGTCAGGTTGTGTAGGGCACCAAGGGCAGTGGGGGTCCTCTGTCATGCCCAGCTTGTGTAGGTGGGAGTTTAGGCGGCTGTGTCCAATTCGGAGTCTGGTGACGGCAGTGTCAAGGGCACGGCTGGGGGAGTAGGTCCACCAGTGGTGTCGTGTGTCTTGTCTAATGTATCCAAGTGAAGTGTACTGTAAAGCGTTAGTCAGGTCTGTGTCCCAGTGTAGTTTACAGGCTGTGTGGAGGTTAGTCAGAGAGTCAGTCTGGTCAGTGGGGAGGTGTATGGGGAAGGGGTGGGAGTGTGCCTCCGCTGCCGCTCTGTCGGCCACTGTGTTGCCCATGACGCCAACATGTGAGGGGACCCACTGAAGGTGGATGGAGAAGCCAGAAGAGGATAGTTGGAGAAGAAAGTTGTGAATGGTGAAGCAGAGGGAGTGGTGTGTTTTAGGGCGGTGACGCCGGATGAGTTGGAGGGCTGAGAGGGAGTCTGAGAAGAGAGTGACTGAGCAAGGGGAGGTGAGTGTGGTGGCAAACCTGAGGCCCTCTCTGATGGCAAAGAGTTCTGCCATCAGAATGGAGGCAGAGGCCGGCAGCCTCCAGGCAGTGGCAGTGGAACGTACTGGGATGTACATTGCAGCCCCAACAGAGCGAGGTACTGGGAGGCGGGAGCCGTCGGTGTATATGTGGAGGGAGTTGTGGTATTGAGTGTGCAGGAGGTTGTTGAAAATTATCCTGCCCTGCACCGGACAGTGTGCCTTTGACCATTGTGTGTGTGTGTGCAGTGTCAAGGATATTAGGGAGGAGAGGGGAAACCAAGGGCCCAAAGGGGAAGTCTTCTCAAGAGTGAGAAAGGAGGGGGGTGTCACCCGGAGGCAGGCAAAGAAGGAGAGGGCTCTTTCTACAAAAGGCGTGTGGGCTTGATATGGTAGGGGGCCAAGAAGTGGTGCCCTACTCTGTCTGAGGAGGAGGGAGTGGAGGGCGTGGCAGCTGGGGGAGGATGCAAGTTTGGTGTAGGTGCGGACAAGGAGGGTGGAGCGTCGGTGTGACAGTGAGGATAGGGAGGATTCTGCCTGAAGGGCTGTGACTGGGGAGGACTTGAAAGCTCCCAGGGCTATACGCATGGCTGTGTTTTGAATTACTTCCAATTTATGGAGAAGTGAAGGTGAGGCCGCCCCATAAACCTCACATCCGTAGTCTAAGCGACTCCGGATATAGGCACAATAGAAGCGAAGGAGGGTATGCCTGTCCGCACCCCACTTGACCCCTGCAAGGGACTTCATTAAATTTAATCTTTTGAGGCATGAGGTCACCAGGTAGTGTATGTGACAGCCCCAGGTTAGACGGGGGCCGTCCACTACTAAGCCTAGAAACTTATGTTGGGTTTTAAAGGGAATGGGTGAACCTTTGATGGTGACCCCAGGTAAGTTGGGTATTCGCCTTCTGGTGAAGCACAGAAGGCTAGACTTCTGGGCACTCACTGTTAGGCCCCAACGTGATGTCCAAGTGTCTATGGCATCAAGCCCACGTTGAAGGTTAAGTTGAGCCTCCTGGATAGTGGAAGCAGAGCAAAGGAGGGAAATGTCATCAGCGTACAAGAGTGCATGTGTGCATGGAGAAGAGGGAAAGTCTGAAAGTAAGACATTGAAAAGGAGAGGACTGAGAGGAGAACCCTGTGGGACACCTCTGGTGACCGGGTAAGACCTAGAATAGGAGTTACCTATCACCAGAGAGAAGGACCTGGAAGACAGGAAGGACTGAACCCAATTGAGTGGGGAACCATTGAGTCCCAGGCGGGAAAGTTTTTCAATAATGGCATTATGTGAAGAGGAGTCAAAAGCTCCTTTGAGATCAAGAAAAGCTACCAGAGTGTATTGCTTGTGGTTAAATCCTTCCTGAATGTGGTGCTCTAGCTGGAGCAAGGCATCCAGGGTGCCCCGGTGAGGACGGAAGCCAAACATGTTAGGGGGAAGAAGGTGTTTGTGTTCCAACCACCATGTACTATATGTTCTAATACCTTACTGAAGTTAGAGAGGAGACTGATGGGCCTGTAGGAGGAAGCCTCCGACGGGTCCTTGCCAGGTTTGAAAATAGGAATTGTGATGGCATGACGCCACACAGAAGGGAACGTGCCAGACACCCAGCTGGCATTGAACACGTTCAGGAGGAGGAGGACCAGAGAATCTGGGAGGCGGTGAAGAAACTCATTCGGGACATTGTCCGGCCCCGTCGCCTTCCCAACAGACAGTGCTTGTAAAGCTGATGAAAGCTCCTGGGGAGTTATAGCTGTGCTAATTGTGTGGCCGTGTGAAGAAGGAGGTAACACAGGGGCAGGTATAGGGTCAGGGGAGCCGAGGACAGTGTGTATGTTGGAGGCAAGGCACTCGGCTTTTTGGACATTATTGACAAGGAGGACTCCGTTACTAGTTAACGGGAAGGTGAGAGGGGGCTGAGGGTGAACCATCTTCCTGAAGAAAGACCAAGCCTGGGAGACTGAGGAAGAAAAGGACAGGGAGGCACAAAAGGAGGCCCACGCAGAACGTTTCTCATCAAGAATAACACGCTTGCACTGGGCCTCTAAAAATCTAAAGCGACTGCGAAGGGGAGGGATGGGATTTTTACGCCACATGTTAAAGGCATGTCGTTTGGCCTGAAGGGCTGCCGCACACCTTCGGGACCACCAGGGGACCCGGAAGGAGCAGGAGGGACGGGAAGTGACGAGGTGGAAGTGATGGGACCCTACGTCCACCAAGGTGTCCGTAAGGTATTGAATTTGATTTTGTGAAGGGAGGCAGGTGGGAGGAGTTATTAAATTAATCTCTTTTTGAAAAGAGCCCCAGTCTCCCTTTTTAAAGGACCAACGAGGTCTGCGTGATGAAGGGGGGTGTGTTGGTATTGAAGGGAAGGAGATTACAACAGGAAGGTGGTCACTCCCCATGTAAGGGCCAGTTGTTATAGTGGTGAGGAGGAGGGGGCCATTCCCCAGGCAAAGGTCCAAGGTAGAGGGGTTCCCTGAAACTGGATCAGTCCTGGTAGGGAGGCCAGGTGGAGTAAGGAGAGAGAAGGTTGCACTGTTTGCCAGGAAGGTCGAGAGGGACAGACCCGAACGGTTTCTTCGGCTCCTAGGGAGGGCTGGTTCCCAGAAGTCGTGATGGGCGTTAAAATCACCCATTATTAAAGCTGGGGAGGAAAGCTGTGAAAATAAATGCTGGAACTCCTGAAGGGAGATATCCAAGCATGGGTTGTAAATCAAAAGAATCTGAAGAGGCCCTGAGTTAAAGGTAATAGTCACCCCCAGGTACTTTAGTCTGCCCCCGGGGAAAGGAGTGATAGTGAGAAGGCTAGAAGAGAGGGATTGGTGGACAAGCAGTAGCAGGCCGCCTCCTGCTCCGCCTGCCCCCCTGTCCACTCTGTAAGAAGAATAGTTGGGGAAGGAAGGGGAGAAAGCGTCAGTGAGCCACGTCTCACAGACACCAACAACAAGAGGTGAATATGAAGACAGCGTGGTTTTAAAGACTGGAAGTTTCCAGTACAGGGACCGGGCGTTCCAGAGTATGAAATGAGAGGGGAGAACAGAATTCACTGCGTGAGTGATGTGAAGAATGAGAGTAGTCCTGGCAAGCACTGGAGGAGGCTTTCTTGAAGGCTAGAACTTGTTAGGAGAAAATTAATAAATTTAAGTACAAGTGGTGCTAATCCCATAATGAAGGCTGATAAGGAAAGACCCGAAGCATGTTGGGCCTGTGAAGGTGCCGGTGGAGGTACCATTCAACCTTTGAGCAGCGGCGCTTTCCTAGGATTTGACATGTAAACAAATCGGA
Source organism: Metacarcinus magister (assembly GCA_029783475.1). Lineage (NCBI taxonomy): Eukaryota > Metazoa > Arthropoda > Malacostraca > Decapoda > Cancridae > Metacarcinus > Metacarcinus magister. The sequence goes on along the minus strand of JAPQNM010000013.1, from coordinate 3,357,625 downwards.
CTTGGATTTTGATCTTGCTGTTAGAGCTTATTTGTAATTCCTTGCAAGTTAGGTTTTGTCGTGGTAAATCCTGTGTGTGGAAAAAATGGGGAAAAGAACCTACTCTGTATATACTGTTACATATATATGTGTGTATTAGGTGGTGTCTATGTCTGTGCATCTTGGGTTTCAAGTGGGCGCGCCAGTGTTTGAGTGTGGTATTCCGCGGCCTTTTTTTTTTGAGGGTGTGGGGAGGCAAGCTTCCTCTCTTTTGAAATGTAGCGTCACCTGCGGCAGGGTAGGCATCGCTACGGTTGGACCAGCACATGTGTTTGTGGTTTGTCTGACCCCTCTCGCCTCTGTACCTTGTTCTCGCCCGAAACAGGATTGTGCCTTGATCTAGGAATTCAGTAAACTGTGAAAGACGTGACTGTGTTCTATTTCCTCGCCCGCTTCTCGTCCCAAAAGCCTATTTTAGTCGCTAGTCCTGTCAAGGACAGCTTATCTGTTGGCCAGCTCGCAGTCTGGCCATCTCACGCATGAACCCAAAAGAAGTCCCTGCCACACTTCACCCTGCCAACGGAGCTGAGTTGGAGTGGGTAAGGTAGTGGTGTGTATCGTAACAATACGTTCTAGAACAAAAATGTACAGCATTTAAAAAAAAATGTTGGTAAATCTTACTAATAGCTATTAGTAAGATTTACCAAGATAACTCCTTAGTAATACAGCTATGTATTATGTTTAGTATATATGCTTAGTTTAATAAAGTTTACATACAAGCACCTGCATTAATTGGCTCATTCTTCACTTGTTTGATCTCTCGTTTTCCTAAGTAAGTAGTTGATAGTCTTCATAGTAATTCTCTCTAGTAATCAGAATAAATCTAAACTAATGACGTGTGGTAAGAACTTGTGGCTAATGACGGAAGGTAAGGATGAAATGAAAATACGCGTGTGTGAAAACAATAGGTAGATGGCGAGCTAGTGATAATTGGACAGTCGTTGGACTACATATGCACTCCTCTCGTTCTGGGTCAGCATAAGTGTAAGTAAAGTGCTTCCTCAAAACAAGGGAATCATATATAGACACTTAAAACATTCCTTGATGCTGCTTGATATGGGTGTTATATGTTACGATTCACCTTATCTGTAAATCGAGTATTTTCTTATGAACACTGTAGGGTGGTCGGCCTGTCACATCGTTGCTGTCAATGAGGATTGTCTCGTTCAAACTGAATCTGGCGAGGCTCCGAAGCGAGGCCTGCTGGTATATCCGGCGCCTCAGTTCATGGATGTCCGCTGTCATGGGAGGACCTGCATGAAAGAGCTTCCGTCAGTCTCCATGCAAAAGTAGGTATATTACGTGTTTTGTGCCAACTATGAACTTTTCCTTGAGGGAGTCTTAAACACTGGCAATGTATTGTTGCATTGTAGGACTAGGCGGAATGCAAAGAGAACAGCATTATGTTGTAACACTAATAATTCGCCCAGGAAGCCGGGTGGCTCTGTGGTGCAGTGCTCGGCACGTGACCTGAAGGTTGCGAGTTCAACCCTGGCTCACGGCAGCTTCTTAGTGAGAGGGGTAGCGCTCTCTCGGTAACCCTAGCAGAATTATATGGTCTATATGGTCTCTAAAGCTGAACTCTTCGCTCAAACCTGTGCTACCAACTCTACTTTGGATGTGTCATGGGTGGAATTTTAGGCCTACGTAGCAGAGGAGAGCTTGTCATGGTGAAGGAATGCGGGGCCCTGGAAAGTTTCCTGTGTCTACGTGACACAGGTGGGGACGCTTCATTAAGTCGAATATTTCTTGGGTGCGTCATAAACAAGACGTGCCTGAACCAATCAAATTGGAGCATTTTAGACAAGGGAGTGTGTTAGAACCCAAAATGCTTTATATCCATGGGGGGGTATTATCAGGCTGGGAGACATTTTCTGCATGCAAGCAGGTCTACTTAATTGTAGGGATAGTTGCATGATGTGTAACATTTACGCGCATGTTAAATTGGGGTTGTGTTATACGAATTAACACAACCAAGTGACGCCGTCTGGCAGCTTGTGGCATGTCGTGGGGTCGCGGTGTTTGTGACCCCACGCTGCCCGGGAAACGAGGTCAGTCTGGCTGGCGCAGAGGTGGAGTGAGGTCAGGTTTGGGGGTGAAATTCTTTTTCCACGCTGTTACTCGCGTCGCCATTGCAATCTTGCATAGTCGGGTGGACTGCAGTTGTTTGGTGACGCGAGGAATTGCGTGGAGTTTCTTTGGGAAGAAACTGGTGGTGATTAGGTGGAGTGAAGGTAAGTGGAGCCACGTGGAGCTCAGCCAAGGTGGACGCCACGTGTCTCTGAGTCTTGCTGTGTGAAGTGGAGTCCAAGGGTGGACGCCACGTACAGCTACCAGAGTTTAGCTAGTGGAGTTGCCTTTGTGTGGAGAGGCTGAGCTAGTGAAGTGGAGTTGCCTTTGTGTGGAGAGGCTGAGCTAGTGAAGTGGAGTTGCCGTGGAAATGGGAGGACCCATATTGCCACGTGTCTCTGAGTCTTGCTGTGTGTAGGTGGAGTGAAGGTAAGTGGAGCCACGTGGAGCTCAGCCAAGGTGGACGCCACGTGTCTCTGAGTCTTGCTGTGTGAAGTGGAGTCCAAGGGTGGACGCCACGTACAGCTACCAGAGTTTAGCTAGTGGAGTTGCCTTTGTGTGGAGAGGCTGAGCTAGTGAAGTGGAGTTGCCGTGGAAATGGGAGGACCCATATTGCCACGTGGTCTCAGGAGGCTGAGTTAGCTAAGTGGAGTTGTCTCTAAGGGGAGTCTGGTTTTGTCCTGCCTCATGAGAAGTGGAGGAGTCCAAGGGTGGACGTCACGTACAGCTACCAGAGTTTAGCTAGTGGAGTTGCCTTTGTGTGGAGAGGCTGAGCTAGTGAAGTGGAGTTGCCTTTGTGTGGAGAGGCTGAGCTAGTGAAGTGGAGTTGCCTTTGTGTGGAGAGGCTGAGCTAGTGAAGTGGAGTTGCCTTTGTGTGGAGAGGCTGAGCTAGTGAAGTGGAGTTGCCTTTGTGTGGAGAGGCTGAGCTAGTGAAGTGGAGTTGCCTTTGTGTGGAGAGGCTGAGCTAGTGAAGTGGAGTTGCCTTTGTGTGGAGAGGCTGAGCTAGTGAAGTGGAGTTGCCGTGGAAATGGGAGGACCCATATTGCCACGTGTCTCAGGAGGCTGAGCTAGTGAAGTGGAGTTGCCGTGGAAATGGGAGGACCCATATTGCCACGTGGTCTCAGGAGGCTGAGCTAGTGAAGTGGAGTTGCCTTTGTGTGGAGAGGCTGAGCTAGCTAGTGGAGTTGCCTTTGTGTGGAGAGGCTGAGCTAGTGAAGTGGAGTTGCCGTGGAAATGGGAGGACCCATATTGCCACGTGTCTCAGGAGAGAGCTAAGTGGAGTTGTCTCTAAGTGGAGAGGCTGAGTCTTTGTGTGGAGAGGCTGAGCTAGTGAAGTGGAGTTGCCGTGGAAATGGGAGGACCCATATTGCCACGTGGTCTCAGGAGGCTGAGTTAGCTAAGTGGAGTTGTCTCTAAGGGGAGAGGCTGAGTCTTTGTGTGGAGAGAGGTGGAGTTTCTTGGAGTTTCTTTGCAGAAGAAACCGGCAGTGGAGCTGAGGTGGAAGAGTGGTGGTGGAAGTGGAGTTGTCTTGTGAACCCACGTGAGCCGCCCACGCCTGCGCACGCCCGCGCCTACTCCCGCGCGCGCCCGCACCCACTCTACTTCCTCGAGAGTAGGAAGGTTGTGAGTACAGTAAGGAAACTCGTAAGGCTTACAATTAAGTTTTATAGCCAGGTTAGGAGTGAATGGTGTGTGAGTCTTAATGATGACTTCTTTTTCAGGGTGTGCTTATTTAAATAAACTAAAAAAGCTTGTCTTATTTGTTTACTTTGCCAAACACTCTGGGTACATTAGATTTAAAACTTAGGCGATACAGAGCCTCCCGAAGGTGAGTGAATAGAGGTTGGTGTCGGAAGGCTGGTACTTATCCTACAGATTTATCATCACGAGTTCTATACACAATAAATAAAATATTGTTACGACAATATACAAGGTGGGAGGAACAAAAAACCCCCCGTGACAGGATGATACTGGGCATATTCCTCCTACTCCTCCACCCTCTGACTACTTCATCCCTAAAATTAAAATTCTTTATTATGACGTTTTCCAGGCCCTCTCTGGCCTTGATTCTCGGAAGGCTTACGGTCCGGATGGAGTCCCTCCTGTTGTTTTCAAAAACTGTACTTCCGAACTCGCTCACTGCCTGGTCAAACTCTTTCGTCTGTGTCTCTCTACTTCTACCTATCCTTCTTGCTGGAAGTTTGCTCACATTCAACCTGTCCCTAAAAAGGGTGACCACTCCAATCCTTCTAACTACCGCCCTATAGCTTTGATTTCCTGCCTTTCTAAAGCCTTTGAATCTGTCCTTAACAAGAAGATAATGAGGCATCTATCAGCTCACAGCCTTCTCTCTGATTGCCAGTATGGTTTCCGTAAAGGCCGATCTACTGGTGATCTTCTTGCTTTCCTAACTGAATCTTGGTCATCCTCTTTTAGGGACTTCGGTGAAACGTTTGCTGTCGGCCTTGACATATCGAAAGCCTTCGATAGAGTCTGGCATAAATCTTTAATTTCTAAACTACCCTCCTACGGATTCTATCCTTCTCTCTGTACCTTCATCTCTAGTTTCCTTTCCGACCGGTCTATTGCTGCTGTAGTGGACGGTCATTGTTCTTCTCCTAAAACTATCAACAGTGGTGTTCCTCAGGGTTCTGTCCTATCACCCACTCTCTTTCTATTATTCATCAATGATCTCCTAAATCTGACTCAATGCCCTATCCACTCCTATGCTGATGACACCACCTTGCATTTTTCAACGTCGTACAACAGACGCCCAACCCAACAAGAATTAAATGACTCAAGGCGAGATGCTATAGGACGCTTAACTTCTGATCTTTCACTTGTTTCTGATTGGGGCAGAGCAAACCTAGTTTTGTTCAATGCCTCAAAAACTCAATTTCTACAACTATCTACTCGACATAACCTTCCAGATAACTATCCTCTCTTCTTCAATGACACTCAACTTCCCCTCTCCACCACATTAAACACACTCGGTCTATCCTTTGCTAAAAATCTAAACTGGCAATTTCATATCTCTACTCTTGCTAAATCAGCTTCCAAGAAGTTAGGTGTCCTATGGCGTCTGCGTCCATTTTTCTCTCCCTCTCAGCTGCTTGCTCTGTACAGGGGCCTTATCCGCCCATGTATGGAGTATGGCTCACATGTCTGGGGGGGCTCAACTCACACAGCACTTTTAAACAGGGTGGAGTCTAAAGCTTTTCGTCTCATCAACTCTCCTCCTCTAACTGACTTTCTCGATTCTTTAAGTCACCGCCGCAATGTTGCATCTTTATCTATCTTTTACCGCTATTTTCATGCTGACTGCTCTTCTGAACTTGCTAACTGCATGCCTTCCCCCCTCCCGCGGCCTCGCTGCACAAGACTTTCTACTTCTTCTCATCCTTATTCTGTCCATCTTCCTAATGCAAGAGTTAACCAGTATCTTCACTCTTTCATCCCTTACACTGGTAAACTCTGGAACTCTCTTCCTTTGTCTGTTTTTCCACCTGCCTATGACTTGAACTCTTTCAAGAGAGGAGTGTCAAGACACCTCTAATGTTAACTGGATCTCCACCCCTTGCTTCTATTCTCCTACTGTCCTCTTCACAGGGTCTGGCGACAAGCGGGATTTTTTTTACTTATTTCTGTTTTCCCTTAGCCAGCACCCTTTTAATATAAAAAAAAAAAAATAAATAAATAAATAAAAAAAAATATATATATATATATATATATATACCTAGTTTGGGGGAATTATTTAATAGTGTTAATACTTCGTCCACTACTAGTTTGAGTTATGTTGTTAGTTGAGAATATAATCACCTTGTTACCTAGTCAGCTATGACACACTTTGATCGTTGGCAGCTGGACAGGTATTATTGCAGTTTCAGACAATACACCACACGTAACTATAAACTATTTCAGGGTCTAGATGACATTGTTAGGAGCATTTCTAGCCCCATATTACACTGTCGGAAATTAATAATTAATAATAGGAAATTTCTTTGACTTCTAGGGAAATTTCCTTAGATTTTTTAGTCCATATTGGTGAATGTTTTGTTATATTATTGCAGTTATGAAGGTTAGGTTAGGATATTGAACCAGGTTTCTGGTTGTGTTTGAATAGTGTCCTAGCGGGGGGTCCAGGGGGGGACGCAACCCCCCCGGTTAGAATAGGTTTGTCAGGTTTGCTACATTTAGGGAATTTTTAGGGAAATTTCCCTACATTTTCAAAGTCCATATATCACTCATATATGCCTCTCCCCAAAAAACCCCCGATTCCCCACAGTCCCCCAAGCGGTTAGGGGGGCGTGTGTAGAGATAGGGAATATTGTCTGAAACTGCAAATTTACCGCTGGACATAATCAAAAAGGTTCCATAGGTTAGTCTTAACTTGACCGTTCGCTAAGTGTAGGATTCTACCTGTGATTTGTATGCTTACTGAACTAGGTACTTAGAATGAAACAAAAATACACCTGCATCTTGATATGTAATAGTTTTATTATTATCTATATACATGGTTTTATTTTCACAGGTTTAATGATCAGAAGCAGAACAACACTGAACTCTACAGGCAGCGAAGGGAAGCGGGATAGACACCTCCTTACCACAGTTAAGTATGCTGTTACGAGCCTTGTTTGTAGCAGTGGTACAACCGAGTCTTCAATCATGTCAGGGAGTACAGGGGCAAAGTGAGGCTAATAATTCATCTGATCGTTAGGGTATGTGATATTATGGGAATATCCTTTTAATCAAACATAATTTTCTTCATTACCAACAGCGTAAAACTCAACCCTCAAATTGAACGAGGGGAGGGGAGGGAGGAGGGCGGAGTAGGGGTCCACAGTTCGGGTTTGGGGCGTGGGAGGCACGCGTCCTACCAGCCCCCCTTGTTACGCCACTGGTTTGTACGCGAAAAACTAAAACCGAGTAACTTTGTAAATATGACTCACTTTAATAGGAATTATATGAAGCTTATTAGGTAACATGTTCAGATAAGTACAATGGCACTTGCAAATGATCCTATAACACAATTCATTTTCACAGTCCTAGCTCATTTTTTCTTCTATATTTCTCCTTGCAGGTGTTATGAAAGGGAGGACTGTATTCTTGGTATTAAAGAGATGTTTAAGGACCAGTATTCTCCTGCCTGCATTGACGTATGGATCAGAGACTTGAACGTGATATTGGGCGCAGCAGTTAGAACATAAGAACATAAGAAATGAGGAGACTGCAAGAGGCCAGTTAATGACCTACACGAGGCAGCTCCTTGCCCCCCACCCTTGGAATAATCCAATATTTAGCCATCCCACCTGTCATTCCTATCCATACTCTGATCCAACCGTCTTTTAAAGCTATCTATTGACTCAGCACTTACTACGTGTCTACCCAGCCTATTCCAATCGTTCACCACTCTGTTAGTGAACCAATATCTACCTATGTCTGTCCTGAATCTAAGTTTTTCTAGCTTGTACCCATTTCCACGTGTCCTATCCTGACTACTAAATTCTAAAACCTGATCAATGTTACCCTTATTAATTCCTTTTACCCATTTGAAAACCTCAATCAAATCCCCTCTTGCCCTCCTTCTCTCTAGGGAGTGGAGATTAAGACGTTTTAACCTATCTTTGTAGGGTAAATTTCTCAGCCCCTGAATCATCTTGGTCATTCTTCTCTGGACTGCCTCCATGGAGCCTATATCTTTCCTATAATAAGGGGACCAAAACTGAGCTGCATAATCTAAGTGGGGTTTTACTAGCGCTAAATACAACCTCAGAATGACCTCAGAACTCCTATTTGTCACACACCTACTAATAAATTCCCATTATCTTGTTGGCTCTATTTCTAGCTATAATACACTGTTCCCTGGGGCGCAAGTCACTGCTTATTTGAACTCCTAAGTCCCTCACACTATATGACTTTCCTAAGGTATTGTCATTTAATGTGTAGTCTACAGACCTATTACCTTTACCTACACTCATAATGCTACACTTGTTAACATTAAACTGCATCTGCCATTTCTCTGACCACTCGTACAGCCTATTTAAGTCATCCTGCAGCATCCTAGCATCATCTAAATTCTTTACCGGTCTTCCTATCTTTGTGTCATCGGCAAATTTACTGATATCACTGTTTATTCCTGTCTCTAAGTCATTTATATAGATTATGAATAACAATGGTCCTAGTACTGATCCTTGTGGTACCCCACTAGTGACATTACCCCATTCTGATTTCTTCCCATTAATCTGTACCCTCTGTTCCCTACTAGTAAGCCATCCCCTAATCCACTCTAGTAACTTCCCACCTATGCCATGAGCCTTGACTTTACTTAACAGTCTCCTATGGGGTACTCTGTCAAAGGCTTTACTGAAGTCCAAATAAACTATATCATACTCGTCCCCCTTATCTATGGTTTCAAATACTTTCCTATAGAAGGATAATAAATTTGTCAGGCAGGACTTCCCCTTGCTAAAACCATGTTGACTATGTCTAATTAGCTTGTGTTCATCTAAATGTTTTCTAATTGCCCTTGCTATGATAGCTTCTAACATCTTGCCTACCACTGATGTTAAACTAATTGGGCGGTAGTTACTACTTTCTGCCTTATCTCCTTTCTTGAATATAGGAACTACATTTGCCTGCCTCCATAGCCTAGGAACTACTCCTGTGTCTAGGGATTTTCTAAAAATCATCGCAATGGGTTCAACGAGTTCTTCTCTACATTCCCTAAGAATCCTCGGAAAAATGTCGTCCGGCCCTGGAGATTTAGTCTTTTTAAGTCTATCTATTTCCTTGCTAACTACTTCCCTACTTATGACTATTTCGCTTAATTTATCAACCTCTTGTCCCCTAAAGATCTGTACTGGCTCCAGTTCCCTACCCGACTCTTCCTGAGAAAATACGGACAAGAAGTATTTATTTAATTCCTTACTAATTTCCTCACCATTTTCTATCAACCTGCCATCCATTCCTTTAAGAGGTCGTATTCTTTCCTTTGTTTTAGCCTTGTACAGCTGATAGAATCCCTTTGGATCCTTCTGGGCATCTCTAGCTATCCTAACCTCATAATTCCTCTTTGCAGTCCTAATATCCTTTTTAACTTTCCTAGCTAGGTCATTATACTGCCCTACTACCTGTACTTCTCCCCTTTTAATTCTCCTATAGAGTCCCCTTTTTACTCCAATTTCCCTTCTAATGCTGCTATTCATCCATTTTGGATCATTTCTATTTGACCTAATCCTCCTCTTAGGTATATACTGTTCCTGCCCTGTATGAATTTCCCTAACTATGCTATTATAATGTAATTCTACCTCAATGTTTTGATCCTCCTCTCTGCCTACTCCTATTCCCTCCCAATCTATACTCTGGAGGTGGTGTCTGAGGCCCTGGTAATTGGCTTTTCTAAAATCTGGTACTAAAGCAGTGTTTTGTTCTATCTTCCTCTTTGCATTAATCTTGAATCTAATTTCGTGGTGGTCACTAACATCAAATCTAGCTCCTATCTCAACCTGACTGACCAAAGTTTCATTATTCGTGAAGACCAGATCTAAAATATTTCCCTGTCGCGTTGGTTCCCTTACAAGTTGTGTGAAAAAACCATCCTGGACGACATTTAAGAATTCCTCCGAGCACCCGTCTCCTGTCATACTATCCCAGTCTATTCTCCTATAATTAAAGTCCCCCATAATGCACACATTATTATACCTAGATGCTCTTGCAAGCTCCTGCATCAGGGGTGCACTAGCTGCTTCGTCTAAATCCGGAGGTCTATATATAATCCCTACAACAAACTTTTTCCCTCCTATAATAATGTCAATCCATAATGATTCCGTATTCCTATCTGTTTTTATTGTGGTATTGACATAGCTATTTAATGTGTTTCTAACGTACAGTGAGTTAACAGGTAAGAGTGTGTACTGTAGAAATAAGTTACAGTTAACAGGTAAGAGTGTTTACTGTAGAAATAAGTTACCTGACAGTTACCTGTGGCGTGTGAATGGATGTGTGAATGAAACTTGTAGCATGGGGAACTTGTGTAAATGAGTGAAGTGGGATATAGTGGAATGGGTGAAAAGAAAACTATGAAGTGGTATGATTGTATTAAGAGGATGACTACTATAGTCATAAAACTAGTATTCATAATGACAGTTGTACAGTTTAATTAGGTGTATCAGATGCTGCAATGATATTTCCAATATCTCTAATAGCTTTCGAGAAAATGAGGAGGAAATTCATGTTTTTATATAAATATACGGTTTTATTTTACTGCGTAATTATTAGTCATAGAACAAATATTCATAATTACAGTTGTACAATTTAATTAGGTCTATCAGATGCTGCAATGATATTTCCAATATCTCTAATAGCTTTCGAGAAAATGAGGAAGAAATTCATGTTTTTATATAAATATATGGTTTCATTTTACTGTGTAATTATTAGTCATAGAACAAATATTGATAATATCAGTTGTACAGTTTAATTAGGTCCATCAGATGCTGCAATGATATTTCCAATATCTCTAATAGCTTTCGAGAAAATGAGGAGGAAAGTGTACTGTGACTATCTTGCTGCATGCTTAATAACTTCATATCGAGCCCACACCGTTACCTTGTCGCATTTTTGACCTGTGATTGGCGGACGGTCATGGTCTCAGCTGAAAGAGTTCCTTTAAGTCCTAGTCATGTAATTTTGTTTTAGTTGCCTCTAACTCTTTATCAGCAGTGGTGAATATTTGGACTATTTGTAAACCCTATTCTCTTCGGCTACTTACAAGCCTTGTAGTAACAGGATCTTTTGATTGATTTTAACTTTACTATAGTAATGTGAATAGGCAACTAGTTTGGAATCGCAGTTTTGCTAATACCCATTATCTCCCCAGATCAATGGTAGTCTCCTCCAGGGGTGCAGCGCCAGTGTGGTATTCGGAAGACTGTTTGGTCATCCATCCCTTCTTACCTTGCACAATGTCTATCTTGAGTGGGTGCTCCATCCGCTGATACTCCTCCAATGGCACATTTACTGGCCGTTGGCATTATGGAAGGAAGCTCAATAAATAAAAAAGGATGAATAATTAAAGTATTTTTTATTGTTATAAATAAAGTGGTTATTTTAGTGTGTAATCTGAAGTTTGTACTCAGGAATTCTCCATGACATTAGTACAGAAACTAAAGAAATAATTGTGTAGTCAATAAAATCTGGGGTAAATTTGTTGCCCTTTGGGAAAACAAAAGTGGGCGGAGGGGGGTGATTTTGACTACAATATTACTAAGTTTAAGGAGGAAGTTGCACATAGATTACCCCTATATGCAAGTTCCTCCTTAAACTTAGTAATATTGTAGTCAAAATCACCCCCCCTCCGCCCACTTTTGTTTTCCCAAAGGGCAACAAATTAAACTATAAATTATTATATATTACATGTGGTCAATAAAATCTAATTCATAGTTTACTTTTCTTTTTTTATTCCTTACTTATTTCTTGTTTACATTTGCAAGATACCTAAGGACATAAACTAATGTCATGGAGAATTCCTGAGTACAAACTTCAGATAGATTGCACACTAAAATAATGAAGTCATCTACGATTTGCTGATCTTGTACAACACAACTTGAGTTGATGAGGCACGACGGACTCCTCGCACCATGCAATGACGTTCTAGCTGAAACAACGCCTTAGGCACCGCCAGTAAAGATTCTGATGCCAGGTATGATGGACTAACAGGAAATTAACATCTGAAAAAGAAAACAAAAAGCAGTTATGAGAATTAAATGCATTGGATTGCATTTAATGATTTTAATTAACGCCCCAGTCTCTATTAATACTGAAAATTATTGATCACCCATAATATATTACGGAGACATTTGTCATGGAATATATATGACTAATCTACTTCTTGTTCACATCAGTTTGTTACCTTTTACGAACACAAAAAAAAAGTTATTTGAATTTTAAGGTAAGTGAATAAATTACACAGTACCAATATTGCGTTTCCATTACATTATTACGTATCGTATGTTTCTACACGAAGTAAAAGATTAATTTGATACGTTCGTTAAGCTGCAGCAGCACTTGTTTACTGACGTTTTGTTTTCATTACGCTTTCACAACATGTAATTTGTTCCTGTACCAACCACTGATATTAATTTTGGTCCGCGAATTCTAGTGTGTGTGTTCAGAAGAGAAAGAGAAAAACATCCACCACCATCACCATTCACCATTTCCTTCTTTTTCCCTCCCTCACTAACCACCCTTCCTCTATACACCACTAACCAAAACTGTGCATATCTGTCCCTTTCAAGAAAAAACATATATTCTTTTCACCTCCATTCCTTTTACAATTTTGCATACGATATTATCAAATCAAACGCATACACAAACACACACAGGATGGGCTGGAAATAGATAAATCCAAGGTCTCAAAGCAACATCAGACATAAGAGTTTCACGGGGAAGAAGCACGCTCTCCCCCCTCACGTCTGACACCTGAACTAAATTGCAATGACACCACTCCCGAGGGGCGCCATAATTCGTGATGGCAAGGGAGAGAGAGAACGGAGGGTGCCTGGACTTCAAGGGGATGCCATGACATTTTAACGTGGTATATCCAGCTGGAGGATTACAAGTATTTCTTCTTCTTCTATTACTACTACTATCGTCCTTGGATAGGTGGTGGCAACAGGGGTTCTAAGGGATGGCAAAAAGTAATTTAGTCTCTCTACAGATAATCTCTTTCCGTTCGACTTAATCAACACACTGTATAGGAATAGAAGGTACTGGACTGAATGGTATTGTGAACGGAGTGGATTACTAACTCAGTATATTAAATTCACAGCAATAGGAGCGTTCATCTGGTAGGTCACATATTGTATAGCTTCACCGGGAAGATCGTGTTGAATTCAATATCTACATTTCTAAGTATTCGAGACTATTGTAGTAATTTCAGGTTCTCGTACGCACTTGTAAAACCACTTTGACATTATAGAAAACTTAGAAACTTGTATCT